>JARKIA010000195.1:0-336930 GCA_029289565.1 Mycena galericulata | reverse complement strand
CACCCATTGAGAATTCAATAAGCTCTTGTATTAGAGTCTTAGTTGTCTTCAACCCAACCAGCCGTTAAAAACTAATCAACTTGGGGTTGACTCTATATACACTCTGTGACCTTAAACCAGTCCTACACATTGTTTAGAACACGAGAGTAATCTAATTGAGGTGCTTAATAGACCCTGTTTTGACTATTCAAGTTAAGAAGTATCGAGTTGGCGCCAGTTTAAGATTGAAGGTCGATACGCCTGACCTATATCCCCGAACACACACACGTTTGTATTGGAGTTGTTAGTTGTTGGATTTTGGTATTAGATTTAGTGGGACTTCGTTTCACTCAGTTTGGTATTAGATTACACGGCTGCACGTCACTGCACCGTTTCACCGAAATGGCGGACGACCTGAAAGACGTTGACATCGCTGATGAGGTCAAGGCCGAGATTCTTTCCACCTCATGGGAGTTCGCACGGTGTGTTATCCCGCATTACACCAACTGGAATCGGTATATCGCCTATACACGGTGTCTCGTGTTGTCCACCACCGCCGAGTTCAATGGGGACATCGTTGATGTCCTGGCGGGCGACAACATCCTGGGCTATTCCCTGTCGGGGATCCTAGCTGCGCTTTTCGAGGGCACTGTCTATCATGAATATTCGGCGCGCGAGCTCCGCGCCAACCTCCTCGTGTCGGGCGACAAGTCGAGCAACAGACGTGACGGCGAGCTGTTCCGGCGGTATGTCAACGCTCTCGCGAACTCGCCTCGGGACTGGTTCCGCATGCGCGACTGTGATGGGCTGATTAGGTTCACCTTCGCGGCCGCTTTGGCATGCAACGATCTGGTCGACCGGTGGTTCTCTGAAACGCAGCTCGAGATCTTGAGCGAGATGACGCTGACGATGTACGACGCTGTGGCGTTCTACAAGCACCGCGCCGAGGGTGAGGTCCACAACACCTTTGCTTACATGCCCGAGGACATGCGTGTCAAGGCCTTCCGCCAAAGTCGAGAGGTACTCTGGGCCCTCGACGCCGCCTCCGCGTCCCAGACCAAGTTCTTCAGTGCCATAAACGTTGCCCGCTTCATCGTTGTCCTTCACATCCCAATGCGCCGTTACCGATTCGTGCAGGAGGACCTGACCATCGGTCGGCCTGAGACGGACAGCGTCGTTGCGCAGACCCGTGATCACGTCAAGCTCTGGAACCGCATTGACGCCAAAGCAGCGAAGGAAGTGAGCGCAGAGAGCATCCAGCGCTACCACGACGTCGTCACGCGCCGCGAGCTCATGTTTCCTGGACTCGCCGAGTTACTCCAGACGGTCGGGGACGGAAATTGTGACACGTGCCGCTATCGTTTGTCGTACGGCGCGGAAACTATGCAGCGCTTTGGCGGCGTCGAGCTGTGCGACGGCTGCAGGGTCAAATGGCGTTCCTTCCTCGAGTCCTTCCCGGAGCGCGCAGCAGAAGCATTTCCTGAATTGGTGGATATGTACAATTCCGGGATCACCTCCACTCGTAATGAATGACGAATTCAGAGAATGTCGAAGCGAGCGATATTGGCGACTTGTATGGACAAAGACACTGGATAATTAAAGGATATTAGCAATGTATCGGCGGGTTCTATAAACAGAGAAGACTATGTATCCCAAAGGCACGGACATCGGAAGGAGATGGGTTGAACAGAGAAAGCCTTGCCGATGCCGGAATCAAACTTTCTTCCGTTTCGGTGGATTGTCTCCTGCACTACTCGGGACCAACCATCGTGGTCCAGTGATTCATTAAGTACATATGCAAAATACACATGTGAATCAAACGTACCTGGGCTTGGATCTGAGTTGCCTGGCTAGAATGAGGAGGAAATAAAACGAAAACGAATCGAAAGAACCGAGCCAGAAGGAGACATGCCACTGGGGGGATTCAAACTTTCCATTTCCTCTGGAAAATCGGAGGCAAAATAGGCGAGGCAAACACCCATGGTTTACAACGACCGCGGGTTTGCTAGATAGCGCGATACGTTAGTGAAATAAATTGGTAGTAAGGAAATATAATTGCAGTGAAATTGATCGTTGTGTGGCGTTCACGTTAACTTCAAGGAAGGATGCGTTTCCGAGGGCTAAATCTTGGTATGTGAACACGGACCAAAATATAAATATATGCTTTTTAAAATATAAATTATGAGGATTCGAACCACTTCTGTCGCTCACAGTTCGGGGATGACCACCGTGGTCCCAATGGCTGCTTGTTACTCTGCAACATGGTCGACAGTCTCATCCTGGGGGGGAACGGCAGAGCATTCAAAGCCAGGTGGCCCGCTTGCCCAATCATGCTTATCCGAGGCGAGAATGAGGATGGTTGAAATGGATGCATTTGGATTATAAACTTCTGCGACAGGAAATGCGACCCTAGAGATGTTGTAAAAAAATAAGATTGGACGATGCCTGTTCGTTGACTTCGGACCTGCAAGGGCATGGCGGCTTAATTTCGGGAGAAGGAAGCGAACAGTGAAAACTCACAACATGCGACGTCGTCTAATACATCATCCGCCCCAATTCGGATACCCCTGCTTGAACTAGAAATTTCTCCACGGCGTATTCCTGCCATATCCCATCGACCTTCGTCCACGCACTGCCGTCTACGAAAATGAGCCTTCACAAGAAAAACATTGGAACCGAGGGAAAAAACATACAAAGGTTGCAGGCAGCGAGGGTTGGGCAAGCGGCCGCCCACGTTTGGACTGCGGCCCGGGTTCGGTCAACGGCTGTCGGGGGCCTCGTAGAGAGGCAATCCAGGGAGAGGAAGGCGAGTCGGTTGAACCGCGGGAGGTACTCCGTGACGCGATCAATGTTTTCCTAGATAATCCTGGTGAGTAGGGAGTTATACGAGGAAATGGGAACTGACATCGCTTGGTGAAGTCCGAATCTGGAGGCTCGTTGTGTGTGGCATGTGGGTCGATAGACATCTCAGGAGCTCTTTGATGGCCGCCAAATCGAGGCTACAGTCATGGGCAGAAATAAAAGGGGAGGAGGAAGTCGTCAGGGAATTCAATGCCACGATAGTTTCGTCGATAGTGAGCTCCCCCTGCGTCCAAGGTGGACTACCAATCCATTCGAGTCGAGACACTCGCAAATTCGATGCAGCGAGCCCGGGAACAAATGTTGATGTCCCCTCGAAAAGGCAGAGATTAGGAAGGGGGATGCGAACTGCGAGCCGAGGCGACCAGTTCACATGAACATGCGTTAGAGTAGAATGGCGTGTCAAAAATTCAGCCACAAGGTTTACTCCAGGTACTTCGCCAAAATATTCGTCCATGACTTCTTCTATACGATAGCTGAGGAGTCTGGGAAATGTGAGGAGACACAGACGAGGAGTCATCTGGAGTACAGCCCCTAGATGCTCGAGTCGAAAGGTCTTGTCGGAAATAGTAAGCCAGGCCCTGTGGATTGAGAGCATCAAATTGGGAGAGTAAGGTTTGATTAAAACAAATCACCCGTCATCCCGGAGTGTAAAGGACCGTATTGCGTCTGCCCGCGCAGGATTCGCGAGAAGCGCCGAACAGAAAGCGTCCAGGATGGGGCCATCGCCGACATAGAAAGCAACGTCGCGATTTAAAACCGGTCAGGTTAGGCTGCGGAAAAGCTTCGAAACGCGACATAGATTCACCTGGTCGGCTTTGGATATATTTTGGATGACCTCGATGATCAGCTCGTTTGGAAGCCATCGTTTGATCTCCCTCGAGCGCGCCTTCCGCACGCTTCGCGTCAAAACCATGTCGTCGGCGTCGATTGAGCCGCACCTGTTGAAGTGCCTCAGTCTTCAAGGTATGGAGCGAAGAAAAGGTAGTCCTGTGGTTACCACGCCATCTTAGTAGGCGGTCGACCTTATTATATAAGCACCGCTTTTGGAAGTCACGTGTGTGGTACATCGACGCGACTTGACGCGTCGACGGCAGCATAGAGCATAAATTTCATGGGAATAGCAACTGTTAATCACCAGAATGTATTAAATTACCCTAAGAGAATTGATTAGGTCCATTTTGACCGAGATTCGGTTGAGGAACTGAGATGATGACCAAATCCGGCCGAAAAGAGCTTGGGATGAAAGAAATGGACCAGAGAGTTGTTTCCACTGTTTTTAAAGCTAATTCAACTTTGTGGAAGCTTTTTCATTTTTCGGGGCTCCAAATTCATGCTGAATAGCACCAAGACGCGTGAAATACGCGTAAAATAAATGAATTGTTTGGTTGTGAATCCCCCATCATTACATAATAAGATGGACCGCCGCTTATCAGGCGCGGTAACTAACAGACTGTAATGGGCGAGGAACGAGCCTGTTTTCATTACAGCGTCTGTCTAGAGAGACTAAAGAAAAGGTGGGTGAAAGGCAAGGTGGCAATGCTCGTTGATCCGATTTGACTCGCATCAGATCCGAGATTCTAAGCGCTCGCTTATATAACTAGTCAGTGCACCCAACCTACAGCTCTGAGCGCAAGTGCTCAAGGTCGCTCAACACGAATCTGTTATTTCACCGCTCCTGGTCAAGTTGCAGCTTAACGACCTTGATCCCTAAAAATGGCAGCCGCCGTTCGGACATCCATATTTGCGACTCGGGTACTACTTTTCATTTGCAGTTGAAGTATTTATTCAACAGCGCATTAGCTTATGCGTTCTAACCGTGCCTTCCTCCCTCACTTCCCTTGCAATACAACCATACAAAAACAGCCACCAAGGACCACGACAGTCAACTCCGCTGAATATTCCGGTCGCAACGTTGAGAGATGTAACGAGTGAGTTTTTTATCTAATTCCTCTCTTTATTCTCTATGCACATTCCTTGATTTGGACCCGACGCAACTGATGTCGCCATGATCACGCTCCTTAATTTATTTCCCCTTTTGTTTCACCTGTCTGAACTGAACTGAACTGAAGTTCTATTTACGCCGTACCTGGCCATAATGGCTACGCGGCAGTACTCTAGCTATGCTAGACTGGTTATGTATGTAACATACTGTAGTTGGAGTGGGATCATTTTTCGTAAGTAGGTAAGAGAGAGAAATAAAAGGAGGAGACGAGTGGGGAAACATTGAGATCGATAGGAAGCTGGGAGAGAGGCTCGAGAGGTGACATACGTAGAGCGGGCGTGGGACACAGCAGGTACTAAATATAATCAAGGCAGAGGGATATTAGATGGGCGGTACAGTAAGAGAGAAAGAGAAGAAAAGAAAATATCAGGAGAATCTACCAGTGAGCATAATAAACTCGGTCACAGCTTTGAGGAGCTTGGGATGGGTGAGGAGCGAGCGAACGTCGACAGCACCAAGGATCTTGGCGTTATATGATGCGAGTTGAAGCGGAGGGCGGAGATGTTCGTAAGCGGGGCAGTGCAACAGAAAGTGAGCGCGTGTTTCCCTGTGAGCACCACAGGCATCGCAGGCAGGAGATGGTGCCAGTCTGCACCGGAACCGATGGTCATTCAGAGGTGAGAAGTTGGTACGGAGTTGGCCGAGTAGAGAGATGGTTGCACGCGACGAGGACGAGGTGTAAGGGGTGCGCAGGATCAGTGAAGGGGGAGAATCATCAATCTCACGAAGTCCACGACCCGTCTTGGAAATCTTCCACAGAGCTCTCCATCGTGTCAGAATTTCGGTGTTGATGCGACGTTTGCACGATGTGAGGGAGATGGGTGTAGATGACGGAGGGGGAAGGAGGGTAGCTGACTTCGCCGCATCGTCAGCGAGCTCATTTCCGAACGTCCCGATGTGCGCTGGAGTCCAAAGATTTGTTATTTGCAGGTCCGGCTGCCTGGCCCATGCCGCGCGAACTATAACGTCATATTGAATGGCGCGGAATTGACCAGATCGCGGTGCTGTCGATATGATGCCCTGGAGTCCTGCCTGTGAGTCAGACACCGCCAACATATGATACGCGTCCGCCTGCATGGTGCGCTCAGTTGCCCGCAGAACACCCTCCACTTCACCCTCGGCTACCTGTCCGTCACCAAGGGGAATTAGAATCCGCTCCAGCACTCTGCCTTCCTGGACACGGACCGCCGCTCCGCCTGCCGTACCATTTAAAAGTGAACCGTCGGTAAACCACGTTGTGTCCGTGTAACCAGGGTCAGCCAGGTAACGATCTAGCACGGATACTGCATCTTCCTTTGATGGGATGACAGTGCGCACAGGGAGAGGTTCTGCCCACGGGGGTGAGTACACTGGTAATATGCATTCCATACCCAACGTGAGGTCAACATTAGTTGGAACGGCATCGGGGTACGGCAAGCGGGGGTTTTCCGGCTTCGAATGCGCTGGCCGCGAAGTGGGATTTCTACCGGCCATCGGACACACGGTAGCTGCTCCACATAGTGAAGGGCCGATGCCCGGTGCGAGTTTCGAGGCGGCGTGGTGATGGCGTTGCGTAGGAGATGTACCAGACCGTGAGAGGGTGGTAGGGTGAGGTAGCGAGCAAGGCGGTGTAGAAGGGCGGATTCCAGACGCAGGGGTGCAGGAAGTATCGACGCCTCCTTCTCCAATGCAGCCAGTGATGCTGTACGGTAGCCGCCAGTAATAGCCTCTGTCAATCCGTAGTATATAAGCCTGTGATGTCTGTAGTTAGCCCCTTGGTCAATACTATCTTCACGCCACTCACCTCGTTGGACCGACCATCCACCGAAACCGAAATTCTTTCTGTGCCGGAACTAGCAGCCGACTGCTCTCCGTCACAAGAGATGACGGAGGTTCGAATCCTCCTAGTGGACTTTCCGCGGTACAGTGTTTAACGGGGAAGCGAAACGTTCAAGCGATTTCGCAATTCAAGAGGCAATGACGTCGCAAACCATCAAGGAGATTCATATATATCGCAAGTACAACATCCTGGTCCTCAGCCTGAGAATGCGGCCCGACTTAGTGTTGCCGATGTCCGGTTCGGTCCGGTTCTTTGCCAAAATTTCCGAACCCCGAACCTGACCTCAGGTCCGGTTCGGTCTGGGGTTCAGGACAGGTTCGAACCTTTTTGAACCTGAAAAAGATTCCCACGCACCAGGAGCCAATTCCGTGGCCCGGGAAGCCTTTGAATGCTGTATATTGTATGTTTCATCTCAGCAGAACAACACATTTGGACGACTGTGTAGGGACAGACATACATACATCACATTCAATAATTTCTGTCCTGTCTGATCATCCATCAACTCCACCGCAACAATCATATTTGACTGTAAAAATGTATTGCAGCTCACTGTGCACACAAGAGACTGTGGTCGGTTGGATTCCAACTCAAATAATCACAGTTCTGATGCATTTAGTGCATCCAAATATGCTGATTTAACCCATTGGTTCGAACATGTTCGCACCGGTTCGGCAAAATCGAGAATCGGCTGAACCCCGAACTGAACATGGGGTCCGGTTCGGGTTCGGTTCAGGTTCGACATCGGTTCAGAACCGAACACCGGTAACACTAGCCCGACTCCCGCTACCTTCACGTAAGGTTATTATGTAGCGCAGCCTTTGCTCGCATTGTTGTCATTCTTTTTTGCGTAAGCATCTTTTGTCCAAAAGAACGTGCTGTTCGCATTGGCCCCATCGGCCCAATGAATGTATTCCAGCAGGAAATCCGGTATCGTGAGACCGTGAGGCTAGACTCGTAACCAGTCTCAACAAGACAGCAGAGGCCGATCGCGAAATGCGCGAAACAATGAGACGTAAGTGCACGCCCGATTTGATCCTGATTCACGGGGGTGGGAAAGCAATAGCCCGGGTGGAAGAATAGTACATGCACATATGCATCGCGGTTGTCTGAAGTTGGTCACATTCGGAGCGCCTTACTTACACGGGCATCTTATACTGGTTCGACTCCCATGGATACACGTAGGAGAACAAAATAAAGCAACGACTGCAGTTCCGGGTAGTGGGAGACAAAGTCCACGACAAATTGAAGATAAAGGGGAGAATAATGTATTGCGAGTAGCGAGGTTACAGTGGTTAAAGGGAAGACGACAAGAGAAAAGGGTGGAGCGCTGTTAAGTATGTAGTTCAACTGGGAATGGGAAGGGAAGGAGAGAGACGAATACCCAAGTAGGAGTGGATGGATGTTCCCTAGACTTGGGGCGTGGCAGAAATAATAAATTGCGCCGTTATCAACGAACGCCGCGGGGAGGAGTCGAACCTCGCGTCCCTCCGAGAAGCTCAGAATCTGTACACTTGGTGAGGGTGACCACCGTGGTCCTCGACGGCTGTTTTTCCATGGTTGTATTGCGGGTAGCGAGAGAGGGAACTGAGGGAGAGCTGTAATTAAACATAGATCCAAATGTTACTAATCGATCATGGACAAAGAGCCTGAAGGACAAAAAATGGACTCAACGATGTGAATGCCGTCCGGAGGAGTCGAACCCCCACCACCCTCCAATGGGTAATTAATTATACTACGCGACATCATTGAATGAGGGTGACCGCCGTGGTCCTCGACGTCGACGTCCGTGAACAGCGGCCGATAGTACGAGACGTTGGTAACGACTCGAAACGAGGCTGAGGAAAAAATACGGCGGCGTTGGATAAATTACTTGTAAAGAATAATTCAACTGGTGAACCAGGGCTCTGGGCGGCGGGAGAAGAAGCACCCGAGGGCCGAGTCGCATGGGTGGATGTTCCTAGGCCTCCAAGAAAGACCCTAGGATGAGGCAGAAATAAAAAGTAACTATTTTCACGATCGGGGGATCGGCGCCGGGAGGAGTCGAACCTCCGACATCTCTCGGGACGTTTCAGCTAGCACATTCGGCGAGAGTGGCCGCCGTGGTCCTCGGCGGCTGTTTTCCTTCGAGGTATTGTGGGTGGCGAGGGAACTGAGGGAGAGCGTAATTAATCGTCGATCCAAGTGCTACACCGAATAAATAAGGCCCTCTTGAATAAATAATCCAACTTGTTACTTTGAGGAGGAAGGCGTAGCCTTCCAGCCGCCAGCGACGAAATAAAAAGGAGAAGGACTGGTTACCCTCGACGAAAGGCGCCAGGAAGAGACCTAAATAAATAAAAACTATTCGTTCTAAGCGAACGCCGCCAGGAGGTGTCAAACCTCCGCCCCTGTCTTTGATTTGAACTTTGGACTTTGAGAGGAATTGGATGAGGGCGGCCACTGTGGTCCTCGACGGCTGAGTTTTGTAGCTATGTATATCGCAAGGAAAGGAAGGGACTGAGGAAGGCTTGGTTGAAATGTATAATAATTTAATTGGATTCAACTGTTGAACGTGAATGGCGAACAACAAGCACCCGAGTCGCAGGTATGGATGGCTGATGCTGACGGATAAGTGGGCGCCGCTGATGCGGAGCAAGAAGAAAAAGTAACAGACTTTAGAGTGTAATGCCGCCAGGAGGAGTCGAACCTCGCGTTCCTCCGATAGTTTTTAGAGGTTGAGATAGACCACATTTGATGAAGATGACTACCGTGGTCCTTGACGGCTGTTTTTAATAGCTGCAGGGCGAGACAAGTGAGAGAGGAATTGAAGGGAGAAATTGGGAACAGGAGAAAAAAAGTGGTGCTGGATAATTTTGAGCTGGTTGATCGGAGGGGCGGAAGGAATGCGGAAGGTGTCGTGGGGCGGAGGTGAATGTCCGAGGTAAAATATGTCTAGCAAACTGATTGAGGAAGCGAATCAATGGGGCGTGGATGTACTTAAAAAAACAGAACGCACTTTTCAAGTTATGCCGCCAGGAGGACCGACATCTCTCGGAACGTTCCGATCGGAAAATTCGGCGAGAGTGACCGCCGTGGTCCTTGGCGGCTGTTTTTTTCATAGTTATATCGCAAGGGACGTGAGCGAGGAAGGCACGGTTAGAACTCACAAACTAATGCGCTGTTGGATAAATACATTAACTGCTAATGAACGGTAAAGGAAAAGGTACCTGAGTCGCAAATATGGATTCAGATGTCCGAACGCCGGCTGCCCTTCCAAGGGATCACATCAGCAATTTGACAAAAATCTTGTTGCCTTTTTGGGCTTGTGAGCTTGTCAACAAGCTCGCAAGGTCATACTGCGGAAAAACTCCTTGCAGAACCTCATAGAAAATGCAGCGCAAGACCTCAGAGGTTCCCTAAAGAAAGGAGGACAGCATGCACAATTTATGATGGCCTTGCTGTCCTAAGAATCAGTGATTGAGACTAATTTTTTGCTACCGACGACCTTGCGACTCGGAGAATTTCGTCTCTGTTTGCGAGCTTGCCGTTTTGCGGTCTTTCTGGCCCTTTTTCGGCCTTTTTCGACCTTGTACAAGGTCACAAGCAAAATGTCAAAAGTCTGATGCAAGGTCTCTACAAGCGGTGAAATATCAGATTCGCGTTGAGCGACCTTGAGCACTTGCGCTCAGAGTGTACCGACTACTTATATAAGCGCGCGCTTAGAATCTCGGATCTGATGCGAGCCAAATCGGATCAGAAAGCATTGCCTGCCTTTCACCCACCACCTTGCTCCTCTTCTTGAAGTTCTTCCCTCCATAACTTGAAGACTGAGGCGCTTCAACAAGTGGGGCTCAAGCGACACGGACGACATGGTTTTGACGCGAAGCGTGCGGAAGGCGCGCTCGAGGGAGATCGCACGATGGCTTCCAGAAGAGCTGATCATCGAGATCATCCAAAATATATCCAAAGCCGACCAGGCGAATCTGTGTCGCGTTTCGAAACTTTTCCGCAGCCTAACCTTACCCGTTCTAAATCGCGATGTCGCTCTCTATGTCGGCGATGGCCCTATCCTGGACGCTTTCTGTTCGGCGCTTCTCGCGAATCCTGCGCGGGCAGACGCCATACGGTGAAGAAGAAAGGGTTTGTCCTGAGGGGGACTGAGTTGGTGCCAAGGTTGTGGTAGTAGCCGATTCTGGGCTTAGCGCAATGATCTTGTTCTCGAGATACAGAATCTGGAACTAGCGTAGAGTAATAAGTAATCAACAAGAGTTGAAAACTTAGCTTTAGAAAACGTTGTGATACTCGAATTTGACTCGCTCGGGCTCGCACAGTTAACTCGGGGGGGAAAAGGTGATATTCCTCGGTAATAGGCCGAGCGAATTAAATACATGAAGGGACGGCTGCTCACGTACTCTCGTGACACCGGAACCCGCGAGCGACACATGAAACGAGTAAATAAATGTACATACTTTGACCATCGTAAATCCTTCGGCTAAAACAGTTCTTCCGCGCGCACACACCGGGAGATGGGCAAAGACGGATAGGGAGACTCGCTGCCCCCAATCAGCGTCGACTTTGGTTGCCCAGGCCAGGTCGAAGGTCAATCCCCAGCCCATTCCGAGTGAGTCGCCACATCCAAGACTGCCGTCGCGTCGGGATTGCTACCAGAAATAGTAAATTGTCCGCGGTAAGTTGGGTGATCGGCGAGGTATGAAACACAATGTTAGAGACAGATAAAGCGAGAATAAATGGTGGAATATAATTAGCGGATCCAGACCAAGCCAGCCAAGAAACTTGTATCTTCGCGAGTGCGCGCCCGTGGAATAGCCGATGGCCGACGGCGAGAAGTCAACCGTGTGTCGGGACATATCCATAGAGTTGAAAGGTAAAGCACCTGGAGGGAATGCAAAGGGGTGATTGAGATAGGAGAGGTAAAATGTGAATAAAGGCGTTGGGCAGGAGAGAAGGAAAGAAGATGGATGCGGAGTTACCGCATTTAGTCTCCACGTGCCATCACGGAGATGTGCGAAGTCGGCGAGCCGGGCGAGCCGTACTTCCACAGAGGGGGGTACTTGGATTTCGCCCTCGAAATCCTATAAATAAAGTGGTAGGATCAGTAGTTCAATGGATAGAATGGGGTAGAAAACAGGAGAGAGGAGAGAGGAAAGAACAATGGATCAAGGTGTGAAAACTCAGCGGCGTTGGGCATGGTCACGACGGTGGAGGTAACGCCAGTGGAGGTCAGCGCGCTGGAAACGGTCCAAGTGCCACGCTTTGGTATGTTTTAGGACTTCATCAGCCCATTCTCGTGCTGAGAACGCATATAATTTGTCGCCTGGAAATTTGTTAGGTAATATCAGCTCCAGCACCCACTCGAAGTCGGCGTGATCCCGCTCCACTGGCAGACGCGTGCCCTTCTCATGGATAACTATCTCGCCTTGACTATTTTCAGCAAGGTAGAAGCGGCAGAGAAATTTATGGAACGTAGCGGCATTCATCGGAGCTTGATTGTTGCCGGTCTTGTCGTACCGAGAGGGAATACGACCATCTTCAAGGCCACTTCGAATCTCAGACCACCTAAGATTTGGATCTCGACGGTAGACACGTTCGACAATAGGTAGTGTAACGAACTCACTGCCCATTAGATATTCAACACCGACATCGTACACATACTCGAGGCAGAGATCGGCACGTGAGTGAGAAGCGTAAGGTGAGTCTTCAACGTAGCTTTTCGAGTAAAAAGTTGCCGGGGGGTGTATATAGCTTGGCGGACGACTAGGGTTCCCGTAGTTGTGCTCCGCTAAAGGGTGGAAGCCACGGCGGATGGTGTTGCTCAACGGCGTGGAAGCGGACATGGGGAGGTGTGAACTTGAAAGATGAAATAGTAACTGCGCACCGTGCATTAAATAGGGTCTGTATCATAATTTTGCACCTCATGGGTTGCATGCGGTAGGCGTTGGGCGCGATTGGCGTCGGATCAAGTAATGCGTGGCTGAAGTATCAGAAGAGTCGGACATATAAACATTCGGAGAAAACTTGAATAATACTTAGCTCGTGTAGTCCTCACGGTAGCTGCGGGCATTCGCGATGTTCCGGCGCGCGATATCCAACCTGAACAAGGGGTTCGCTTGCTCGGTTTGTCGCCACTTGGGTTTGAGCGAAGTCTTCAGGGTCTGGTTGCTGGGTCGGAAATAAAATAGGCGGAGTCGGCGGATATTCACGTGGCCTTTAAGTATCGCACCGCTGAGCTCCCGTAGTACGAAGGAGTCGCGCTCGCGCTTCTCGTGAATAATGTAAGGTCCAGAATATAACCACTCACCTTTATTCCCTTTGGTCTCGTCGAACTTGGATTCACGCAACCATACATACATACCCTCCTCGTAGTCGGCAAAGTCGAATTGATAATGATTGCGCTTCGCCAGATCATCAATTGCACGCCGCCGTGACTCCCGGATACGCTCGTTAGCCTCACGCATTTTGGGGTCCCGACGGGCAAGTTGCTTCGCACGAATCGCGAGAAGATCTTCGTGAGTACGGACTTTATCCCAATCAAGTGTCTGCCAAGTAATCTCGTCAATATCAAAAGAGAAAACGGGGTGCACACCGTAAAGAAGATAATACGGCGAAAATCCCGTGGCTCGGCTGACCGTCACTCGCATCGCGAAGAGTACGGCATGAAGGTAGCGTGGCCAGTTCCCTTTCGCATCACCCGTGCACTTGAAAAGGGCATCCACGAGCGGTTGATGATGCCGCTCAACTGGAGCGTTTCCTTGCGGATGATAGGCTGTAGAAATGATCACAGTACAACGATATTGAGTCCTCAATAGTTCGAGTACTTCACCTTTGAACTCGGAGCCACCGTCGAACGTGATGAAGGGCACGCACGCAAATCGGCAAACAATGTCTTCGTAAATGAACTTCGCGATGACATGCGCAGTCAGGGTCTGGATCGCGCATGCTTCTGGCCAAAGCATGGTCGGTTCGAGAGCTTGAACAATATATTCCATGTTTCCGACACCCCTGGGCATGTGAATGCAATCAATGTTAAAATGACGAAGTAATGGTGCTTGCCAAGATTCATTGTAAGGTAGCGCGGGGATCTTCTTGATCGACTTCTGGCACTCAATACAGGAGCGCACGAAGTACGTGATATCGTCGAACATGTTTGGCCAATAAAATCGATCCTTGAGTTGTGAGTAAACTGCATCACGTCCGCGGTGTCCGCAATCATTATGTGCGCGCGCCATGATCTCCCCGCGCTTGGCCGAATTTTCGACGACAAGCCTCGGGAGAGCATCAGAGGACTTTTTAGGAGCCAGCCAGAGGCGCTGCTCATGCAAGAAAAATCGGCGAGAACGTTTGAGGAAGCGCACCTTTTCTCGATCAAACTGGTACTTGGATGGATATAACCCCGTTGAGAAGAATTGTCGAAGTTCCGCGAAGAATTCCGGACCATCGAGATCTCGTTTCCCATGCCTGTGCCCTGCGAACGTGAGCGCGAAGGCAGACAGGGGGGTACTTTGAGTGAAATCCAGTGGGTTTTCAAATTCTAGAGTGATCAGCTCGTCTCCTAGTAGAAATTCTTCGGTGCACTTCACCATTGAATGGCGAGCATAAAACTCGGGCAGTGGCCGTAAGTTATCCGGCGTTACGTTCCTCATGGCGGAATAGGCAAACAATGAATTCGAGTCAGAAGTATTGAGAGGTTGAGAAGAGAATTCGAGAGTACTCAGCTTCGGACTCATCATCACAGATGAACATTTCTTATAGATTGGTACACCTTCACGAGGCGTTCCCCAACTAGAAATAAATTCATTCGAGTATTTCGTATGCAGAGAATCGAAGAGGAACTTAGCTGCTGAAGCAGGTGAAGCACCCGGAGGCGCGTGATGAACTCCGCCGTAAATAGCGTCCAAATAGGCGTCCAAAAAATCTTCTGGGTCTTGATCATCGTACGGAAGATCGGAGTCAATTTTGGGACGCCTCGAGAGCGCATCTTCAACCTTGAAGGACTCAGCTCGAACGTGGTTGGGCTCAAAATCGAACAGTCTGATCCAAGAAACCCAGCGCAGAAGAGGCGCATTCGGAACGTCATCTGGCTCTCGGAGCATTTTAGCGAGCGATTTAGCGTCGTGATCAAGTCTAAAATGTACTCCCCAGATGCGATGGCGTAGCTCTTTGAACGCACGGAAGACTCCGTATACTTCCGTTTTAGGCTGGCCGTAATTTTGCTCGGTCTCACTGAACGTGCACGAGCCATAGATGGCAGGGTGCTTCTCGCCACCTTTCACCTGGTAGACGGCCCACCCCGATCCCATCCAGGAGGAATCGACGCCTACAACAAGAAGGCCTTCATCGGACTCGCGCGGAAGACGAGAAATTAACTTAGCTGCTGAGTAATCGATCCGCACGAGAACCGGCGCTGAAGTGATTCGCTCCTTCAGAATTTCTTGAGCCCGAATGGCTTCAACTGTAAGAATGAACTCGGTAGTGACGTTTCGCAAGAGAAGTGTGAGTGGCTTAGCTATGAGGGAAAATCCTCGAATCCACCGTCGGCTTCCACCGGCCAATCCCAGAAAGCTTCGCACGTCCGAGACTGACGCAGGGAGAGGCCAATCTAGAACCCTCTGCACCAGGGTGGGCGAAATAATCCACCCTTCAAGCGACACAATTGATCCTACAATCTGAAGTTTCAGCGCTGCCAGTACTGCTTTCGCACCTGAAGCCGTGATCCCTGCCATAATCAACACGCCAAGAAACTCGTCGAGGATCTGAATATATTCCCAAACAAATCTGCGGATGTGGGGATTAGATGGAATAGGTTCGTCATTATACCTCGATGTCGGGCCCTTCACTCCGCAGTCATCGATGAAGGCATCAGCCTTCTTCGGCGCGACAGGTTTGAGTGCGTGGGCAACTCGGCGTCCGAATTCTTGAACTGCATTGGTGTAACCTTGCGCCATCGTGCACTGTTGCTTCGGACCGGCAGGCGAGTGGAATGCGAGCAGGGGGCGAGATCTTTTCGCGACCCAGCACGCGTCAAAACCTGAGAATAAATCGGCGAGACCATACATAGCATGACCAACAAATGACTCAGCAAATTCGTTAATATTTGGCGGTAGCGCGGAATCTTGAATGGTGATAGCGTTAAGTTCTTCGAGACTGATGACCAAACGAACTGGCGGAGGCGTTGATCCGGGCTTCTTTGCGACTGCGAACATTGGTGACCGGTAACTCGAGACTGTTGGCTCGAAGCGCCCGGCCGCCTCATTGTCAGCAATAACTTTACGCACGTCATCAATAATTGCTGCGGGGATGAAATAGGACTAGCCCATCTTAAGTTCCGAGTGAAATCATCGCAAACGGAACTTAAGTTCTGGGGGAACTCAAGTTCGGCACTGATGCGGGCGAAGCCCGCAGGGCACCCGGGGTGGGCTCCCTTGCCATACTCGAGGAGCTTAAGTGCTCCTCGAGCTTAAGATCCTTCGAACTTAAGATTTTGACTGTAGCCCATAACTGTAGTTCAATTCAAATCGATGCTGCAATTCAGTTCCACAAGATTTGAGCACTTAAGTGCGAAAGATCTCAAGTCAATGGCTCAAGTCCCGATGAGGAACTTAAGTGCTCCTCGAGCTTAAGATCCTCCCAAACTTAAGTCCTTCACTGTAGCCCATAACTTTAGTTCAATTCAGATAGATCCCAGACTTAAGTGCGAAAGAACTTAAGCATGGAACTTAAGTCCGACAGAACTCAAGTCCAAAGAGAACTCGAGTGCGCATTGAAGGCAGAGTGGCTATGCAACGACGAGCTCGGGGACCAGGCTGCTGATGGACTTACTGAGGATGGGTGGTGGCTCCGGGACACCTAATGAACGTCTGGCGGGAATCTGCAGGTCGTCAGCCCGCACCAGCAAAAGAAACATACAAAAACTGTTGCCGCATTTGCATTACGTATCACACTAGAAACCCTTGTACGCTCGATGTATATCCTAATCCAGGGTGAACGATAGTAAATGTGGAAGGAGGAGCTGGCTTACCCTGTCGTCCATCCACTTGAAGACACTCTATGTAGACCTTAAAGCCCAGTTAATAAGCAACGAACATGCTGATGTACCTGTGGCACTCACCAACATCTATCGTGCCATGCCACACATCAATCTTGAACGAGAGCGGCTCGACCATGCCGCCGACAAGGACCAGATGAGCAGAAAGCAAAGAATAGCTCGGGGGAATGTGTACTGAGTACCAGTTGTCAGTTGGTGTGCACAACAATGTGGCCAAGACAGAGGCTCATGGTAGGATAAACCTCATAGAGAAGAGGTTATTTTGGGAGTGATTATCGTGTGCCGGAGCCCAGATGATGGAGGGGAGCAAGACGGGGTTGTGTGGAGATGAGAGAGGAGAAAGAAAGTTTGTTTGGCCATGATTGTCAGGTGGCACGACCTAAACCGGCTCGAAAGCCGCATCAATCAAGTGGCTGTGTCCGCCACTTTCTCTTCTCGACCACCAAGTCGAACCCACGTCGACCGAGGTTTCTCGGTACAACTTGGATGGTCGACTGCACCCATTTACCCTCGTTACTTCAAGACTTCACATTCATGCATCCCCAGGCCTAGTGTCACCCCGGAGGAATGCCAACATGCCACCGGTATTGATCCTTCTTCCTCTCGTCACACGTATTCATTGATTCTATTAGGTATGCTACAGCAAGCCGAGTTAGTGGGGAGGGAAACATAGGTAAGCTTTGTGTTTTGTGTATGGTGGAGGCAATGGAGCTAATGAATTTCTACTACGGTATGTGGAGATGTCTCCTGTCAAAGGTGCGCGCGGGTCTACAACGAGGTACGAGATTTGCTGGCTTTTAATATGCACTACGGAACTGAAGATCGACTTCACAGAACTTGAGTTGCGCAGGAACTCAAGTCCATGGACAGAACTGAAGCGACTGTAGAACTTAAGTAGTTCTTGAAGTACTTAAGTACTGTATGTATTCTTAGATCTCAAGTTCTATGTTTTTCTGCTCAAGTCTTATGTTGCGGGGTCTTAAGTTGACTGATCTTAGGTCTTAAGTTCGTGGAACTTAAGTTCCTCTACCATGACTTAAGTCTAAGATGGCATGGGGCAGGATCATTATCCCAGCTAATAGTGCTATATGATACAAAGAGATGACTTAAGATCCACCGAAACTTAAGTCCAAAATGCGGTGATTTCACCCGGAACTTAAGAGGTGCTAATCCATTATTTGTGCGGGGATGGTAATTGGCTTGCGCTGCCATGGGGTGTGTTCGATGGTCGGAATTTCGTAGTCGGGATAATATTCTCTAGAAAAGCAGCCTTTTTCCGAATATTCAAACGCAAATGCAGACTCACGTGAGACGACGACGAAGGCAAGGAGATTTATCTCCTGCTCGGTCAAAATTCCTGGTTCAATCCGTGCGAGCATCATCTCGAGCCGAGGAAGCGTGACGCGGGTGCCGAATTTGAGTTCGCGATAGTCTCTAGGGTGCGTAGGAAGTTCAGTCAATTTAGGCAAGGGAATCTCACGGAAAAATTGCGCCTCGGGATTCGGCATGTATGTTGGTACAGGTCGGACTTTTCGATGCACAGGCTTGTATTTCCTCTTCACGGCTAGAGCAGAAAGAGGTAAGTCAGCCAACGCACGATCAGTCCAAGGAGTAGATAAAACAGAGTCCGGATCAGAATTAGTTGTGCGTAAGTAAGAACGTATCATAGCGTCGAAAGAAGGATTCGGAGAGACATGTAGAAGAGAATCAAAATCAGAAAACTCAGCTCGGCCCATCAGGGCTTCAAACGATCTTCCTAGCGTTGCATGGGAGGTGTGGAAGACCGACGTGCTCCCTCGCGTCAAAAATCCTCCTCGTCCGTTACCTCCTCGACGCGCGCCATCTGATGGGAGTGCCCGCGAGTGGTAATGGTCGTTGTATTCCTCGGATCGGAAGGATCAGTGATAGAGATAACGACAGTAGGACGCATCTTTCGATCTCCCTCTTTCCAGAGGTATAGATTCACGGTGCCGTTCCGGTCGTAGTCGATACGCGAAGCGAACCACTGCAAGAAAGGCTGACCAACAATGATGTCGTGAGGTCCGAGCTCCTGGTGAGACACGAAGAGATGGTGTGGAAATTCGTGGCGGCCTATTCGCATGGGAACATCAGTTGCACATCCTTGAAGCTGCTCGGGATCTCCGTGAATCCCCTTGAGGGACCACTTCATTCCTTCGAAATCAATTGGTAGCGAGGCACGCGCCGGGACAGACTTTCCCGCGAGGTTCAGTTCGGACCCACAATCAATCATGGCGGTGAAGTCCGCACCGCCGATGGTGATCGTCATGGAGCCCGTGGTCATCGCGAAAAAGCGCTTCTCCGGAACGCGAGCAATAGCATTGCTATAGCGCATCAAAAACTCCGGCAACCGGTCCATGTTCTCCACGAACACTCGGCGCTGGTTCGCGATGACCTCCGTGTGCGCGGACTGCACGGCATCATAATTCTCGCCCGCAAACTCGTCCGAATCATGAAAAGAATACTCAGCTGATTTTGTTGTGTAATCGCGTCGCACACGTGTAGCCTCGCCAATTAACTTCTGAAGCATGGGGCTCGAGCCGATGAGTTGAAACAAAGGCACGGAAATGTTGAGATCGAGGATTTTCTGCAATAGAACCTTGGGATCAGCTAAATCTTGGATATCGGAAGTAAAATGATAAGATGGCGTGGACTTCTCTGGTTTCTTGGCGGCGTCTCGCATCATGACGTCCTCGCGCGGCTTCGAGTTCGATGGCTGAGACTGCTTCCATCCATCTTCGCGGTTAATCGGGTTAGTAGGGGGCGGAATCGCAGGCTCCTTCGGACGCGAAGGCCCAGCCGGAGGCTGCGCCGACGGAATGTGTGGAGGAACGTCGCGCTCCTTCGATTTACCTTTATTATCGGGCCGTTTGAGTGGATCATGCCGAACAGTATCTTTCCCTGAGCGCGTAACGGGGTCAGCGTAATAATCTGAGGAGCCAAGAGATGAAACTGCGAATACGTCGCCTTTTAAAACCATCTCGTTTCCGTACGAGAGTCCGATCGAGTTCGTCCGGGGCGCGTTCTGAGCTTGAGCTTGATCCCGAATCTGTGCCCGAATATAGTCAGCAACGCCGCCGACAAAACCATTCGGCGTGCGAGGTAAGTCGCTCCCATCGGGCATGACAAATCGTTCCCGAATCGTGTCATACCGAATCAAGCCGGCGTCGAGCAGCACCTTGGTCTCGGGACACCTAGATGGATGCAAGGGGTGAGTACCAGTTTTCGCACAGATGAAACAACGACGGGGGAAAGCGCTCATAAGCCCAGGTAGGGCTGCTGCTGGCACCGTCGGAGCAACATGATTGCCTTGTGAGTTTTGTGACTGATTCGAACTGTTCATCATCGCCAAATTGAGACTCAGGCTTTCAAGCATTCTAGCCAGGTCGTCAACCATGTTCGCAGCAGCAGCGGGCGCCTGTCCCGTTGCCGCCGGAACCGGAGTCGCTGGGCGCGAATTGTGACGGGGAGTCGAATCTGGGCGGTTACCATCAGAGTCGAATTTTACCTTCCGCTCGCGCGGTTCCGCCTCGTCTTTCCAAGGTTCAAAACCCAAAGAGTCCGTATCGAAACGCTTCTGTAAAATCCCAATAGACACTGACATCGAAGGAGGATCCGAACGCTTACGATTTTTCTCGGGAACTTCGTTTATGAACCATTCCTTGATGTTCGAAGGGATTCCACTGACGAAATAATAATCCCGTTGTGTCTTGGTGATCTTGCTCTTCTTTACGAGTGGTCCTGCTAGCTTCAGAAACTCCTGGTGGTAAGTCTCGATCTCCTTTTTATTTTTATAAGATGACTTAGCGGATTGGTCCCGACAAAAGTCCCGGAGCATAGCCTCTGTGAAGTTCGGCGGCTCGTCCGCTTGACCGTAGAGTAGCTGTAGCGTCTCCTTCGCAGCTTTGAAGGTTTTGTTGTTTTCATCGGGATCGAACTCGGGGAGGTAGCGGATCAAGTCCTTGACCTCGTCAGATGAATACTGCAAAATGTACGGTACCAGTGTATCAAGATCTGTAATTCCCGCATTCGTTCCGTGTTGAACCAATACTGTCAAGAAATCAGTGAGATATTTTCCGTTGAAGTGAGGAGCATTGGGAGTTCGGGGAATGGGCATGGGGACCTGGAGGATCGAAGTACTCGCTCCAGAGGTCATTTTGGGCTCGAGGAATGTAAAAGGAGGAGTAGAGAGTGGGATAGAGAAGGGTAAGGAAGAAGAATTCGATGACTCAGCTGGCTACTGGCAGCGGAAAACCAGCACCCCTCGCGGTGGGCTCCACTGAAGAAGAAAGGGTTTGTCCTGAGGGGGACTGAGTTGGTGCCAAGGTTGTGGTAGTAGCCGATTCTGGGCTTAGCGCAATGATCTTGTTCTCGAGATACAGAATCTGGAACTAGCGTAGAGTAATAAGTAATCAACAAGAGTTGAAAACTTAGCTTTAGAAAACGTTGTGATACTCGAATTTGACTCGCTCGGGCTCGCACAGTTAACTCGGGGGGGAAAAGGTGATATTCCTCGGTAATAGGCCGAGCGAATTAAATACATGAAGGGACGGCTGCTCACGTACTCTCGTGACACCGGAACCCGCGAGCGACACATGAAACGAGTAAATAAATGTACATACTTTGACCATCGTAAATCCTTCGGCTAAAACAGTTCTTCCGCGCGCACACACCGGGAGATGGGCAAAGACGGATAGGGAGACTCGCTGCCCCCAATCAGCGTCGACTTTGGTTGCCCAGGCCAGGTCGAAGGTCAATCCCCAGCCCATTCCGAGTGAGTCGCCACATCCAAGACTGCCGTCGCGTCGGGATTGCTACCAGAAATAGTAAATTGTCCGCGGTAAGTTGGGTGATCGGCGAGGTATGAAACACAATGTTAGAGACAGATAAAGCGAGAATAAATGGTGGAATATAATTAGCGGATCCAGACCAAGCCAGCCAAGAAACTTGTATCTTCGCGAGTGCGCGCCCGTGGAATAGCCGATGGCCGACGGCGAGAAGTCAACCGTGTGTCGGGACATATCCATAGAGTTGAAAGGTAAAGCACCTGGAGGGAATGCAAAGGGGTGATTGAGATAGGAGAGGTAAAATGTGAATAAAGGCGTTGGGCAGGAGAGAAGGAAAGAAGATGGATGCGGAGTTACCGCATTTAGTCTCCACGTGCCATCACGGAGATGTGCGAAGTCGGCGAGCCGGGCGAGCCGTACTTCCACAACGGTCGTTTACACTTTGGGATGACGGGTGAGTTGTTTAAATCGAACCAATACTCTCCCATTTGCATGCTCTCCATCCACAGGCCCTTTACTATTTCCGACCAGACCTTTCAGGCGATGAAACTTATGACCCGACTCGAGCATCTAGGGGCCGTACACCAGATGACTCCTGGTCTGTGTCTCCTGACATTTCCCAGACTCCTTAGCTATCATATAGAAGAAGTTCCGGACGAAGATTTCGGCGAAGTACCTGGAGCAACCCTTGTGGCTGAATTTTTGACACGCCATTCTACTCTGACGCATGTTCATGTGAATTGGTTACCTCGGCTCGCGGTTCTCATCCCCCTTCCTAATCTCTGCCTTTTCGAGGGGACATCAAAACTTGTTCCCGCGCTCGCTGCATCGAATTTGGGAGCCTCTCGACTCGAATGGATCAGTAGTTCACCTTGGGTGCAGGGGGAGCTCACTATCGACGAAACTATCGTGGCGTTGAATTCCCTGACGACCTCCTCCTCCCCTTTTGTTTCTGCCCATGACTGTCTCCTCGGTTCAGCTGACACCAAAGAGCTCCTGAGATGTCTATCGACCCACATGCCACACACAACGAGTCTCCAGATTCGGGCTTCAGCGGGCGATGTCAGTTCCCATTTCCTCATGTAACTCCCTACTCACCACGATCATTCAGGAAAGCATCGACCACGTCACGGAGTACCTCCCGCAGTTCAATCGACTCGCCTTCCTCTCACTGGATTGCATCTATCCGAGGTCCCCGATAGCCGTTGACCGAACCTGGGCCGCAGTCCAAACATGGGCGACCGCTTGCCCAACCCTCGGTGCCTGCAACGTTTGTATGTTTATTTCCCTCGGTTCCAATGTTTTCCTTGCGAGGCTCATTTTCGTAGACGGCAGTACCTGGAAGAAGGTCGATGGGATATGGCAGGAATACTCCCTGGAGGAATTTCTGGTTCAAGCCGGGGTATCCGAATTTGGGCGGATGTTGTTGGGCTGATGATGTATTAGACGACGTAGATGTCGTGAGTTCCACTGTTCGCTTCCTTCTCCCGAATTAAGTCGCCATGCCCTCGCAGGTCCCAAATCAACGGACGGGCATCGTCCAATCTCTTTTTTGTATAACATTCCTAGGTCGCATTCCTGTCTCAGAAATTTATAATCCAAATGCGTCCATTTCAACCATCCTTATCCCTCGTCTCGGATAAACATGAATGGGCAAGCGTAAATTCTCTGCCGTTCCCCGCCGGGATGAGACTGTCGAACATGTTGCAGAGTAACAAGCAACCATTGTGGAACACTGTGGTCATCCCCGAACTGTGAGCGACAGAAGTGGTTTCCCCAGAGGAAAACGGAGGTTCGAATCCTCATAATTTATATTCGAAAAAGCATATATTTTTATTTTGGTCCGTGTTCACTTACCAAGGTTTAGCCCTCGGAAACGCATCCCTCCTTGAAGCTAATGTGAACGCCACACAACGATCAATTTCACTGACGTATCGCGCTATCTAGCAAACCCGCGGTCGTTGTAAACCATGGCGGCCTGCCTCGCCTATTTTGTCTCCGATTCTCCAGAGAAAATGGAAAGTTTGAATCCCCCCAGTGGCATGTCTCCTTCTGCGTCAGTTCTTTCGATTCGTGTTCGTTTTATTTCCTCATTCTAGCCAGGCAACTCAAATCTAAGCTCAGGTACGTTTGATTCACCTGTGTATTTTGCATGTGTACTTGACAATCCACCGAAACGGAAGAAAGTTTTATTCCGGCATCCGCCAGGCTTTCTCTGTTCAACCCATCTCCTTCCGATGTCCGTGCCTTCTGGGATACATAGTCATCTCGGTTTATACACCCCGCCGCTACATTGCTAATACCCTTTGATTATCCAGTGTCTTTGTCCATACAAGTCACCAATATCGTGCTTCGTTGTTCATTGTGAACGCGTCCCGTTGGTTCCCGGGGCCATGAAACGATGGTCTGTACGTTTCTCGCGTTGTACTCTCTACATAACTACACTGAACTGCAATCTTTGCCCATTATTCTCAGCCCATGATCTGGTTAAGGGTCACATAGTTATCATCGCAATCGTTGGCCCCCGTGACATCCACCGCATAATCTGCGCAGTTGTAGTCCCCATCGAGGTGCACGCACAGGCTCCCGGTGTACGCATCGTCGTACCGCGTCACCGTCCAACACAGGCGCCCTGACGCGTCGCACTTGAGGTCTTGGTTGAAGCCGCCCGGATAGCCACTCGGGTGCGTCAGGTTGGCGGACAGCGATGTCCCGTCGGTGCGCTTCGCGGCGATGTCGATCGTCACCTTCCCTGCACCCTCTTCTCCGTCGGCGCCAGCGCACCCTGTGAAAAGCATTGGGCAACAGCCGTTAACCCGCGCATCGGATGTGTAGTAGAAGGATGCGCTGGCGAGCGAAGACTGGCGTTTTGTGGGCACTGGATGGATTTTGGTGAGTCCCTTTGTCGCTTCCAGCGCAGTTAAATGACCCACTTAAAACCGAAGAAGAAGCTGTGGCGAGCTGAGAAATACTCAGCATTCCGATGAAGGTCGAAAGGATCATGTTTGTGTGATATTAGTACTGAAACTGCAGAAGGTTCTTATACCGCCCACCAGATCATGTCACCACCTGTGCATCCGGAGGAAACAACTGAGATAAAGATCAACGCCCAACACCACTCTCAACATGGAAGTGCAAAGGTTTCGACGTGGACTAATTGCCAAGCCCCAACTACCCGGTTCCCGTGGGGCCCGGGGCAATTTTTTCGGATGGCTGAGGTCATTCTCACAGCTTCATGCAGGAGGCCTGACCCGCAGACACTCTCCTTCTATTCGCGTATCAATCCATTGCGGCGTCGGTGAAGGCCAACGCTGTGCTCCCATGCCAAGCAATTTCGTAAGTATTCTACGGTCTAGGTTATCTCTGAAAGACTAATGTGGAGCGATTACGATAGCACCCAGGTATCCCGGGGTGGGCGACGTGGTATTCAATGGTTCAAACGTTGATGGGCAGCGAGTAAGAACGGCCGATTCGCCTGAGGTTCACGTCGTAATCCCAGGTAGAGACACCCACTGCAAGGGGAAGATACGGTAGATCCAACATACCGAGTTTTCCTGCCGAATTTCGTCCATCCCGTCATGCGGAACAGGTGCTGTGGGTTTGTCTACGGTACTGGTCTTCGGACGTGGATGCGCACCGATTGCCAGTGTGGTGCGCTCCAAGGCGCTTTTTGGACGCTCGCGCGACCCCGAGTAACCGGCCGACATCGTTGGAGAATGATATCGTGTTGGTTGGAGCGCTCCACCCCGTTGTCGAGTCGTTGTGTACCATTCGAAAGCAGGGTATCTAATTCCGAGTACAAAATACTGGCACCGTTTTTTCGCCGTACCCTCACCTTCTCTCAGATGTACACTCGCACCTGGTTCTCCCTTGTACTCTTGTACATCACGCAAGCATGCGCCGCTGTGCTAAACGGGACAGTGGAAAACCAGGCATGTCTCTGACCTGAGTCAGTTCCGTTGCTGACCTCGGCTTCAGTTCAACGCCCGCCAAAGCGAAATCATATTCTATAGCGGCTTCTGTGGCGTTGACTTGAGGGCAAGCACCAGCGCTGTCCACGACGAATGTAACGCAGCTGATATGCGTGCGGTGCTCCGGAATGATCCAGTTACGGGCCAGCCTCAACTTCTCAAGGTACCATTAGAATTGTTCTCTCGTGTGTGGTTCTTCTCGTGTGTGGTTCTCCCTGCTGAGTTGCGATTCTAGATGTCCGGGCAAAGCAATAATCCTGCACCGGCCAACACACAGTGCGGTGAGTGTTAGGCTCGTCGCTTGGCCAGCAAGTTTGCTGACTGGAATCGTTGAAAGACCATTACATGGAGCTTCAGATGGTCAATTCTGTGGCCAGGGCGCCCACGGACACGGCCCCGCTCCCGAATAATGGTGCATGTTCAGCTATCAACGCGATGCTCGACACAATGAAAGGCGATTTCCCTCTCGATGGTCCAACTTATGCGGAATATAAAACAAACTTCATCCAAGAAAGCCCGCTGTTCACACGGACCAATCAGAGGCCCAATACATATTGGGTGAACACTGAGGTCAACCAGTTGGTAAGTTGTGGGTGGAGCAGCAATTCGGCGAACTAAGTCTTTGCAGAAAGGGAAGCTAGTCACAAGGTACCTCACAACGAACGAAGACTTCGCTCAAGGGGACCTCACCGCGAGGGAGATCGAGATCCTCCCTGCTTTGAAGTCCTACATCAGAGATCGTTCATTCCGCTCGTTCGTGGAAGGCCTGGTTGACGACCTCGAGGGCGCGTGGCAAAATTTGATAGACGACGTTGACGAAAAAATGGCCACTCTCATTAGGCAAAGATGGGGGCCACCCAATAACGCGCGCACTGCTGCCATATTTGCAGAGAAGATGGAGAAGTTACAGAACGTGACAAATGTAGGCTGCCCTTCTGCCGCCTGCTGTCTAGATGCTCACGCATGCTCGGGTTCAGAAATTTGTGCCCAATGTAGTGACCCTCACTCAGAGGCTCGACGCCGCGATGAATTTCATTGCCAATCATCCGTTCGCAGCTTGATATTTTACTTGTGTTCGCCTCGTTAAGTAGCTCAACCATTAATATTTTCTGTATCGCAGTCCCTTGAATCCTCCTTTTCTCTTGCTACCCCGGACGATAGTCCTTTGTGCGACTTACCGTACTATTTCGACCGTATGATCAGTCATAGGCGACACCCGTTTTTTTTGTCGATGTGTCCAAAAATCGACTGCATTCAAAACAAAAAAATTTGGGCATCCCGGACATCGAAAATTCGCTGCCTCTGAAGAAACATGGTATTCACTATTAACAACGTCCCACCACCTCCATTCACCATCCATCCCTTCCCCTTCCTCCCCTCGCACACGCAGCCGCATCTTCGTTCCCCAGCGTCCGAGTACCACCGCGACTTCCACGGGTAGATGATGGCGGTTCCACCTCTGTTACTTTCGAAAATTACACGATTCAGATTCGGACAGTAGCCTAAATTCCATTCCACATAATGTATATCAACCCGCAGGAGCCACCCGGACCTCAAATCAACTAGTTGGATTATTTATTCAACGGCGTCCTATTATTCGGTGTAGCATCATTTGGATGTACTTCTTCGTTCCACTTTCCATCACTTCCCTCGCAATCCAGCCAAGGGAAATAGCCCTCGAGTACCACAGTGGTCACCCTCATCCAATATAGACAAATGAATTACCCATCGGAGGAGGGAGGTGGAGGTTCAAGTCCTCCCGGCGGGGTTCTGAGTACGCTTGAAAATAGTTCATGCCTCGTCCCGTGCCTTTCAAAGTTTTCAAGGCCTAGAAACATCCACACCTTCACCTACGGGACTAGTCCTTCTCCTCATACTCTTCACAAGTTTCCAGTTGAATTACTTACCAGCGCTCCACCTTTTTCTTTCGTCGGGAAAGCTACGCCCTCCTCCCTTTACTTAGTACTTCGTTACCTGCAATCCAGCTAAAGAAAATAGCCCTCGAGGACCACGGTGGTCACCCTCATTCCATTGGAGATCCCATAGTATAATCACCATCGGAGGGAGACGGGGGGTTCGACTCCTCCCGGCGGCGTTCACCAATTGTGATCCTTTTTTCTTTTTTATTCCAGCCTCGTCCTCTTCCTAATAGCACCTTTCGAATTGTCGCAGGAACATCCACCACTGTGACTCCCGCCGCCCAGATTCATCATCACTTGAATTATTTACAACTAATTTATAATGTAGTCAAAGCCGCCGTATTTTTTCCTGACTGTCGGCCTCGCTCATTATCAACCTCTCGTACTATTGCCATCTATTCACAAGTACGAGCGTCGCCGTCGAGGACCACGGCGGTCGCCCTCATCTCGTAGGCTTCGCGGACATCAGATTTCGGAGGGAGACGGGGGTTCGACTCCCCCCGACGGCATTCGACACGGCGCAGCGTCCCTTTTTGTTTCCTTTCCTTTCCTTTCTTTCTTCCTTTCGTCTTTTCTTTCCTCCTTTCGCTTTTTCTCTGCAGCTAACCGATGCTATGATCAAGGAACCGAGTACATGTGCATGAACAGGCGATGGCCGTTCCCAACGGCGGCGCATTGAATCCAAATCCAAATAGCGAAGCGCCCAAGTTCCGAATACAAGATAATATAGATCCAGCCTATGCTACACCTCCCTCCGGAGTCCCATCCACCACCATCTATCCATCCCTCTCTCCCTTCCTTCCTTCGCACCATACACCTAGTGTTACCGGTGTTCGGTTCTGAACCGATGTCGAACCTGAACCGGACCTGAACCGGACCCCATGTTCGGTTCGGGGTTCAGCAGATTCTCAATTTTGCCGAACCGGTGCGAACATGTTCGAACCGATAGGTTAAATCAGCCTATTTGGATGTACTAAATGCATCAGAACTGTGATTATTTGAGTTGGAATTCAACCAACCATAGTCTCTTGTGTGCACATTGAGCTGCAATACATTTTTACAGTCAACTGTGATTGTTGCGGTTGAATTGATGGATGATTAGACAGGACAGAATTTATTGAATGTGATGTATGGATGTCTGTCCCCACACAATTGTCCAAATGTCCTATTCTGCTGAGATGAAACATACAATATACAACATTCAAAGGCTTCCCGGGCCACGGAATTGGCTCCTGGTGCGTGGGAATATTTTTTAGGTTCAAAAAGGTTCGCACCTGTCCTGAACCCCAGACCGAACCGGACCTGAGGTCAGGTTCGGGGTTCGGAAATTTTGGCAAAAAACCGGACCGAACCGGACATCGGCAACACTACATACACCAAAGCATGCAATTTTATCCTTCAGGCTCCTCGTTCATATGCAGGATCTACATTCGAAATATAACTAAAGAAAACAGCCGTCGAGGACCACGGTGGTCACCCTCATCCCGTAGGTTTCGTGGATTAGAATTCGGAGGGAGGCAGGGGTTCGACTCCCCCTACGGCATTCGATAAGTTACGGCGTCCCTTTTTGTTTCCTTTCCTTTCCTTCCTTCCTTTTCATTTCGTCTCTTTCTCTGCGGCTAACTGACGATTCTCTGTGGCTACATGTAACCGATGCATATATCAAGGAACCGAGTACGATATCCGTTCCCAACGGGAGCTTCCATGCATTTTTATCCCGCAGGCTCCTCCTCATTCGTATGTAGGATCTACGAAATATAACTAAAGAAAATAGCCGTTGAGGACCACGGCGGTCGCCCTCATCCCGTAGGCTTCGTGGACATTAGAATTCGGAGGGAGAGGGGGGTTCGACTCCCCCGGCGGCATTTGATAAGTTGCGGCGTCCATTTTTGTTTCCTTTTCCTTTCCTTTCCTTCCTCCTTTCATCCTCGTCTTTTCTTTCGTTTTTTCTCTGTGGCCAATCGATGATTCTCTGTGGCTACATGTAAATTTAACCGACGCATATGATCAAGGAACGAACGGAGTACATGTGTATGAACAGGCGATAGCCTTGTCCAACGGGGCGCATTGAATAAAAATCCAAATCCAAATCCAAATCGCGAAGCGCCCAAGTTCCGAATACAAGATAATATAGATCCAGCCTATGCTACACCCCTTCCTTCCCACACGGCGCACCCGGGTCCCAACACCTCATCAAATATCACCAGCATTCTCCTCCCAACTTCAATACGAAGAACGAATATTCACCCCTACCCATCGATCATCCGCCTTCCCCTCTCCACCCGCCCCGGGTCCCTTCGCACGCGCCCCGCGAGCACGGTCGCCTCGCCGCGGAGCGTGCGCAGGAGGGAGGGTTTGTGCGTGTGCGTGGGCGTGTGGGGTGTTACGTCCGCACTCGCTCCTTCCGCAGTGGAAGAGGGGGCTGCGGTGGAGTCGACGGAAGTGGGTGCGGAAGAGGGAGTCGACTCCGCGGTGGAGTCGGGAGTGGGAGGAGTAGTGGGAGCGGAAGAGTCGACGGCGGAGGAGGGCGCGGAAGAGGGCGCATCAGAAGCCGCAGACGCCGCACGCGCACTGTGCCCGAAGCGCAAAAACCCCGACCCGCCCTTCCCTTTCGTCCCCGAGTTCGCGTTCGCTTTCGCCTTGGGCGGGCTTTTAGGGGATGCCCAGAACGACGCGTCTATAGTCGTAGGTGAGGTAGGCGCTGTCGAGGGTGTCGTTACGGCCGAGGTTGTAGGAGGGCTGGGGGTGGTAATGGGGGAGACGGGTGAGGTAGCAGACAACCCCGGCGCCCAAAACGACGCGTCTATACGCGTAGATGAGGCGGGGGCGGGTGAGGAAGGGGAGAAGGGTGTGGTTGAAGGCGTCGTTATGGCCGAGGTTGGATTAGAGCTGGGGCTGGTGGAGGTGGTGGTGGGGGAGACGGGCGAGACGGGCGACGCGGGCAAAGTCGAAGGAGCAGTAGAAGGCACGCCCACCCCCGGATGCGACGGCATCAACCCCGACGTCGCGCGAGGCCGCGCGCGGGGCTCGTCCTCTTCGTCCCATTGCTCTCCCTCCGCCTGCTGCGGCTGCGTCCGCTGCTGCTGCGCCGCGGTATACGTATATTCCGACGGCACGGGCGTGGGCGTGCCCGCCCTGGCGCCGCGCGACCACGCGTCGGAGGCGGCATACGCGGCGCGGGTGCTGAAGTCGCTTGCGGTGCTGCCGTCGGTGTTGAGGAGGGGCGGGGTGGTCGAGGTGGGAGGGGAGGGGGAGGTGGAAGCAGGGGCGGGGGCGGGGACGTCGGCTGTGTGGGCGGGTTAGCGTAATTCTAATGAATAGAGAGGAGGGGAACAAGAGGATCCCGCGGAAGATAATAATGAACACAATAACGAACATCATCCAACGACAATCCAAACGCAAACAAAAATTAAATCGAGACTCACGGAAATACGACGCCATCCCATGCGGCAAGTACGTCCTCGCAGTAGCGAACAGCCCCGCGCCCGTTCCAGTTCCAGAACTCCCGTTCGTGTGATCCCACTGGTTCCCAGCGAAAACCCCGCTGTTGCGCGGATAGCCGCCGGGCACCATGGGACCCGGCGTCGAGGGCATCGAGGTTAGTGGCGGGGCTTTGGGCGGCCGGGGGTGGGCTTGACCATCGGAGGAGGGGAAGGAGGAGGTTGCGTGGTCTTCGGGGATGGAGGGGGCGAGGACAGACATTTTGAGGTTTTATTTTTGTGAGGGAAAGGAAGGGAAAGCTGAGGGGAAAGACGTGGAGTGGGCGTTTTATACATCAATGGGCACTAGGCAGCGAGGCTAGGCAGCCCAGGCTCCGAGTCCATGGTATGCGTCGATGGAGCATGACGTCGCGGTGAGAGTTGCATCCAGGCAAAACAACCGCAAATACCGTCCATCAATTTGGTAGCCGGTGGTTGCAGTCCAATTGCAGTCGGAAAGATGAGCATGCGCGATGTTCCATCGGCCTTCATAGCAAACTAAATGGAGGGAATACTCGAGGAACAATGAGCAAAAAAAAACTGGTCACAAAGTCCCATGTCATCGGGAGGAGTCGAACCCCCAACTTGGTCCCTCCGAAGTATCCGCGCGTTAGCCCATATCACTGAGGGAGACCACCGTGGTCCACGACGACGCGTACTAACAAGGCGTCTGCTGTTAAGGATGCGGAAACTATTTACGGAGATGAGATGCAGCTCCGATCAGAGGCGCTGAACTCTCGCAGCCGTGTGGTTATTTCACTGTCCCACAGGCAGATGTAATCGATATATAAGGTACGTACTGTCAGACTTTTCATCCCAAGCTCTTCGGAAATTACCATCGAGTACGGTAGCACATCGAATAGTCTAAGTCCCCATATCATTTTCCAGAGCACGAAAACACTGCATGTACTGTACCCCTGTGTATGGGTGAAACGTAACGCATAACGCAGGGGTCGTTTTGTTTCAGTTTTGGACCTGCGTAACGCGTAACGAGGAGGTTGTTTCACCAAATTTTTGCGTTACTCCCACAAAATTTCCCAAAATGACCAGGAGTTGCCCAAAAAATGTGGGTTTGTTTCACGGGTCACGCATAACGCAGCGGGTGTTTCTGGTTTCAAGCTCGTCGTTTCAGTCACGCTCAAAAAACTGTTTCACCCATACACAGGGCTACAGTAACTGAATAACGAAAATCTGTTCACACACACATGCACACCTACGTTGAAATGGCAAAATCTACGGGCACGCACACACCATATCGACGTTATGTAAAAAAAACACTGCTGCGACAATTATTGCCGCCAGGAGGATTCGAACCTCTGCCTTTCTCTGAAGTATCACATCGACATCAATGGGAGAGGGTGACCTCCATGATCCACAGCAGCTATCCTTACCTTTCTTTATTGGTCATTATCCACACATCTTGAATGGTGATCAAAGTTGAGGCATATGATTACACTTCTCTGCACTTTGCATATTGGTGGGGGAAAAAACACAACTCGAACCATGCCACCGGGAGGAATCGAACCTCCATCTCCCGCTTAACTCAAAAACCCCTTGATGAATTCTGCGAGGGTGACCTCCACGGTCCACAGCGGCTTCGCTTTCCTTGATCCTGGACCCATATGTACTGTATAGTAAAGATGTATACTCACCAGCCTGTCTGTCAGCCCAAATTCTGACAGAGTAGCACATCCAAGAATCTGACTCCCATTTTCCAGAGCGCGGGAAAACTACATGTAACTGAATGGCAAAATTTATGCACACACACACTATATTGCCATTGAAAAATGTGCCAATGTCTGATACCACGCCACCGGGAGGATTCAAACCTCCATCTACCTCTGATGAACATACATGCACACCTGAAATTCAGTGAGGGTGACCGCCTCGGTCCACAGTGGCTTCAAGTTTGCTTTCCGTATTCTCAGACCCATCCATCTTTGGCGCATCTTGTTGTTGACATATATTGTAGTATGTATACTCACCGGCAGGCCTGTCAGCCCAAATTCCGACCGATTGGCACATTGAAGGTTCTGAGTCCCCATATCATTCTCGAGAGCACGAAAAAATACATGTAACTGCCAACCGAATGGCAAAATAACACCATATCGACATTGTGTAAAAAAATGTGCCGAAAACCAGACGCCACCAGAAGGATTCGAACCTCCACCTTCTTCTGAAGTATGTATTAGGCTCAATGACACAAGTGGGAGAGGGTGACCTCCATGGTCCACAGCGGCTTTACTTGCCTTATTTTCAGACCCATCCATCTTGTGGTGGACATGTACTGTAAGGCATGCACGTATGTATACCAACCAGCAGGCCTCAGGTCAACCTCTACTGAAATTCCTACCAACTAGAGTTTGAGTCCCGCCATAATATTCTCCAGACCACGAAAACATAACTGCCAACTGAATGGTAAAATCCATGCACACAAATCATATCGACGTTATGTGAAAAGAATGCTGCTGTGAAAATTGTATGCCACTGGGAGGAATCGAACCTCCGCCTTCCTCTGATGAACTCGAATAACTACGCAAAATTCGGTGAGGGTGACCACCTCGGTCCACAGCAGCTTTCCGTAGTGCTTTTCCTTACAGCCATCATCTACACGTCCTGGTAATCCAGATTGCGCCATGCAATCAACGTCTCCGTACTCTATACAAGTGGGTGACAAAAAGAATCACTAATTGCGACCCATGCCGCCGGGAGGATTCGAACCTCCGGCTCCCTCTTCACTGAAAAAACCTACATTATGAGGTGAGGGTGACCACCACGGTCCACGGCAGCTTTACTTTCCTTATTCTTAGATCCATGCATCTTTGGGCAATGGGAGGTACCAACAGGCCGGTCCGATCGGCACATTTGAACGGAAACGCATCGGATTTTGTTATTGATATATAAGGTATGCACGTACACCCAGGCTTTTCAACCTAAGCTACCGAGCGACTGGTACTAGCACATCCAAGAGTCTGCTGAGTACGGCCACTGGCATATCATTCATCTAGAGTATGAAAAAACTTCTGCATGCACCTGAATGTCAAAATCTATTCACACAAACCTTCTGTAAAAAAGGGTTAATTGATCCGCTATGCCGCCGGGAGGATTCGAACCTCCGCCTTCCTCTGATGTATTGGATTATAAACCAAGTGGGAGAGCCTCCACAGTCTACAGCGGCTTTCCAACCCTTCCTATACAGGCATTACCCACACATCTCAAATGGTGATAAAAACTGAGCCGTGATGGGAACAGGCTTCTCCACTGTTTGTATTCGAGTAAGTGAAAAAAATCTTAACCACAGTAACTCATGCTGCCGGGAGGATTCAAACCTCGGCTCCCTCTTCGCTGGAAAAACCCGCATTATGAGGTGAGGGTGACCACCACGGTCCACAGCGGCTGTCCTGGCCTTTCTTTATTGGTCATTATCCCCACGTCTCAAATGGTGATCAAAAATTGTGTCGTGATGGCAACTTCTCCGCACTTTGCATGTATCATGTAGATGACAAAAAAAAAGACCTTTAATTGCGCCGTATGCTGCCAAGAGGGTTCGAACGTCTGCCTTCCTCGGATGAACTAGTCTGAATCTGTTGGCATACCTCGGATTTCCGTGATCGGCGGCTGACTAAACGTGACGTTCCCACGTTCCCAATTGGGATTTCAGGCTCGTTCTTCCCACTTCAACCCCAAATTCCAATATATGACTATATGATGGATCCCAAATTCATATGTCTGCTAATTTGGAAGTCCTGTGAGCAAAATACTGCCGAAATCAGGCAACAATGAAGCCTATTTCATTGTTTCTGGTATAAAAGAGTCAATAGTCCCTCATATCACCTCACAAAAATGTATCAGTGTATCATACCTGTTTAAATATAATTTCTGAGGGAAACAGACCATATTCTGTATCAGAGAGCTTATCTGCAGGGCAAACGGGGTCAGAATCCCAATTGGGAACGTGGGAATATCACGTTTAGTCAGCCGCCGATCACGGAAATCCGAGTTGCGGCTTTCGGTATGCCAATAGAATCAGACTCTACACATAGTTTTATCGACTATCATTAAAACTTTTTTTGTGTAGAGTCTGACTACGGGAGACTACGGATGAACTAAGGATGACCAACAAATTCGGTGAGGGTGACCTCCATGGTCCACAGCGGCTCTCCATTGCACACCTATTTGCAAAACTCCTTAAAGGAACAAAATCGAATTGCCTACTCATTCCCATCACTGGCAAGAACGGCGAAGCTTCCATCCTCTTCTCCCCGAACGAGTGAGCATCAAATTGCTTCCGAACGACAGGCTATTCATGCAGTGTGCTTCGCATGCAGGTCAGACACAACGAACGAAAAAACCTATCCTCGTCGGAAGGAGTCAAACCCCAAGTCCACCCCGAAATTTGATGAGGACTCCACACGACGACGCGTACTATCAAGTACATCTGCACTTGGACTCCAGTAAGGAGGCAAAGGCTGCTTACTGAGCCGAAACACAGATCTGATCAAGGGTGCTGAATATTCCATTGACTCTTTGGTTAAATAAAATCGAATTCATCATTTGTCTTCACCACTGGAAAGAACAGATCAGCTTCATCTCTCCGAGCGAACAAATAACTGGTCTCTGAAAAACCAGATCATCATATTCACGTACTGTGCTTCAAATCTAGAAAAAAACCGAGCTGATACGCTTGATGTCTCAGGAGGAATCGAACCCCCACCCCAAGCCACCTCCCTCACCAAGCCTGTGATGAAATAATGGGTAAGGGTAACCCGCATGGGCATGGTAGCATTCTGTCCTTTCCCTATCAGCTATTAACTGTTAAAAAACTTGAAATGAATGAAATCCAATGTATGCATTGAAGGATGACTCAAGTTGATATTTCGCAAGTTCATCCAAGCTCGTTCGCACGTGTGGGCAATAAAGATATAACCACCCAACATAATAGTGCTTCGGATCTGCGTGTAAGAGGGGGAAAAACTGGGCTCCTTTTGGGTTAGGCGGCCTGGAGGAGTCGAACCTCCGCCTCCTGGAAACTTCCAACTTCCATCCTCACAAGGGTGACCTCCACGGTCCATGGTGGCTTTCTTTTTGCTTACTTTGCAGACATAACCATATATTCTCGAATGAACGAGATCAAACCATATATACGACCATAGTGATTCAAATTAAACTCTTCCTTCACAACCAGCTTGAACTTCAATTCGGATTTTCGTTGTCCCTCACATGCAGCTGGCTACCAGATTCAATTCGGATCATTTTAAGTTACCATTGTACACGTACACTTCCAGTGCTCTCCGCCCGGAGAGCGACACAACCAGGACTGTCTGTCCGAAAAGGAAAGGGAAAAAGCATAATGGCCGACTCCTTGCCGCTGGGAATAATTCAATGTAGGTGGGAGAGACCTCCACAGTCCACGACTATTTTCCTTCGTACCTGGTAACCTGAATCATCGCTTGAGGATTGCAAAAGGCCATTCACACCATCAAAGCACTGTCCGGAAGGCTGGTGCAAGCTTGCATGGGATCTCTTGGACGAAAGATTGAATGTCAATTTCAGGCTGTGCATTCGACAAGAAAATGAAACCAAAAGAATTGAGTCTTGATACAAGATGGCGCCGAACCTCCTTTTAACTCGGACTACTTCATTGCGCGCGACCATTTTTCTTGGTACTAATAGTAGTAGAAGCCGAGGGCAACATTGTATTGATCGGTCCGAAGCTGCCGGTGAAAAAGCCTCACAGGGTGCTACAGAAATATTCGACATACAGCCCACTTCTCGAAATTACGCGGCGACGGCGATAGCCTTAGACTGGCAATCTGCGAGTGGGTCACCGTAGTACACTTCACCAAGTTTCCAACCACATTCTTTCAGCAATTCTCTCAGTTGAAGGATTTGGCTGTTGAAAAGTGACAACATCTGTTTCAAGGGTAAGCGGGATTCGGTGATGCTGCGTCGAAGAAACACCAACGTTGAGATCGGTGTAGTACGCGATGACGCTGAAAATTCCCCAGCATCCGAGTACCACCGCAACTTCCACGGGTAAGAAGAAAAGAAAAGGGGTCCCCGGGATATTAGCCTCACACCTCATTGCATATCACCACCGCTCACGAATATTCACCCCTACCCATCAATCATCTGCCTTCCCCTCTCCACCCTTCCCGGATCCCTTCGCACGCGCCCCGCGAGCACGGTCGCCTCGCCGCGGAGCGTGCGCAGGAGGGAGGGTTTGTGCGTGTGCGTGGACGTGTGTTTTGTGTGGGGTTGGTTTGCGCCACGTGCCGCTGGTGCTGAGTCCGCGGTGGAGTCGCCGGCGGTGGAGTCGGGAGTCGAAGTGGGAGTTGAGTCAACGGCGGAAGAGGGCGCGGAAGAGGGCGAATCAGACGCCACAGACGCCGCACGCGCACTGTGCCCGAACTGCAAGAACCCCGACCCTCCCTTCGCTTTCCCTTGCGTCCCCGAGTTCGCGTTCGTCTTCGGTTGAGGTTCAACAACCGCGGATGAAAATAGCTGGGGAGTCGGGTACTACGTGCCATCTGGCTATGGGACACTGAATCGAGTGAATTCTCCGGAAACAACGAGCAAAAAAAAACTGGTTACAACTGTCCCATGTGATCGGGAGGGATCGAACCCCCAAGTCCGAAGTATCCGCGCGTTACATCATATCACTGAGGGAGACCACCGTGGTCCACGACGACGCATGCGAGCAAGTGCGTTTGCTCTTAGACGAAAAACTACATAATGAGCCGAAAGGCAGCTCTCATCAATGGCGCTGAATATTCCATGAGTATGAACTCTTGCAGGTGTGTCAGCTTGTGTCAGAGATCGAGCGGAAGCGCATGGAATCCTGTTATTCGTAGAAAAGGTACGCACATACCAACAGGCCTGTCGTCATCCCATCTGAAATTTCCACCGACTCACACATCCATGAGTTGATCATGAGCCCGCCATAGCACGAAAAAAAAAAAAAAACGACCAACCAAATGGCAAAATCTACGGGCACGCACACACCATATTGACGTTGAAAAAAAAATTATGGAGCCGATAAACTACGCCGCCGGGAGGATTCGAACCTCCACCTTCCTCTGAAGTATCACATCGACATCAATGGGAGAGGGTGACCTCCATGATCCACAGCAGCTGTCTTGGCCTTTCTTTATTGGGCATTATCCACACATCTTGAATGGTGATCAAAGTTGCTCGTGATTACATTTCTCTGCACTTTGCATATTGGTGGGGGGAAAAACACGACTCGAACCATGCCACCGGGAGGAGTCGAACCCCCATCTCCCTCTTAACCCCTTGATGAATTCTGTGAGGGTGACCGCCACAGTCCACAGCGGCTTCGCTTTCCTTGATGCTAGACCCATATGTACTGTATAGTAAAGATGTACACTCACCAGCCTGTCTGTCAGCCCAAATTCCAACCGATTAGCACATCCAAGAGTCTGACTCCCATTTTCCAGAGCACGCAAAAACTACATGTAACTGAATGGCAAAATTTATGCACACACACACTATATTGCCATTGAAAAATGTGCCAATGTCTGATACCACGCCACCGGGAGGATTCGAACCTCCATCTACCTCTGATGAACATACATGCACACCTGAAATTCAGTGAGGGTGACCGCCTCGGTCCACAGTGGCTTCAAGTTTGCTTTCCGTATTCTCAGACCCATCCATCTTTGGCGCATCTTGTTGTTGACATATACTGTAACGGTATGTATACTCACCGGCAGGCCTGTCAGCCCCAATTCCGACCGATTGGCACATTGAAGGTTCTGAGTCCCCATATCATTCTCGAGAGCACGAAAAAATACATGTAACTGCCAACCGAATGGCAAAATAACACCATATCGACATTGTGTAAAAAAATGTGCCGAAAAACCAGACGCCACCGGAAGGATTCGAACCTCCACCTAATTCTGAAGTATGTATTAGGCTCAATGACACAAGTGGGAGAGGGTGACCTCCATGGTCCACAGCGGCTTTACTTGCCTTATTTTCAGACCCATCCATCTTGTGGTGGACATGTACTGTAAGGCACGCACGTATGTATACCAACCAGCAGGCCTCTCTATTGAAATTCCTACCGACTAGAGTTTGAGTCCCGCCATAATATTCTCCAGACTACGAAAATATAACTGCCAACTGAATGGCAAAATCTATGGGCACACACCATATCGACGTTATGTAAAGAAAAAATTCTTGCGGATCCAGTCATGCCGCCGGGAGGATTCGAACCTCCGTCTTCCTCAAAGTATGCAGCGAGAAGCAAGTGGGAGAGGGTGACCTCCTCGGTCCACAGCAGCTTTCCTTGCTCCTCTTTTCAGCCATTATCCATAGTCTGAATTGTATTCAGGCTGATTAAAGTTGCCCCGTGTGATTAATTTTGACCGCTCGGCACAGTTCATTATCATTGCATTTTAAATGGGACTTTTGTGAGTGAGGAAAGAGTCAATGGTTGAACCTCCGACCGAATGGTAAAATCTATAAAAAGTCGACCATAGCTTACCACACCGCTGGGAGGATTCGAACCTCCATGCAGCAAGAACCAAGTGGGAGAGGGTGACCACCGTGGTTCACAGCGGCTTTACTTTCCTCATTCTCAGACCTATCCTTGTTTCAATGGCGCATCTTGTTGTTGACATATACTGTAAGGAGCAGGTCTGTTAGTCAGAGTTCTTCTGAAATTCTCACCACTGACTAGTACATCCAACCAGTCACAAAAAATAACTACCGCATATCGACATTAAAAAACGAGGCCATGATACACGCCACTGGGAGGATTCGAACCTCCGCCTTCCTCCCTCTGAAGTCTGAAGAGACACAAGTGGGAGAGGGTGATGTCCACAGTCCACAGCAGCTTTCCTTGCTTTCCTTGTTCTCAGACCCATCTATTTTCAGCGCATCTTGTGGTTGACATATATATCATTGTAAGGAGGTATACTCACCAGCAGGCTTTTCATTATCGGCCTAAGCTCTTCTGAAATTCTCAACGACAAAAGTTTGAGTCCCGCCATGATATTCTCCAAAGCACGAAAAAACTACATGCAACTGAATGGTAAAATCTATTGTACCGACGGATGTAAAGAAAAAGGTTCTGAACCTCCACATGCCGCTGGAAGGATTCGAACCTCCATCTCCCTCTCATGAACCAGAATCCCTACGCCAAATTCGGTGAGGATGACTGTTGGTCCACAGCGGCTTTACTTTCCTCATTCTCAGACCCCTCCATCTTGGGCACATCTTGTTGACATGTAAGGACGTATACTAGCAGCCCTGTCATTGGGAGCCCAAGCTCTTCTGAAGTTCCCATCAACTACAGTAGCACATCGAAGATTTAAGTCCCGTCAATCTCCAGAGCATGAAAAAATACATGTAACTGCCAACCGAGTGGTAAAATTTACGGGCAATATCGACGTTATGTAAAAAAAAATGTCCTGACAAGTTCCTGCATGGCACATGCCGCCGGGAGGATTCGAACCTCCGCCTTCCTCTGAAGCAACATGTCATCATTGAAGTCGGAGAGGGTGACCACCTCGGTCCACAGCGGCTTTCCTTGCTTTCCTTATTCTGAGACCCATCCATCTTTGGCGCATCTTGCTGTCAACATATACTCAGAGGCTGTAAGGTACACATGTACTCACCAGCAGGCCTCAGGTCAATGTGAGCCTAAGCTCTATTGGAATTCTTACCAACTAGAGTCCGAGCCCCGCCATAATATTCTCCACTGAATGGAAAAATTTATCATACGCACACACCATATCGACGTTATGTAAAGAAAAAATTCTTGCGGATCCAGTCATGCCGCCGGGAGGATTCGAACCTCCGTCTTCCTCGAAGTATGCAGCGAGAAGCCAGTGGGAGAGGGTGACCACCACGGTCCACAGTGGCTTTACTTACTCCTGTTTATGCTCATTATCTACACGTCTACATTGTATGCACGGTGATTAAAGTTGCCCCGTGTGATTGATATTGACGGCTCGGCACAGTTCATGGGACTTGTGTGAGCGAGGAAAGAGTCAATACTTGGACCTCCAACGGAATGGCAAAAGCTATGCACACACATCATATCGACGTTATGTAAAAAAGGGTCGTAGTAACGATTCCCACTATGCCGCCGGGAGGATTCGAACCTCCATCTCCCTCTGAAATATGGGACAATGTGGAAGTGGGAGAGGGTGACCACCTCGGTCCACAGTGGCTTTCCTTGCTCCTCTTTTCAGTCATTATCCACAGTCTGAATTGTATTCAGGGTGATTAAAGTTGCGCCGCGTGATTGATATTGTCCGATCGGCACAGTTTAATATCAGTGCATTTTAAATGGGACTTTCGTGAGCGAGGAAAGAGTCACTAATTGAACCTCAGACCGAATGGCAAAATCTAATCACACCACTGTATCGATGTTGTATAAAAAAGGGTCATGTGGATCCCCACTATACTGCTGGGAGGAATCGAACCTTCCTCTCCCTCTGTTGAAAGATAACCCCTTCACAAAATTCGGTGAGGGTGACTGCCTCGTTCCACAGCGGCTTCAAGTTTGCTTTCCTTATTCTCAGACTATCGATGTCTGATGCATCTTGTTGTTAACATATACTCAGATACTGTAAATTACGGACGTATATTCACCAGCAGGTCTGACGTTGACATCCCAAGCTGTTCTGAAATTCTCAACGACTTGAGTTTAGGTCCTGTTGTATTATTTTCCAGAGCACGAAAAACTACATGTAACTGCCAACCGAATGGTAAAATTTACGGGTAATATCGACATTATGTATAAAAAAAATGTCCTGCGCCATGCCGCCGGGAGGAATCGAACCTCCATCTCCCTCTGATGAACGCGAACACCTACTTTAAATTCAGCGAAGGTGACCGCCTCGGTCCACAGCAGCTTTCCTTGCTTTCCTTGATCCCAGACCGATCCATGTTTGCATCTTGTTGTTAACATGTACTGTAAGGACGTTGGCAGGCCTGTCATTGTCATCCCAACTCTATTGAAATCCTCAATGACTATAGTTTGAGTCCGCCATATCATTCTCGAGAGCATGGAAAAACTACATGCAACTGAATGGTAAAATCTATGCACACCATATACATTATGTGAAGAAAAAACCGCGGGAACAAATGTATCGCTCTCTAAAAAGGCTCATTTTGGGCCTCCTAAAACGAATCTGAAACCTTTAGTTTCAGGCATGTTCCTGATACCCTTAGTTTCAGGCCACCAAAAACCCGTCGGCCCGGCCCGGTCCGGCACCTGAAACTAAACGTATCAGGAGCGCGTCTGAAACTAAAAGTTTCAGAAATGTTTTTGGGAGGCGAGAAATATATCTGAATTTCCGGGGTGTATGCTGCCAGGAGGATTCGAACCTCCGCTTTCCTCTGAAGGATGTATACAGTGACGTCAACGCGAGAGGGTGACCTCCACGGTCTACAGTGGCTTTCCTATGGCTTTCTATACAGTCATTATCCACACATCTTGAATGGTGAATAAAATTGCGCCCCGTGATTGCAACTTCTTCGCACTTTGCATGTAGGTGAGAAAAAGAAATGTGAACAACAACCCATGCTGCCGGGAGGACTCGAACCTTCACCTTCCTCTGAAGTCTGTATAAGAGCCTGTTCGGATGCCAGATCCAAATCCATGGATCTGCCCGACCTTCCTTATTAAGTAGCTCCAACATCATGTGATCCCTGTGATCATTTGTGACACCTCGCGTCTTTTTTTTTTCATTGAGAAAACCCCGTCGTCGAGCGCGCACCCTGCAGGCTTCCGCAATGCTGCCCAAGTCAAACCCAGCTACTGGTACAGCTGGTGGCTCCAACCCCATTGACAAAGTGTCGTGGACCCGCCCCGACAATAAAGCTCAGCTCGTCACTTTCCACGTCGAGCACCAGGCGGAGGCTGGGGACGGCGTCGGAAACTTCAAACCAAAGAGCTTCTGTGCTGCTGCCACTGTTGGTGGCGCTCTGGAGAGTGGTGGAGCCAGGTCCCCAAGCCCGCGCTGGAACAAGGAGCAGATGAATCGGGACTTTGGTGGGGACCCGGACAAAGATGACGACAAGGAGATGGAGGGTAATGGTGGTGCCGTTGGGGACCACAACGGCGGCGGCGGCGACGGCGGCGACGACGGCAAGGGCGACGATAACAGTGACGATGTATGTCCTTGTTCTGTTCCTTGCTCATCAAATACAGCTAACAGGCGATAACTTCATCTCCGCTTGCAAGTGCCAGTGTGTAGCTACGCAGGCCGCCCCAATCTATCGCAAAAGGCCTCGCCTCTCCGCTGGGCAGCAGGCACTGAGGGACATTGCCTCATCGGCGGCCGAGTTCAATAAAATATTTGGGGCTCTCAATGCCAGATCGTGATGCTGTGGCAATACTTTAAAATTGTTTTGTTAGATCTTTTGAATAGACAAGAAAGCCAGTAACACAGGTGGACAGGATGCATTGGGTCTTCGGGCGCGTCGAAGAGTCGCAAGACGCGTCAAATATCGCTGTCACGCTCATATACTGTACCATTTCGACCGTAGGTTCACGGTATGTCACCCGTCACCGCACATGTTCATTTTATAACATGTTCAATCCTCGGCAATCACGGTAAAATTACTATTTATGGTAATCCGGCAACTGCCGGAGGCGAAATTTTCACATTTTTTAGCCTATTTGGGCCACAAAAACTCACTGTCACCGTCACCTGTCCCAGATAGGTTCAGTTCACGACCCTCTGTCACCGTCACCTGAACCTACGGTCGAAATGGTACAGTACATCACATGATGTTGGAGCTACTTAATAAGGAAGGTCGGGCAGATCCATGGATTTGGATCTGGCATCCGAACAGGCTCTAAAGGCTCATTGACACAAGTGGGAGAGGGTAACCTCCATGGTCCACAGCGGCTGTTCTGGCGTTTCTTTACGGTCATTATGAAAACTGTTCCAACTTCTCTGCAGTGTGCATATAAGTACGTGAAAAAAATGTCGACCATGATCCATGCTGCCGGGAGGATTCGAACCTCTGCCTTCCTCTCAAGTAATGAGAATTGAGATGATCTTCGAATCGGGAGAGGGTGACCACCACGGTCCACAGCGGCTTTCTTGGCCCTTCCTTACTGGTCCTTATCCACACGTCTCAAATGGTGGCGCCGTGATTGACCTTCTCCGCATCTTGTATATAGCCGGGAGGATCAGAACCAAAGCACCACATTTTATGGGCCGAGGGCGACCAGCGGATGTAGATGGGGACGTTCCTTCGGCATGTCATCGGGGGGAGTCGAACTCCCAATTCCCTCCGAAGTTCGTCGAGGATGAACTATATAACCGAGGGAGACCACCGTGGTCCACGATGATGCATACTATCATGTACTTCTGCTGTTAAGTTAGACTTCGATGAAGTTGCAAAAATTGCTCTGAGCCGAAACGCAGCTCTGATCAAGGGGTAATATTAAACAAGCCTTTTTCCAGAGTGAGTGCAAACACCCACCAACCACCGGAAAACAGCGAAGACACAGACGGGGCGAAAAAGAACGTCCCTGACGACGTCTTTGCAAAACATGGCTGGTAGAAGGACGCGATGCGACTCCCAAAACGATGCAAGCCAATTCGTAAAACGACGCGGCGGTCCTCCTTTTATCTCGGACTACAGAAGAATGAAAGATATATTGTTCAAGACCGACCATCATGGTCCACAGCGGCTTATTTCATTGCGCGCGAGCATTTTTCTTGGTGCTAATAGTAGTAGAAGTCGAGGGCAAAGTTATCGGGCCGAAGTTGCGTAGATGAGCCTGAGGTGATATTCTTTCAGGGTGCTACAGAAATATTGCAGCGTCCTCAACAGCCCACTTCTCTAAATTACGCGGGGACGGCGATAGCCTTAGACTGGCCAACTGCGAATGGGTCACCGTAGTACACTTCAACAAGATTCCAACCACATTCTTTCAGCAATTCTCTCAGCTGGAGGACTGTCCGTTCTTGGCTGTTGAAAAGTGATAGCATCTATTCCGAAAAACGAAAGAATCCAGTAAGTGGCATTCAAGGAGGCACCACGAAAAACCTACGTTGAGATCGGTGTAGTACGCGATGACACTGGATTGCCCGAAATTGGGGAGAAGCGGGGCCGGCGCCAGAGGACGCTCTTCTCCACGGATATCCTTGGTGGGCGTCTCATTGCAGGCGTATGAGACAATGTTATCGATGATGAGAAGCTTGGTGGAGCTGTCCGCCGCGGCGCGCAGATGGCGGAGGATCTTGAAGCAGTACTTGTCCGCCCAGTCGTGGAGGATCATGCGGAGCAGGAATACGGAGACCTTGCGTGCGGGCTGGGGAGTGAAGAAATCGTGCGCTTGAGTTGACGTTCCGTAAGTAGCGGGAACGATTTCCTGTGGAATTGGACGTACCTTCAAGAATTACTTTCCCGGTTGAAATATAGCTGGGAAGTTCCTGCGTCCAATACTAAAAGATGTTCGTCAGCGACGACATTCCCGGGCGCAAAAATAAAGAAGTGTGACCTCTATACCGGTTTGTGTGACGGGTGCTCTGTCTTGAACGACGAAGGACAGCTTAGGATACTGCTCTGCCACAATCACGCTTTGGGACCCCACACCGCCCCCGACATCCACGACAATTGATCCCTCCGAATAGCTTTCCCAATCGAATCCTGGAAGAGATGAACTCTTAAATGCTTGGTTCAGACTCGAAAATTACCTTGTAAGATCGCGTCAGGAGCCGCCATGGCGGATACGCCGGAGAAGCCAAGGCCGAAACGAGACATGCGAGATTTCTGCCCGGGCAGGTCGAACCACGCAAACATTGGGAGATCAGTCTTGAATGCACGGTTGAATGCGGCCTTGTTCGGAGCACTGGAATGGCCGTCATGAGGGTCGAGCATAACATCCGCCAGGGCCGCGGACGAGTTGAGGACTTCATCGGTACTGAAACAATGTTCAAACTATCATCCAGTGACAAAATTGAATATCACGCACAAATGCTCCAAAAGAGCCCCGAATGCGATTGTTCCCTCGTACTTTTCCGCTGGGCTTTGTCGTTCTTTAAATGGTACGTACGCGCGAATTCAATAGAAATAGTACCTTGCGAGGATATTCTCGACACTCTTGCCCGTGTCGAGTAGGGATGAAAGACGATTATTTGCAAACACGTCAGGAGAGACTTCGATGAAGATATGGTTCGTGGCCAATAGGCGAAGGATACGAGCAAGCTTCCCCGGATCGACATTGGTCGGTTTTGCAATCTCCTTAGCATGTTTCCCCTGTAAATTGAAGTTATGTAAGAGAGCAAGTGGAAATCACAGCGGGAGATGTACATTCGAGCCGGCCTCGCGGAGTATCTCCGCCACATGAGTTTCGATCGCAAGTCGTATCGCCACTGAGACGTGGAACTATCTAACGGTGAACCTGAAGTCAAATCCGACTTATCAATGTCGCTCACTTGAAGTGCCTGGGCGATCATGGTCAAAGGGGGCGGGCGAACCATCGAGATCAACTGGGACGCCGCAGACACGATATTTGCACCGGCCAATTGCACTTCAGGCAGGTTTCTGCCACCCTCGGAGGGCGGGGTGAAGGGCACAGTGCGAGGAGAAGGATAGGTCGCTGTGTTGGCTTCCAGGGTCTTCTCTATTGCGGCGACGGAGGTGTTAATAATGTTTGCCAGCGCTTTGATCTCGGCGAGGCCGTCTCGAGACATGGAAGATGATAAGGTTCGGGCAGGGCTAGCGGCAAAGCCAACATACCCATGGTGTTGATTGCTTGAAGGGTTGCGAAGACTGTATGCTTGTGCTGTGATTCAAAGGGTGTGGAGCGTATGGATGTGTACAGCTGCTGTGGGTCCCATGGCGGGGACCCACAGATTTATAGATTTTGGAGCGCGCAGAGCCGATATCGCCGCCAAATCAGTTTCAACGGCATATTCACGACACCCAGCAATTCCGAACACATTTTCTGTTTCTGGTCATGGAAGAACGCCGCCGATCATCTGTCTGATTATGAGCTTGAAACAGCGCCCAAACCTGTGCCCATATACCCGGCAATTCAGTGAAGTCGTTGAAGAATTTGACTGGCCTCAAGCCGATATTCTCTTCAAGTTTGGAGTAGCCAGCGAAACATGGATCACAGTAAAAAACCCTAGAATGATGCGTCGAGGAAACTCGAGACAAACTGGAGAGGGGGTCAGGGTGTGCACCGTTGAGCAGTCGCACGTCTTGCGGAGAACCGCAGCTGAGTTTGGGCAAAGCATCAGAAAAGCCACAATAGCAGACGAAAGAGCTGGGAAGGCTGTGCAACTGGGAAGCCCGACACTCGGATCAATCGGACGGACCGTAGGTCCGAAAACTAAGGCTGTGCGGCAATTGCTTTTGTCTGCCTCCACCAATCGTTCACGCAACAGCGCTGCTGATGGCGGGCGACTCTGAGTCTGACTTCCCGAGTACTTGCACTATCGGCATTCCCTCTTACAGCCATTTGCAAAATTGATGACAGTCACGATCAAAAAGAAACAAGAACAAACTAGTGATCCGGCTGCTTGCCGGCCTTCTATCTCGCTCAATCCAGAACCAATTTACACAATCCCGGGTGCGTTTGCAAGCGGATAAGCAGGGCTTTCAAGCCATACCATACTCGCGAGATAAATAACAAAATCTGAGTGTTTCCAAATTTGCGCTGTGTGATTTGCATCTGAAATCTAAACAGCCCGTGCTTCGTCAGTTTTGCTTCGATTTGCTTTAATCCAAGTGATCCTGAAACCGGGAGACAAGGCAATCATATTCATGGAATAAAATTGTGTGGCACACATGATGTGTGAGGGCTAGACTGGAATTACTGACTGCTTAGCGAAATTCATGGGAAACTGATTGTTTGATGGTAAAAGCAAAACCTTATACATACACACCCTTTGCATTGAAATTACTTTTCGAACGAGCCTACTTTCATCAAAATCCGATCAGTATTGACCGAAGAGCGCGCAATCTAAGTTGTAGTTCAAATAACACAGCTCGAATATGAGGAGAAAATTTTCTTGTCAATTAGCACGGGAGTATTGCATAATTTGAAAGCCCTGCTTGACCGCTGTCGAATGTGCCCAAAATCATGGAAATCGGCGCGGGGATGCGTGAGATCTGACCTCCGCAAACAGCCGGATCAATAGTTTGTTCTTTCTTTTTGATCGTGACTGTCATCAATTATGCAAACAGCTGTAAACTCACCGAAGAATTCACGTCGTTCTGGCGAGTCGGACGAGTCACGACGGTGGCGACCTCGGTAAAAACAGGAAGGTACATTCAATTCGAAAGTTACGATATGTAGTCTTGATTCTCGAAACCACTTTCCGCAGCCTGAAGGTCTCGGCCTGTTAGCCAAGTCCTATCGATCGGCCCCCCCCCTTTTTTTTTCTTTCAGACAGGATTCTCTCCGCCATCCTCCTGTCTTTCCTACCCAGGGCCCGCCATTAAATGGAGACCCCGATACATTCCGTATCTTATCCATTCCGGAGTTTTAAAAGGGACAGGATGTCCTCCCTATCTGTCAAATTTCCCCCTAATCTACTGATCCTAACGTCTCCATGCGACAGATCATCCGCGAATTCCTCATCTACGCGTCACTATCATTTATCATCTCCCTGGGAATTATCCATGCACTGCTGAACCTCTTGCACATCTACGCTACCTTAGGCTCCGAGCTCGGGCTGCCTTCGCCACTCGCGGAGTTACTAAATACTCCGACCATCGAGATATACCAAATTGCTGAAGCGCACGAGGTCCTCTTGAAGCTCTCCAAAGTCGTCATTGCGTGCATCGTGCTTGTGATCGCAATTTGGGAGATATCTTCGATCATCGACGGATGGTTTGGGTGGTTCGTCCCGTCGGCAAAGGAGGTTGATGTCGAGGCGGGGTACTGCAAACCACCCATTTTGGACGTGAGCAATTGGTGGGCCGATGAGAAAGTGGCTCTATCGGAAGTCCCGTACGTCCTGCACCGCTCTTCCCCCCCCAGAAGCTAACACTTTCACCTTCACCAGCCATCCTGGTTCGATTCCCACCTCAAATGAATCGCCCGCTGAGCCATGCTCACAGTAAAAAAGAGGTATAACCTTTCATTATCTCGTGCATCGACACATGTCCTACATACATCCGCCTAATTACTGCACCTCTCCCAACATTCTCTACACCCCAGTCGGCGTTCGCTGTGCACACACCCTGTATTTAATATTTCTGTGGTCTCCCAGCGGATCCCCTGTCGCGCTCATTTCGAGAGATTGTATTCGTCCATTAATTACTAAGTAGTTGTAATGGTCTTGTTGGAAAATTGGCCCGTTCTTGTACGATACTCGATCATACTGGTACAGTATACTATCATGTCGGCTCTCGATTCGTGCTCGATTCTTGCTATAGGCTCCTCAGGTCTAATGGAAAGGGGCCAGAATAATGGTCTCGATTCTGATTGAGCTCCTTCAGGGTCGAGTGTGTGAAATGAAAGTTCGTTTTCCGACTTGCGGCATCGGCATTTTCTTTGCCCTCCGGTGACGGGCCGACTTGTATTGATAGGCGGTAGCTATCGCGCGCGGAGATTCCCGGTCTTTGTCTCATCCTGCTCACATCTTTATCGACGAGGCTCCCGCAATCCACGTACTTTCGATTCCGCACAGTGAGCGGAGAGTATGTATTCCTGGAGCTCGGTGCGTGTGTACTTCTCCGCTTTGGTTGACACTCAAAAAATAGCGTCCAGGATGCCGCAGCTTTGCCATCTATTGTAGACTGGACGCCGTCGACAATCCATTCCCTACTCGAAGTTGACCAACAGAAACGCACGGCTCGGCTGCGGGAAATCTCGTGGTCTCTCCAGGCCATCGATCAAGAACGCGGGCAACTCGAGAGGGAGGCACATGGCATAAAAATGCGTCAGGAGGCGCTCACCCGCGAGCGACACACTCTCGCATGTGAACGGGCCGCCCTCGGACTGCCTCTTGACATAGAATCCTTCCTCAGTGCCCCAATTCGCCGCATTCCGACGGAGATTTTGACAGAAATCTTCATGTGGACCCAGGACCCCACCACCGTCGACGGCATCGGGCGTAGCGTGGCGAGGACTCTGTCGCATGTCTCCACGTACTGGCGGGCCGTTGCGTGCGGTGTTCCCCGTCTCTGGTCGTCGTTTTCCGTGCCGTTGTTCGGACAGGATCCCGATGCGCAGTTGCTCACGCTCCATCTCGACCGCTCTGGGGATGCACCGTTGACGATTCATGTGGATTCCCGGACTAACACTGAAAATGAAACTGGGGAGCACGAGATGCAGCTTCTCGCAAAACACGCACCTCGCCTTTACCGTTTGTGCTTCGTTGGCCACCCCGCTATCTCCCTCGAAGCACTCAGAGGGAATCTTCCCCGTCTCGAGATCTTGGAGTTTGTCAATCTCTTGGATGACATCGGCGACGCATTCAAAGATGCGCCTAGCCTGCATTCCATCAAGCTTTGGCGTATGCAAGAGGCTCAGCATGTCGTGCTTCCAGGGCGACAAATACGCACCCTGACAGTCGATAGTGGCCCTGGGCTCCCTAACACCTACATTGAGCAACTATTTCCCAATCTCACCTTTCTTGTGTGTGCACCTGAGGATCCGCCGCGGGTCTCAATTACCATGCAAGATCTCGAGGACTGGCAAATTCGTTGTTCCGAATCGACATACCACTCCACGGATTTCTTCAACTGGTACACGACACCTTCCCTTCGCCGTCTCCAGCTAACGCGTTTCGAACGCGGCTGGTCCAGCCCGGATGTACTCCATTTCCTGCAGCGCTCACGCTGCGACCTGACGGAGCTAACAATCGAGGAGTGCCCTTTGCGCGCGACGGACATCCTCGACATGTCGCTCCTGCTGCCGAACCTCGTTAAACTTGTCATAAAACATGCGACTCCGAACACCCTCACCGACAAGTTCATGGAGGCTCTCACTTTACACTCCAACCAGCCTGCCCGGCTCCCAAAATTGGCTACGCTCCACATCGATGGGTCATACCTTTATCGGGAACACACCCTCCTTGAGATGCTCGAGAGTCATACTTCTCGGCTCGACGCCGGCCTCCACACGGTCGAACTTGTGTTGAGGAACCGTGCCATAGCGGATCCCGAGCTGGCTCGTTTCCGGGCCCTCGAGGGTATCCACCTGTCCTTGTTCTGCTTGGATGGGGAGAAACGGATGTATCGAGTCATGGGCGGTATTCGGCTTCCAGCTTTGCGCGGTGAATTCCCGCCCCCACGGTTTTGAGTACTAATTATTTTAGGTACTTATGAATGCAAATGTGGCTCTTTATTCTCGACGACAATCGCGTGGTCCAAATGGCTCAATATCTTCGGTTCTTCTTCATCCACAGTTTCTTACTAGATTACTCTTTTAATACTCGGTCTACGCGCGAGCGGTTGAGATGACTACGCCTAGCGCCTCGACCGTCCATATTGCGTCTGGTGATATATCCTGCAGGCTTCGTAATTCGGCTGCTCTGTGCTTCACGCTAACAATTTCTAATTAACAATTGTTTCAGCGTAATGTGATCCTGAATCAACTACATGAGTGCTCCGTCGAGACTGCTGTACATCCAGCGCTGGCCCGACATCGGGCGTCTGAATATCTAAGGTAAATTCCCGAGTTCCTTGGTAAAGAACCAGGCTGGATTCAAGTGCCTCGCATCCTGCTGATAGCTTCCCTGCAGATGAGAAAAACGTCGCCGGCCAAGTTGTAGGCCCGGGCAAGAACTTGCAAGAAAGTGGACTTATTACGAAAGGTTTTGCTTCCGAGGAGCCGATTGCGCGAATAGACCTGATTACCGGCGGGCAAGCGGTAAACGTATGCGCATGCTTCAGTTCCGTACACCTGGGTCATTAAGTCTGCCTTGGCGGCACGACAAGAACATGGGGAACGAGGAACGCCGGTGCGAACGCAACGTGACAGGGATTCCAGGCCGATCATCCCTGGGCATACGGTAAACCTGCGCCTATATGTTCAAACATATTGCATAGCCTCCAGACCGCTGAGTCTTGCATATCGCAGAAGGCTTCGTGACTCAATGCGGCCTTTCGAGATCTCCAAGGGGCAGTTGCTGTGCTGCATAGCATACTGTACCATTTCGACCGTAGGTTCACTATTTTTAGGAAAATCTCATCCGAGAAGACTGAAAAATTTACTTTCGATTTAAGGCGATTTTTGCACGCATCAAAAAAATCTAGGTGTCACCCGTCACTGAACCTATGGTCGAAATGGTACAGTATATGCCACTGAATCCCTATGATTCACACGATGGACACCAGAGAACTTGAAGGAAGCCGAATAGACCGAACGATTCCCAGGCAAGCTGGCCTAGTACGAGCTTCGGGAGCAAACTGAGATTTTCAATGATTAGGTGTTGATTAGATCCACAGATAAGATATGCCTAACACGGAGATGATCGGCAATCGCTAATCAAAATACCAAGAGGTCCTTCTCCGAAACGTCCGTGAAACTGTTTCTTCAAACAACCGCCCATTAACCTATGACTTGCCTCACGATAACTTATCAATGGCTCCCAACTCATGCCGTAGTCCGCACGCAATGTTGCTGCACTCGAGCCAAAATGCGAAAATTCGAAGACTGAAATGCGCCCGAGAATTCGTCAAACACGATTGTCGGCCCCGCTACCGGGACGGAGCCGGCATTGACGAGGGTTAGCTGACCAAAGTCACCCATGCGAAAGGGCCCCAGAAATCGAGCAACGATGCGGAGACTTTTGAGTCGGCTTCGAGGTATTCAGTATGTCAGAAGGCGGATCCAGGCCCATGCAAATTCACTGTATGGCAGCTGCAACCCGCATCCTGCCAATCTCAGCCCTTCTCGGCCTCTTTCATTCTATGACGTGTTGACAAGCCTGAGACAGACTCGCAGATCGTTAATCAACTCTCTCGCGGACCAGAGCCTCCTCTAGCCGAAATTAACCTACATGGATGCGCGTCACCTGAAGAAGAGCAAGGTTTAGTTCTAAGGATCGACATGTGCGCATGGTTTCCAGCTGGTTTCTTCCACTGCCACTGATACCCCGTTGCTTCAGTCAGCTTTCGGCACAGCCTTGGGCATTGAAAGAGTCAGAAACGCAGACCGGCAAATCTTCCCCCTGCAAAAATTCGCGTAAGTCGCGTAAATTTACTTTGTCACACAGCCTATACCGTGCGGAGTAGTTCCGGTGAGTCTCTGCCTGTGCGGCGCACGACGGAGTGCTCAGGTTATCGTCGCAGGTTGAACCGGGCGATGGCATCCGCCGTGGCAATGGTTCAAGAATAAATGCATCCATATTTAAGGTACGGAGCTGCTGCTCATTCTGTGGACTTGAGCGAAATCGGCCTCCCCGGACACCTCAGGATGTGGAATCCGTATGCTCAAGGCGGATGGACGAACACGGCCACAGGTACCTCCGGCAACCCTACGCTACCTCAACCTTCGATCTTCGGCGCGCTCCCTTACCCGTCCCAAGATTCCTCACCGATGTTCATGGCTTTTCGGTTCACCTCGTTTAATCCAACCATCCTAGACTCCACCGTCATGGGCCCAAAATCGCAGGCTTACTTTCGCGTCACGACCGACGCTCCGACGGTTGGATTCACAGTTGTCCATAATTCCGCGAACCAACCGATGATCATGATTGAATGGTCGGAGGCACCCATCGTCGAGGTTCGCGGAATGATACCCAAGCAACATACTTCAAAGTGGCTGGCCCTGTCCCCAGATAAGAGGTGTGTGGCGAGCTCGCGGAGGAGACATATACTCATGCATCAATAAATGTCCAGGTATCGAAAAATGTCTGCCAAAGGCAAAAACTTTATCTGGGCGCCGGACGGGGAGTGCATTTGCGTGCGTAATTCCCCGTCTCGTCCGTCGACGGACTTCCAACGCGGGGTTTCAGTTGTTCTCGTCAGGCCTAGGAGCCCCGCAGATCTATGCGAAAGTATCCCGTGAGGATGGGGCAGTCAAACTGGAACTGACAACTGAGGCCATTCAAATCGGCCTGCTGGAGATCTGCATCGCGGCTACCATTTTATTGCAATGCGGCCGCAATATTGATTAATCCACGGAACAGGCTCTGGCGTTGGAGACGCGAGCGTGCTTAAAAATTGCGCGACCTTGGACGCTACTGCATATCTTTACGACTCGGACCACCATTCGTTACTCAGCATTCATTACGTGCACGGACACTGGAACAACCACAAATTTACCATAGCCACAATCTTTTCACTTTGCATGTATTCCAAATCACATTAGCATCCTTCCTGTACACCTCTTTTCAGTCGTTGTCTGACGAAAAGTTCAAAACCTTCTGTCTATCTATTGGGGTTGCTTTCCGCAATAACTATTGGGTACTCCGAGTCTCCGTTACATCCACTGAACTATCTGGATTGAGTAGTATAACCGTCTTGCTTTCGGAAGATAGGAGGATATAAATTTACATTCAATGACAATACTTCATGTTGGACTCGAGATAAGGGCAGCATTTTCTGAACCAATGCTTTGTTCCAACAGTGGCTCCGCTTACTGGATGCTGCATCCAGATGAAATAATCGGTTCCTCGTCGAGGAGTTTGCTGTGGTCTGGATCTAATGTATTTCCGCGATGAGAACCCATAAGAAGGAAAGTGAAGGGGTATGAGCTTACGTGCCGAGATATCTGTAGGCCATGAGAAGAAGCATGTATATGGAGACGGGGAGAACTTACATCCTTTCTTTCCGTCTTTATCCACCGCGGTAAACGCATGCGGCATACGAGAACCCACATACTTTGACCGACCGATGCCGTCAGTGTGAAGAATATCACCTGGCGAAGGCGAAAGCCACTGAAAATCATTGGTTGGGCGCTCTTGGCGTGTAGAACCGCTGCGCTTCGGCACTTCAAGCACCTGAACCGGTATGTTATACAACTCCGGACGGCGTTCAGGCTGCACAAGGGAGATTGGGTCATCTTTGCTAGCGCCAGCGGTATCAGCCACCACGGCATCATAGGAATAGGCCTTCTTGGCTTTCAGATCCGTGAACAAGTCCGCCAAGCCATAGATCGTTTTCGCCTCCACCTTCGTGATGCGTCGTTTCACGGAAAGTACATTTCGCGGTGGGGAAATTGTGGATCTTTTGACTCTCCCGAGCGAGTACTCCGCCGCGTCAAAGGAGCGCACCGATTTCTCTTCGCCGCCGGGATGGTAGAGCCGATAGTAAACTTGGGGACGTGTTCAGTATGTCGGATGAGGACATAAAAAATACACACTAACGATAGGGCACATCATCATCATCATTAGCACGAACTGCTTCATCTGTAGATGGAGTGTTCAGCGGCTTCTTGGGGGCGGTGAGGAAAACGAGCGCCACAGCTTTCTGGGCCGTCTCTCCAATGTCGCCGGTCAGGATCTCCAGATACTCGTTCGTAGCCAACACAGTGCGGGCATCCTTCGTCCGGAACAGGCCGGTGAGCTCACCGGTGGGATCCAGGAGCGCCTCGACCTGGACCAGCATCCGCTTCAACGACGCACTGGTGTGAGGTGGTGGGACCGATTTGGCCTTGATGCGTCCGAGGTATGGACTGTGTCCACAGGGATTCTGGCAAGGAAGAGCTCCATCCACAGCGTAGACACGGTAGTACACTGGGCACGACATTAATGGTGGATGACGACGAGTTTCCCCTGCGTACCGTAGCGCAGCTCAGAATTCCTGCTCTGACGAAGATCGTTGGGCTCGTCCAGACTGACACGGAAATTGCCATTTTTTCCGGGTGTCGAGATATCTTGATAACTAGGAGGCGGACTCTGCGAGTCTATGCGGTGGGTTGACATGAGGGGAAAGCGTGCCCCATTAGTTGGGCGCTCTTGGCGTGTATAATCGCTGCGCTTCGGCGCTTCAACAACCAGAACCGGGGTGTTATCCAACTCCGGATGGCGTTCAGGTTGCACAAGGGAAATTGGGTCATCTTCGTTAGCACCAGCGGTATCGGCCACCACGGCATTAGATGAATAGGCTTTCTTGGCTTTCAAATCCGGGAACAAATCCGCGAAGCCATATATCGTTTTCCCCTCTACCGTCGCTATGCGTCGTTTCACGGAGAGCGCATTTCGCGGTGGGGCAATTGAGTCCCTTTTGATTCGTCCCAGCGCCGGCTCCCGCTTGTTGAAAGAGCGTACCGATTTTTCTTCGCCGCCCGGGTTGTAGAGCCGATAGTAAACTGGGGCGTGTTCAGTGCGTCGTCTGAGAATATCGAAGACCCTCTCACGATAGGGCAGATCATCATCCTCAGCATCAACTGCTTCGTTGGTAGATGGAGTGTTCAGAGTCTCTTTCGTGGCGCTGAAGAAGACGAGCGCCACGGCTGTCTGGGCCGTCTCTCCAATGCCGCCCGTCCGAGTCAGGATGTCCACACGCCCGTTCGGAGCCAACACAGTACGGGCATCCTTCGTCTGGAACAGGCCGGTGAGCCTACCGGTGGGATCTGGGAGCGCCTCGACCTGGACCAGCACCCGCTTCAACGAGGCACTGGTGTGAGGCGGCGGGACCGATGTGGCCTTGATTCGTCCGAGGTAAGGATTGTATCCATATGGCTTTTGGGAACGAAGAGCTCCATCCATAGCGTAGACACGATAGTACACTGAATACGACGTTAATGAGATATGACGGCGTGTACTCTCTGCGCACCGTAACGCGACTCCGAACCATCGTTGGGCTCGTCCGGACAGACAGTGACACGGAAATGGCCATTTTTTCCGGCTATCTCGGTATATTCATAACCAGGAGGCGGATGCGAGTCTTGGTGGTGGGTCGACATGAGGGAAGAGCGTGCCTTTGTTATTCCACCTTACCTCCACAGCACCTGCTGACTTCCCGGCCGCAACGCGGGATCGCAAATTAGGGATTTGATGGCGGCACGATTTCGGCAGGTATTGTGAACTCCGACACGCTGATAGAGACACATCTGTGAGACCAGTGATTCCGCAACACAAATGTATCACGTTCCGAATGTGACAAAAATGAAATCACCGTGCGGAACTTCTTATAAAAGCTTTCAAGTTTTTCGTTTTATGAATATTATGTATGTGCTTAAAATCGGCAACCCGCCGGTGTGCCGACGCTAGCCGAATAGCCGAGGTCGGCCGAACTCTCACGGTTCAATGCCGTTCCGAGTATTTCTCACATTGCTGTTCACTCATCTCACCCATCTGGACGTCATCGAGACTCGAGAGAAATCCTTGCGACGTGTGGCCTCTCGGGCTTGGTATCTGCCATGCTTGAACCATCTTGTGTTCAATTCCCCGCTGGATTGGGCCGATAGCGACTCTCGCCGCTCTTTCTTCGAGGGTATTCTGGCTCATTGCGGAGGGCTGAAAGCACTTGTCTCATCTGTAACGATAATAAGGGATTGCGTCTAATCAACTGGCACTACGAGTATTTAAGGGGTCATCCCGGCTCCGTCCTCATGGGCGTGAGGTATTCTCGGAAGGATTGGGAGATAGGTGCGGAATGGGGCGCTGATTCCTGGGTCAAAGCTGAGAGTTTTGTCCAGAAAGTGAGCTTTAATTGACAAATGTGCTTAAACCGATATCTGACGTACTCTCTAGCTTCCGGATACGCGATCTTTCTGACATATTATCTGTGACCCCTTACTGGGCCACACTAGTTAGTGGGCCACTTGCATAATATAAGCCCGTGGGATACATAGACCTAGGATTTGGTACTTCTAGGATGGAATACAATGTATGAGGACGGCATACATCAAATTTGGAATAAAGTGATGGCGGCGATCAACAGCGATGCCGGGTCGTTGATCGGGATGACGGCGTGTGAACATCATTCCTTGTCTCCGAAATCTTGGCCCGCTTGTTTCTCAACCAATACCTGATCGATTCACAAGGTCAGGGGCTCGTTCTCATCCCTGGATCCTGGGGAATGAATTGTAATTATCCTGGAAACAAAACAGTTCTCCTCTCGCCTTTCTGAGCCTCAAAAAGACCTTGATTTGAGCTTGAGTGACAGATTGTTAACCTCTCAATGCTGGGCCAACCGTGTATGCTACGGGACTTGGACATTGGGACTGCACTTGAGACGCCCACACCTCTCCAAAAACGGAATCCTGGATTTCTACCTGTCATTCTTGGTGGTCACCAATGGATACATCCCAAAACTCCCGAATTTCGTTCGCGCGGATGTATGAACTTTTTTGGAGTGGTTATTACACACTAGAGGTCAGCTATTATTGAAGTATGTATGCGAATTTATGTTGTATATTGGTTCGTATACAATTTTGGTCCCCCAATCGACTCTGTGCTTTGCAGAGCGTGCCATTCTGTACACACAGCAATTTCCCCCCTTTTCCTTGGCTCAAAGGGAAATATTTAAGGTGTTCATATGCCTCGGAGGTGCTCTGTTATTGTATAGAATATTGGATTGGATGTCTTTAATCATTTCTAATACATGAAGGCGGCCGATATCAATCCGAATGAACGGTGTGAGGAGGTGGCCCACTAAGCTGTTTTTACCGTTTTAGAAAACCGCCAGAACAAAAAATTCCGCAGGCCGAGAGACCATCGTGTAAGTTCACGGAAACTATGTCAACTCACTAACAGGATAGATATCTTGGTTCTAGACCTCACACATCAGTATTCACCCCATTTTGTGGTTGGGGTCGAGGTCAAAAGACCATGGTGGCCCACTAAGCAGTTGCAGATAATAAATGATTGAAGATTCGGATAGTGAAGAATAATTGCGAAATGGTGGTAGACTCGAGTTGGAGGGCACTGCTTCGCATGGACCATGGCCTTCCGGTACAGGCTATGTACGCACATAGACCCACATCTCGAGCCCTTAAAAATCAAATTTCTTCTCGGGTAGGGTCGAACGCTCTCCTTCTTGCATCCACTGGTCGTTTGAAAATTTTGCCGACTTTCTCATATGATTCTAAGTGGGAAGTCGACATGGCGCCTCGCTAGTATGTATACACTACGACTCAAGGTCCTTGGTTTGATTTTTAGTAGCTGGGCCAATCACTTCAATCCTGTCGGCGTTTGCATCTGGAGCTTCGGTGAGCCGCGTTGAAACAAATCAGCTCTACTGTTAGCAGCGGAGTGCAAGGGGGACCAAAGATAAGAAAAATTGATATCACCTACAATTTTTTTTTCTGAGAGGGTCGGTGGACCCCCCCCTCCCCACAGCCACCTGATGCCATCAAATTTCCTTTTCGGGAAACAGCGTTGCCGAAAGCTTTCGCGCCAGACATACCACGAGAGCGGTGTTGCAGGAATAAAGGCCAAATTATCCGGGAAGTTTTGTGAGACATGCACACATTGAATTACAGAATCAATATGAGAAAAGATGAGAGCACCTTCACCCCTCACCCACGTGCACGTGCATAAGTAGTAGTTCCGCCAATACCGGCATAGATGCCAGTTTGGAACTCTTTACCCCCTAGATTTCAGGCAAGTGCTCCTCAAAATGAGTTTTTGTAATCGCGGTAAGTATACTGTAGTCTATTTCGGTCATAGGTCACCCGAGACTTTGTTGATGTGTGTAAAAGTCGCCTTAAATCGGAACAAAATTTCTCGGGCTTCTCGGATAAAAATTGATGAGCAGTTGAGACAGTACAGTAAGTAGCGCGAACAGGCAATGGAGAAAAAAAAGTCGCAATATGATAATATGATCAGTGAAACTGGCAATGGTCGGCAACCGGCAGGGGCGAGGAATTACCTTGGGTAATCAAAAGTGAAGCGAAATTCCTTAGGTAATCACCAGTACAGCGACCGTGTTTGGCACGGGCAGGATCAGTGAGGACTGATCCCCATGCAACAAGGTATTGGTTCACATTTGATGCTCATATGGACCTGGGAGATAATTTTACAAGTCCTGGAGGCAACTGTGTCAATATCTGGCTCCAAAAAAAAGTACATACAATTTTTTTTTCTGGCGGTCGGCAGACCCCCCCCCCCCTACCCCATATGGCAATCTCTTATCTTTGGTCCCCCTTGGCGGAGTGACTACCTTGATCACACCCGGAACGGAATGGCTAGGGATAGGAATTCCCCATACAGTAATAGATAAGATGAGATAAATTCTATAAGGAAAGCCCTAAACCTAGCCAATTCTTTCGGATAGTGAACCCAGCGTCCCTGAATTGGGCAACGTCGGTGGCTGGCCGCTGCGGGAATTCCATACAAATGCGCAGTGTCCAAATTGACTGCGGTCTTTGTAAAAATGGAAGGTACGATCACTTCCCATCACGCGGCATCAATGCCGGATAAGCCTCGTGCTCCCGGTTTCCTGACAACTGGACAACGGCATCAAGTATTGCGCGGCCCCTTGCGCGGCCCACGGCACCTATCGTCCCTAAGCCCTTGAAGTTCAATTGGTAAGTCGCCGTAATTCCTCTAACTTGTAGCCCAACTGCACTGTGTCATGCCGCGGGTGTTCCTCAGCTTCGACGGTTAAACGGCCTTGATCCTCCTTGGTCGCTCGGAGATCGTCTGGGAACACGCAAGGTGATTGTCCGTCTGGACTCTGGCTGTGCTTTATATATAAGTGGCAGTCCTGTGAGATTTCGCATTCATCCTTTCTTGTTCCCCTCAATGATGGCTTTACCGTCGTCGACAGAAGTTTGTATAGTCGGTGCGGGCCCCAGTGGACTCGCGTGCGCTCTGGGACTAGCAGCGCGCAACATTCCCTTCGTAATCGTCGATGCGCTCGAGAGTGGACACAACGGCTCCCGGGCAGTCCTCATGCAAGCAAGTGCGCTCGAGGTACGTCACAGACCCTGCAAATCTCCCCATTGTTGACCACGAAGTTAGGCACTGGAGGCGTTGCATCCCCAACTTCCTGCAGACATCGTATCTGACGGGATCCCGTCCAAGATACTAAGGACGATCGACCTGCAGGAGCGCCAGATATTTAGTCTGCGTATGACGGATATCGCAGCATACACCAAGTACGCGTACTCACTCCTCATCCCACAACATCGTGTGGAGGCCCGGATGCGCGAGTACGTAGAGCGCGGCGGCAACGGTGTCCACTGGCGCAAGCGCGTTACCGATGTCAAGGAGGGGGCCGACGGCTCGCACTACGAGCTGTCGTTCGAGTCCGGCGAAGTGCTGACAGCGCGCTACCTCGTCGCAGCGGACGGGTCCAAGTCCTTACTCCGGTCGTCGGCAGGAATTCGTTTCATAGATCCTTACACGGCAAAGGAAGCTGGCCCGGGGCCGAACGACCTCTCCTTTGTCGTCGCAGACGTCGTCCTCGCTTCTCCTGTGCCGACCAATATCCCGAGGGACTCATTCCAGTTGATGATTGGCCCCGGCGGCGCCATACTCACAGCACCCATCGTGAACGCATCTGATCCCGCGTCATCTTCTGACAACCTGTTCCGACTCTACCTCGGTGTCCCTGACACTCCCCCCCGCACTCCAGACGCCGCCTATCTCCAAGCGATACTCGACACCCGCGGACCAGGCTCACACACCAAGCAACATGGCGGCGCTCCAAAGATAGTTAAAGTGCTAGAGAGCTCGCGGTATCGCACCCGTTCGGCACTCGCCGATCGGTTCGTGCAGCGCGCCAAGGGTGGGGCGTACATCTTGCTTGTGGGCGACGCCGCGCACAAACACGGGCCGGCAGGCGGGCAGGGGATGAATATGGGAATTTGCGACGGGTGCGAGCTCGCTGAAGCCATCGGGGAGCATCGCGCCGCCGCCCTCGGCACAGCAGAAAAGAGCGGGCACTATGCAGCGGGGGCTCTGGACGCGTATTCAACGAGGCGGCGCGCCGTGGCGCGCGAGGTCATCGATATGGTCGAGAGGATGACGGCGCTGGAGAAGGGCGGTGCGGGTTTGGGGCCGTACATGCGCGTTACGATGCTGAGGCTGTTGTTCAGGATACCGTTCGTGAATGGTATCATGGCGTGGCAGATTAGCGGGCTTGGGCATGCTAGAAAGAGATGATGTGCCTTAAGACTCGTCCGTTTCTGTAGTTTCTCTCCATTGTGTAATGACTTAAATTAATACGAGTGGAAGTTAATTTGGAGAAGAGAGGAACAATAAGGCAATGATCTTTGGAGTACATAGTCTAACGGGTCCCTGGACCGTGTTCCAAGTTCCGAGTTCCGAGTTCGAATGACTGCGTCGTCGTTGTTCGGATTAGATGCGTGGTGTGCTCTTGCTCTCCAACTTCTCTCCTCTTGTAACCCGACTCCCGACTTCTCCCCAACGACCAGACTTCTCGTAATTCGTTGTAGTCCAGGGAGCACATCTTATATTTATTTATCATGGATGGCGAGTAGGCTTGGATCACACAGTTCCGAAGCCTCTTCAAGATTGGTTCTCAAACTTCTGAGTTCTCTTCCCCCAGAGACTCCCCGGATGTCAGCGCACAATTCGCTTTCGTCCTGATCGCGGCGCTGGTTGTTCTAGAGAAGGATTCCAAAAAATCTACAGAGGTGCAGTCAAGTGGAGATTGTCCGGACCCTGAATGCTGGCGCTTGTTCAAAACAAATCGGCCAAAGAAAGAATTATCGCGCTGCGCCATCGTATGTAGTCTCGCCAGGATACGGCACAGTCAACGCTAGCCAACGGCGATTTGGGGAAGACGGACTCGTGAGATCCCATATTGTGTTTCTTGCAATTGAGGAGGCTACATGTGGCTGCTGTGAGCGTGGTTCATAGGCACCAATATTGGCGATGAACAAGAGGCAGCCATCACTGGAATTTCATACACAATGTCGATTTTGGGAGTAAATCACCCTGGGAACACATTATCTGGACACATCAACTTGACCAGATCAATGGCTGGGGAGATATGAGGGTATTTGTGTCGAAAAAATAAAAATAAAAACCGGATTTTTTTCTGGACGATTTGGCTCATTCTGCACAACTTTCGAAAAACGCTCGGCCAAAAATGACCGTACCCTATCGTGGGAAACTACCATATATAGTAATACCCGCACCTTATAAGGCAATAAACAAAATCTGGTATAACTCTTTGACACCTTTCTTGTTTGATTCAAGATAAGTGTTTGTAGACGACAGGAAGTCAGTCGTAGTCTACAGAGAGTGAGTAAATAAGTAAGTGTGAGTGCAGAATACACGTACCCTCAGTCGTACAACGATGTGTAAGGCTGAGGGTCGTTAAGGGCCGAAGCCCCTTAAATATGATCGAGACTGGAACACGTAAATAAACGATAAGAACTAAACGCTACTCGCCATATAAGGAGATTCACTCCTCAACACCCCCCCTGGCGAGAAGCTCCTTGCGCCTCCAATCGAGGCCAAGTTGAGAAACACACTTCTCGTGGTTGATACGCGGCAGGGCTTTGGTGAAGATATCGGCGACGTTTTCTTTGCCTCGGACTGACGAAACTGCAATCTCGCCAGCGGCCACACGTTCGCGAATGAAATGCCAACGGATCTCGATATGCTTCGCGAGTCCGTGGCCTTTTGTCGTCTCTGTGAGGCTGATGGAGCCGAGATTGTCCCCGTGCATCGCGAACGGCAGCTCTTGCGGCAGGAAGACCTCGGACAACCAGTTCTTCATCCACATGGCTTGTTGGGCTCCGTGCGAGAGTGAAATGTACTCGGCCTCTGTTGATGATAGCCCGACGGTAGCCTGTCGTTTCGAAGACCATGAGACAGGTGCTCCACCCATGAAGAAGACACTGGTAGTGATGTTCTGGCTTTGGCTTTGGCTTGGCCTCGGAAAATCTCAAGCCAGGCCAGGGCCAAACCTTTGGCTTTGGCCTGGCTTTGGCTTGGCTTGGCCTGAGCCATGGCTTTTGGCAGGGAAATCAGCTTGAATTTGGCTTTGGCTCAAATAAATCCCAGGCCAGGCCAAAGCCAACCCCAGCCAAAGCCAGAACAAGCCAAAGCCAAGCCAAAAAGCCATGGCTTTTTGGCCTGAGGCCAAAGCCAGAACATCACTAAGAAGACATAACCGGAAGTAGATCGTCGCGTGTCAACGCAACCGGCCCAGTCCGAATCCATGTAGCCGTCAGGTTTAAGTCCGCTGCCAGGCAATTTGGAGTCCGAGGATGGAGAGTAACGAAGCCCGTAATCAAGAGTACCTTTGATGTAGCGCAGAACACCAATGAGAAGATTCCAGTGCTCGGGTCCCGGATTCGACTGGACATGGCCGAGAGTGCAGCAAGCAAATGAGAGATCTGGTCGAGTACCACTGCTCCCCCAGACTATCGTGCCTAAGATAGGCCGGAATGGTTTGTCGCGCATGAAAGCGGCATCTTCTGGGGAAAGTGCCGAAGGTGACGCGCGGATCTGATAGCCTGGGGGAAGAGGTGTTGACAGCGGAGGAAGATCGGCGAAGCCGAAGTGATCGAGGACCTTGAGAAAATATTGGGTCTGGTTCAGCGACGTTGATCCGTCATTTTGCTTCTCGACAGTCAGCCCTAGCAGCAACTCGACGTCCACTTCCTTCAAATCCCACTTGGCGGCAAACTCATCCACTACCCTCTGGCTCTCGGCTTCGGATGACGACGCACCCAGGACATCGTCCGTATGCGTCGTGGTGATGGTGTATTCGCCGTCGCGTTGCCGCGTTCGCACACACGGGTCAGCGAGGCTTTCCTGGTAACCCAGGTCTCCGTAGCCCTGAGCTAGGAGCTTGTACCATATGTGACCTGCTTGAACCAGCCCATAGAGGGGACGCTTGAGCAAGCAAACTTTGCTCTCCTCCCCCTGCTTTGCGAAACCTGCGGGCTGCTTCATGTACACTGTCGTGTCCATAACCCCGTTGAGATAGGCGCCTGAGAAATCCCACTGCCGAACACGCAATCTCCGCACTGCCACCACCGCAAACACCATTCGCACGGACTCCATCCTTGCGACCATCGCCCACTTCACCGCAAAATCACGTCCCTCCACCATCTCGTCGCCCCGGGCGACATATCTTCCTTTGTACTTCAAAACCTCGCCTGCACCATTCACCTTTACGTCGTAAACCCACATGCCGTCAATAGCGCGCTCGCCTGCAGGCAGGTTCACCAATTTCCACACGCCCCGTGCTTCGAGCTGATCCATTTCAGCTCGCATTGCAGGTATCCATTTGTGCGGCTCGCGCATAGCTTCACGATACGAACGAGGAATAGCATGCAATCCTCCCGCTTTTACTATGCTGGTGAATGCCCAAGGGGATTTTAAGTAATCCTCGTGGAAATCATCCCAGTCGACATCGACGGCGTTTACACTGGGATGGGCGGTGTCCAAGGCCCAATCTTTACCAGCTATGTGTGCTTCCTCCTCCTCGTCCAACGCCATCATCGAACGAAGGAGATTCTCGGAGGGTTTCGGCACGCGTGCACTTCTGCGAGGGGTCGGAGGTGGAACTTGGATGGGGACAGGAGCAGGAGCAGGTGCGGGTGCGGGTGCGGGTGCGGGTGCGGGTGCGGGAGCAGGATGTGCAGGTACAGGTTCGGCTCACTGAGGTATTTGTGGAGCTAATGGGGCATTTGGTCCTAGAGGCGCTGGTTCGTTGTCGAAAATGGCAGCATCTGACGGTATTTCGGGTTCGTTATCGTCCACAACGGGGATTCGAGTGCGGTGGGGTGCCGATTCTTCGAATATCACGTTGCGAACTTCGAACACACGTGCTCGCGCGGGGTCGAAGATACGATACCCCCGGCGACCCATATACCCGACCATCCTCTCTTTCCAGCTCTGCTCACTGAGCTTTCCCTCGCGGTCATCGAGGTCTTTTACCCAGCAAGTACTCCCCCATACGCGCAGATGTGATACGTTTAGCTTGACAAGATTTCCAGCGGCGTCTTTCCTGCGGAACCCGGCTACCCACGGGATAATATCCGGATGACGGGAGGAGGGGATGAATCCGCGGACATAGCAATGTGCCGCCGCTCCTTCAGCCCAGAAGCGGTGACTCATCTGGCTCTCGATGAGCCCGGTCCTCGTGCCTTCAATAACGGTGCGATTTCCGCGCTCCACGTGTCCATGTGCTGACAACGAGTCCTTAGGGGTCTTTTCAACGCGTATTCCCCGTCGCGCACACATGCCCAGGAATAATTCGTTGTCGAATTCCTTCCCCAGGTCAATCCGGAAGCATTTCGTCTTTTCCCCCGTCTGCACCTCCGCCTCAATCACCCACGTCTCACATGCACTCGTCGTGGTCTCCATCCTCTTGTTGTTGAGGAAGAGAGGGAACTTCATCGACGTGCCCCCATCCGACACCAGCATCATGTACACTGCCCCTGACCAGCTAGGCGTCCTCGCTCTCCCCCATAAATCGAGGTGGACACGCTCGAGTGGCTTCGTTTCGTGGATCACTTCGTCATTAAACGGCGCCTTGTCTTGCTTGCCCAGTATGCAGTCTTTGCACATACCGCGCAACTCCTTATTGACGATTTTCAGTCCGTCAACAAGTTCTTTCTCGGCCATGCGCTTAATGACGCGAACGTCCGCATGTCCGAGCCTCGGATGCCAAGTCTCAAGATCGGTGGGCTGATTTCTGTCGCGTCCCGCAATCGCTGCAACCAAATCCCCACCGTCCAAGTTATCGACAACATCCACCTGGTACAACTTGCGGCGACCCATCTCGCGCCCAATCTGCCCATCAACGACCACCTTCCCATCGTGGTTAATGACTGACAATCAGCCATTTCCCCATGTTCCCCGCAATCCTCGTGTATCAAGTGTCGGCAGCAATATCAAGTTCATCGCAAATCGAGGGGTATGCATCGCTGGGAGGTGGACTTTATGCACTGATCCATCCGCTACGCGAACTTCAAACTCGGCTATTCCCTGTCCAGCAACATTGAAGTTGCCGCCAGATTTCAGCGCTGTCGACCCTTCGACGTTGATGTCCTTGTACGTCAGAAACCGTTTCTTGTTTGCCACACAATTTTCTGATGCTCCGCTATCCAGGTACGTCGGAACACGAGAACTGGGAGTGGGAACGGTGGGAAGGGCAGCATATATTGATGGATAAACGGGTACATCGACTACGGTACGACTAACGTGCTCATTCAAAATGGGAGGATCTGACCCTCCACATCCGAATCTAGAGAACACGTTATCGCCCGCAGATGAAGACGCGAAGGATGACGCACCATCGTCGTTGTCATCGGTGGTGAAGGTGCTGAGGGCATAGATGGCCATCGGGGACGAGAAGGCGGCAGTAGGGGCATGCGTGATGGGAGAAGTGGATGCAGCTGGGGTATGGATGTTTGCCGCAGCCACAGTGGTCTTGCACGCAGCCTTCGCAGCTTTCGCGGCATCAACCATAGCCTGGCGAGGCTCCAACCCCTTCGGTGCGCGCAACCAGGGTGGCCCCACGCCTTCCTTTCCCCCGCCCAGAGCCCAACAGTTGTTCTTGTTGTGCCCCGTGTACGTGCAATTATCGCAGGTCTCGCAAGCGACGTTCGCAGAGAGAGCGCTCGCAACAGTACCGCCTCCCTCAGATGCGGCTTCAGCCTCCTTCTTGTAACGAATGTCCCAGTACTGAAGTAGGTTTACAGTGACGTCCGCGAGGCTTGTCATGACCTGGAGAATCATGATGGACTGCCCGAATTCGGCGGCGGGGAGCGACTGAAGGATGATGGAAATCATCTCCCCATCCGAGAACCGAGCTCCGATGCGACTGGCTTCGCTCCGGAGCTTGGTGAGGGACTCGAGGTGGGCAGGAAGTCCCACTCCAGATGCGAGCTTACACGACGTCAAGCGTTCCTTCGCCGCGGACTTCAAAACCTCCGACGTGCGATTGAATTTGACATGAAGGGCTGCCCACATCTCCCTGCTTGTCATCGTCGAGGTGAGCCCATGTGCTTGGGGGTCGACAATGTTCTGATAGATTATGGCGGCAGCCATGTTGTCGCGGAGCTCGTACTCCTCGGATGTAGGGTTACGGGAATTGACCGGGGACGGATGAAGACCGTATAGGCTTGGGGCGGCCGCGGTGAGATTGACCTTGTGGATGACACTGGTGGGATAGCCGTCAAGGCCCTTTCCACGGAGCAAGCTCAGTGCGAGATCTTGCCAGGCACCCCGATTGACGTCGTCCATTTGCTTGTCGGCAGCAAGGATGGGGATGGAGGTGGAGGACATGGTGAAGAGGATACGGGATGGGGTATGGGTGAGCCTGCGGAACCGTTGTGTTCACGAACTGATTATTGGACACACAGACACCGGTAGGCGTCTGACTGCGAATCTGTAGACGACAGGAAGTCAGTCGTAGTCCTCAGTCGTACAACGATGTGTAAGGCTCTGATATATTTACCTGTAGACGACAGGAAGTCAGTCATAGTCTACAGAGAGTGAGTAAATAAGTAAGTGTGAGTACAGAATACACGTACCCTCAGTCGTACAACAATGTGTAAGGCTGTGGGTCGTTAAGGGCCGAAGCCCCTTAAATATGATCGAGACTGAAACACGTAAATAAACGATAAGAACTAAACGCTACTCGCCATATAAGGAGATTCACTCCTCAACAGTGTTTTTAGCCTCAATGGGTTGTTCCCCACCCAAAATCGACATTGTGTATGAAATTCCAGTGATGGCTGCCTCTTGGCGATGAATTTCAAATGCTGATGAGGTGGGCCATACACCCGCATTTTGGGACTCAATGTCGCACACTAGTGTGACACTACCCTCAGGATCGAGGTTAGGAATGTAAGTTTGGCGGGACGCGAAAAAAATAAGTCACGCCACCGCGCAACCACCGCATCAACTCGGCAATCGGGTCACAGTGACACGCGATCAATCTTTCCTCTTTTCCGCCGCCATCGTCGCAGACTCTCAGGATGGGGGACACGCCTCATCTGACGCATTCAAGTTCCTCTCCCTCTGCCTCTGATCCTAGTCCTTTTGTAGTTGCGCTACCCCCGAACTCCAATCGAATAATTCCCGCGTTTGACGCTGTTCTGTCCGCCGTCTCAATTGCTCGCGCGGCTGTCGACGACCATGTAACTGAACTCGCTGCGAAATGCCGAGCCCTCATGGACGAACTCGAAACGCTCCGCTCTGATCACTGTGGGCTTCAGAACTCTCTCGCAGATCATCGCGTCGCGAGAAACGTTGAGGTGGAAGCATTTCGGGCGGAGCGCGCGGGATTCCAGCTGACGGAGAGAAAGCTGAGGGATGAACAGGCGGAGATGCTGAGAGAAATGGAATCTATCTCCGCTCAGTGGCGTGTCGAGCAGGATGGATTTCGGATGCAGCGCGCGGATTTAGAGAAGGTCGAGCGACAACTGCGATTAGAGCAGGTGCAGGTCTTGATGGAAAGAGACTCTGTCTCAGCCCAGCTCTGCACACTGAAGGAAGAACTGCGGGCGCAGCGATCAGGCTTTCACGAGGCGGAGACGCGACTGAAACTAGAGAAGTTGCAGCTCTCGAAGCAGCGAGACTCCAGCTCCGCCCAGCTGCGTATAGAGAAGGAGACTTTTGAAGCGGAGCGGGCGGGCTTTCTGGAGGTCGAACGACGCCTTAGATCGGAGAAACTCGACATATCCAGAGAACGGCACTCTCTCTACGCCCAACTACAGCACGCCCTCCAAGCAATCCCGGAAACGGTGCCGACTCCAGCAAATCCCAGCATAATTCGGGTCCGGAAGAAAATTCCAGAGAAACGAGGTGAGGCTTTCTGGCGCATGATTAACTGTCTTTCTTAATCTTACTTGACAGGGAGTGGCGACGTCGTGATCAAATCTGAACCGAAGTTGGTGAAGGTCAAGACGGAAGCAACGTCCGACCCAGATCGTGAGTTCGATCATCCTTGGGACTCCACTTCTGATGTCCGTAGGTCTCCTAGTGACCCCACAGAAACGTTCTCGGCCACAGGAAGAGACTACGGTCAAAGTGGAAGAACCGCACGCGAAGCTCCGCAAATTATCGTCTGGGAAAAGCGGCGTTCCACGACCGGGCGCGCTCAAAGTAGAGGTGGTCATTACCAGACCTCGTCGTCAACCTGTCAGGATGAATAAACCGAAGATCGAAGGTAGTTCTTCCAAAAATGGGTGTGATTAGCATCTGAATTAGTAACCTCAGAGCCAATTCCTTCGACAAGCAAAGTCGCAATTCCGGTTTCAGGTTACTTCTCTGTCGCCAGCACCGGTGGTATCATTTCTTAAACCGTTTACAGAGCCGAAGCATCCAAGACATTCGCTTCCCCATCTCGTAACGCAATGTGGGTGGGACGACTCTACGCCGTCCGTTTTTAAGATCAATCTATTTATTTTAAAAACACAGACCAAAATCTCTTCGACCTGGCGATGTTACCTCCGCGGCCGAAATTGAAATATGTTGCACAAAGTATGTCTTTTCACATCGTTCAATCCCTCTGATGAATGCGAAAAGGCGTTCACCTTTTCGACTTCGGGAGTTTGCCCCCGCGGAACATGCCGCCAGGTTAGTTTTCCTCGAATACTCCAGGGCAAAGAATAATCACAAACAGATGGCATTCGGGCCCTGATATCGCAATGTACGGTGTTCAGTGAAACGACCCCATACCTTGGCTCAATTGGAACACGGCTTAGACCTCCATTTGTTCGATTTTGCTACCTTGCCACCAAAACGTGCTACGTTGCCACCAAAACGTGCAAGAGGTACGTCGTAAACCGTTCCTCAACACCATCGCTATTCGCTCATTATAAAACAGTTCATCCACCAATACCAACGCGAGGTGGGCGACCCGCGCTTACTCATCGTTGATCTAATCAATCCTGGATAGATGGTCCTCTCCTAGAGGCGCCCGTTTTCAAACAATGCGTCTGGTCTACCGAATTCTTCGACAAGGCAACGCGCCTCGATACACTGCTTACAGATCCCACGCTCGTCGCATATTTTCCCTTCATCCACCGCCTCCATAAACTAAACGAGGGTGGATATCAGGCACTCGGTTTGCAAAAACAGATAGACTCCTTGATAGAAAGCACGTCCGTGAGCCACTCGAATGAAACAGTCATCCACGCATGGGGCTGCGTGTTGCGCTTTCTGGTCCTCGATATGCTACTCCGCTCGAAAGGATACAAAGCTTCGCCAGCTTTGATCTCGGACGGAAGTTTGATCGCCAGACCGGCGCACAGCGTGAGTTCTCTCCCATGTTGTCTCTCATCATCGCTCAAAAGCGGAATTTTAGTTCACAGGGAAAATGTATAAATGGCAGAAATATCTCGCGGATGTTACTGGTCAACGACCACCAGCAGAAAACATACTCGTTGCAGCTGATGCAGCTGCGCCATTCGTCGGACCCATTGATCAATCGAGTGCAGCGAAGGGCCAAAAAAATCTTCTCATCACGGCGCTCAGCATGATCTCGATTATCGAGGTATACTCTCGTTATATAGCGCGTGACATCCGAAGTAATACCCTGCAGGAACCTTTTCTACAGACATCTGAAAGCGCTGACGATCCAGTTTTGCCAAGTCGCCTAACGTGCGCATCTGAGCTTCCAGCCCAGATACCAATCCTTAATCATTCCCCCCCCTCAGAAAACCAGGCGCTACGTATAAGCTCGGGGAACTTCCGCGGCTTACTCCAGCTATAATTAATCGCCACCTCGCCATTTGGTTCTTCATCTCACCACTGGCCGTCCTCATGGACCGGAATCTCGATGCACCAATCGTATCAATGCAACAATTGTTCCTGGTTCGTTTTTGGATGTTTCTTTGAATTTGATTCTAACTTCTTGTGGGCTTTACAGGCGGCACGGGCCTTGGGCACAGCTCGGCCCCCGCGAATCGAATTAGCGGAGAAATATTTGCGCGGAGTTATGTTCACGCTCCTATCGGACCCTGCGCTCGACGTGCCGGCTGCATTTGCGACGACAGAGGACGCGCCGCGGTACATGCCACCGCCTTACAACGAGACCTTTTTCAATGCAGGCGCGCCGTTGAAATTCAGATACGACTGAATGATACTTGTCACTTGTCACATTTCCTTGCAGTCCTGACAAAATGCGTAAATAGTTCAACCTTCAGATGAGGCGAAACTTAGAGTCTCAATCAATGATGCCCTAGAAACCGGCACTACCGAAAGATTTTTGTTACACGCTAGCTCCTTAGTAGAACCCAGACAGCAATGAATTTCGGTCAATCGAAGCGAAGAACAGGCCTTTTCGCACGATTCAACTTCTCCTCTCGCGCAATACCTCAATTTCACGGCGCATCCGCGGTAATGTTCGTGGAAAATAAACAATCAAGTTCCTGAGGTATTACTATATGAATAAAATGGAGGAGTCAGAGGACCATGATTGCAATTACAGTAACTGCGCGCGACGTCCATTACCTGCCGCATTGTGAATCCGTCTCCGTAGCCGAGCTTTCCCCATCTTCACAGTCCGAGCGCAAATGTGGATCTAAGGCTTCTTCCCAAAAGCCAGCCGTCAACCAGAATTGTGTCTCTGCGGGATGAGATAAGACGGTCGAATACAAGGCGATACGAGAAGAAAATTCGCACTGGGAATAACGCCATCTCTCTTCCCCGCAATGAAATCCTTCGCGCGATCCCACATATCGAAGCCACCGTGCGCACTCAGTTGCCACTCGTACACCCACGTCCCGGTCTCGAGCATCACGAAGCGCGGATCAGTTACTCCGGCGGCGGCGCAGTAGTCCTGCGGCTGGATCTCTTCGAGGTCGCGCCATCGGTTGAGCAGGATGTGAAGCGTCTCGCAGTGTTCGAGGGCGCCGTGCAGGAGGGGATAGGCGATCTCCCCGCCGAGACAGAGATGTGTGAGAGCGGGGAGCGCTTGTAGGTCGCGCCAGTCGTCCCACGTGCAGCACGAGACGTCGTCGAACAACGTGAGATGTGTGACGGTGGCAAAGACGCTGTGGGTCAGCGGTTCGTATTTGAAGTCGTCGAGGAGGGCGCGGATGTTAGTGGCGAGTCGCTGCAGGCACATGACTTCGAGGAACGGGAAATATCCCCAGTGCGCCGGCCGCAAGGAGAGATCGACAATGTCCGGACAGGTATCCATCATGGTTCGAGGGGTGTTGATACCCTCGAGACACAGGTGACGAACCCGGTTCCGAACGAAATTCAGAGGAAGGGCTCTGAGCCGCTCGTATGTTGACACAGCCGTCCTCTCCGTCCGCGATGTGATTACGACCGCCAGGAAGCAGTGAGGTCGCAGCCTACGGCAAGTTAGCTTCGGGAAATCGATTAAAAGAGAATACCTGTGCCACTCACCACATCGATCTAGGCACATCCTCGGGCTCAAGGACAACTACATCATTCGTTTTAACGATGGCACGCTCGTGGAGCGCGGGTGGCGTCGGGAAGCAGAAGGTAAGCCCCGGTAGCGTTGGACGATGGTGTGGCATGGTAGATTTTAAGCATCGTGAAAAGACTTCAGACGCATTTTAAATGGTGGAAGGCACCGACAAAGCGTCGCTGAGAAACAAAGAGAACTTTCCAGTTGGAGTACAAGGTTGCCAAAGCGACGTATACTTCTCATTCGAGAAACACGGGACCTGAAAGGAAACGCAGTCAACAGTCCGGTGAGTTCCAGCCGCAGCTCTTGAAGTTGGACGCAGAAAAAAACGAAAGCGGTCATTATACCACAGTACCAGATTCAAGTTTATGATTTCGAGATCGTGGGATACAGTAGGTGGCTATGTTTCCAGCTTTACCAAGGCTCCTGTAGAGATTGTTCTTCTGCCGCTACGTTCAGAAAGCCAGAGTATTCAGCGTGGATGAAGCACCCTGTGACTAAGTTCGTGACTAAGCAGCTCCTTGCGGCGAGTTTCGGCAGCCTCTCGGCGCGGTAAGCGATTTCGTGCTCCGCCCTGTTACGCGTTACAACCTCGTTCTCTCTTGTCTCCCACCACCATGCCACCGCCCATCGCACACCCTTCCCCGGTCGTACAGGCCCCCGCTTCCTCCTTGCCACCGTCCCCACGCACTTTTTTCTCGTACCCCCGGTGTGACTTCTTTCTCATCGCGACGCAAGCTGAATTTCGTGTGTTCCGGTGAGAGCTAATGCATCTCCGTCTCGCGCATTCCGAGCAGTGTTCTCAATTCACGTAATGCTGATCAGTTACCTATTTCGCATCGCGCGGTAATCAGTTATCTAGTTCCGTCGACCGCTCTCAAGCTCAATGAGACACGGTGAGTCGTCGATATGGATTGCCGTGGTGTCTTCAAGGGATGACAGAGGAAATAATGGACGGTACATAGTAGCCCGCGAATGAGGGTATGTAGGACGCAAGATCGGCGTTCTCGCAAGCGTCTATTCACAAATTGCCTCGGGCCTCAACCAACTTTGATCGGAAAATGGTGTAACCTCAAGGCACAGCGCAAAATGCAAATCAACGTGAGTACATTCTATCGAGGTCAGACAGTTTTTATGTAAGGATGTTTAAATTTCTGCAAGTAGATCGACGAGAAAATGTCCCAATGTTGAACTGGGTTGGAGGACGAGGGAGCGAGCGTGTTCCGAATGTTGAACCGGAGTCTCGGGATGCATGTCGTCATTAAGCGTCTCGGTAGGCCTCGAAACCTTTTGCGCCATGGAAATCTTGATTGTCGAAGACGCCAGAGCAGTCCTCAGTCCTAACGATATGATTGAGTGCCGTGCTCAAAGGAGCTATTGGCGCTTACCAGTAGGTCTTCAGGTAATACCCGTTCGAAACCGTGATGTTAGTAACCTCCTCCATGGTAGCATCATCGGATGTGAGGAAGTTGACGATGTCGCGCCGTGAGTAGCACTTGTACGCTTCGCCATCCATGTCGAGTTTAACGGTTTCGCGCCTGGGGAACGTGAACGTAACCATAAACCCAAATGCAACACTCCAACGCTGGTCAATGATGAGCCTGGCGGACGCTAAGAGGGAGTCAAAATTTCACGTACCGGGGTGATCCCATTGGGCGCAGCCGACGCGCCAACCCCGACGTGATCTCCTTTGGCGGACGCGGGAATCCCGGCCTGTCCCACGTCGGCAGGGGCGGCAGAGGCCGTAGCAACAAGGGCGAGGGCGGAGAGTACGAATTTAGGGAAGTGCATGTCGGGGCTGGCTTTGCAAACTGAAGAGCAGATCGAAAACCCAGCCCGGCTTTATAGAGAAATGGACCCTGCGCACGCACCTCGACGATTCGGGCAGGACGCGTGTATCGGTCTAAGAAGTGTGTGTACCCGAGGCTCAAGGCGCCCGCGGCGTCCGTTGCTCCCGGAACGGATGAGGTTCGACGACGCACCTGAGCGGGGAGGTATTCAATTTAATTCAATTCAATTCAAATTCGACGATTTGGCAGGACGCGTGTATCGGTATAAGAAGTGCGTGTACCCAATACTGAAGGCGGCCGCGGCGTTTGTTGCTCCCGGAAAGGACGAGGTTCGACGATGCACCTGAGCGAGGAGGTAATTCAATTCAATTCAAGTTCGACGATTCGGCAGGACGGTATAACAAGCGTGTGTACCAGATGGGGTTCGACGATGCACCGGAGCGGGGAGGTGATTCAATCTAATTCAAGTTCAACGATTCGGCAGGACGCGTGTATCGGCCTAAGAAGTGTACCCAAGCCTGAAGGCGGCCGCGGCGTTTGTTGTTCCCTGAACTGATGAGGTTCGACGATGCACCTCAGTGTGCGGGGAGGTAATTCAATTCAATTTAATTCAATGGAAGTAGATAGTACATGTAGAAAAAATAAGCCAACAATTCAGGGTCAAGCACGACTTTTGTCCTGTTCTGCCCACGGAGCCTGAGGCCCGAGTTCCCGCAGTCGGACGCAAATTTGATTCCCTTCCATCGGTGGTATAAAGACCCGCGATGACAGGTATTCTGTGACGTCTTGCGAACGTGTGGAGCAACTGTGAGAATATCTCCGAGGACAGAGGTGTTCAACTGCGGTCTGATGAAATTATGCCGGTCCACAAAAAAGAACTGGTCAAAAAACCTCGAGTGAGTGAGGTCGGATACTTATTTAAGTTATTATCTGCGACTGCATAATGGGCCGAACTAGTCAGTGGGCCACTTGGATAATACAAGGTAGTGTCATGTAGAATTCGGTGATTTGGTGCCTATGGGATGGTATGAGGACGCCGCATGTCAAATTTGCCAAGTTGAGGCGGCGATCAAACGTTGTGAGAGGTTCTTGATTAAGACAAGATTAAGATGCCGGCGTGAACGGTGAGAAGCATCATTTCTTATCTCCGCACAACCTTTTCGCTCGTTCTCCACCGATTGCTCGCCGATTCACAAGTGTGGGGGGGTCAAACTCAGTCCTTTGAACGCATGGTCTCTGCGCAGATGAGGTTTTGAGTCAAAATCTTTCAGGCCGGGGCACGAGCGCGGTTTGTGGATGGAATCTGAGCTTTCTTCGCAAAGCATACTCGAACAATCATTGAATGGGCTGACGCACGTTCGCGAGTGACATAAGTATTTATTCTCCGATGCCTCAAGGAATGGGCGAAAGCTCACGGATACACGCTATATGTTGCCGCAGTCGATGCAACCAATGCGTTTCCGTCTACGGATCAACCGACTCTGTGGTTGAAACTGTTCCGACTAGGCATGGGCGGCGCCATCTTTGACTTCCTCCGCATGTTATATCGTCGAATGGAGTACTATGTTAGGCATGGTGATATGCAATCTACCCACTTCAAGGCATTTATTGGCCTGCTCACTGGAGACCCGGCCTCGCCAATACTCTGGAATTTATTCCTGAGTGATCTATCTATGAGTCCTGACTCGGACGATGTGTTTCTTGCCGCCGTTCGTATATCACTACTGGCCCAAGCCGACGACCTTCTCCTCATATCCCTGTCTTGCCGTGGGCTCCAAATAAAGCTGACTACGCTGGAGAAATGGTGTGCTCGAAACTTCATCCTGATCAACATGATCAAAACTATAATCTTGATCTTCGGGAGAGCCCCGCTACCGCTTCCGCGCTTTATGCTGGGGAAAATACCACTAAAAGTGAAACCAGAGGAGAAGTATGTCGGAGTAATCTTCAGAACGGACACCCAGAATATCCTAGCCGCTCATTACAAAGCAAAGGCACGCACGGCGCGCTTCTGTGGACACCGCATTATGGCGATTGAGGACATGACCGGGAGGTTAACTCCAAAAGAACTCAAAGAGCTGTACATGGCCAGAGTTGACTGCCATCTAATTCATGGGTGTGAAATTTCCCCGGATAGCGAAGATGTACATGTCAAACAGCTCAGCAAAGTTCAATTGAGTTTTATCCGACACATGCTCAATTTGCACTCGCGTTCCTCGATTGCGCCCCTCTTCACGGAAACTGGACTCATGCCTACCAGAGTCAGACGTCTCCTTATTACCTTGAACCACCTTATCTATTTCCTGGGGCTCAAACCAACGGATTACGCTCGCGCGGCTGCTAGTAGTTCTATTGAACTCGGTGCCAAGGGCAAAAAATCTTGGGCCAAGGATCTGATCACGGCTGCATCAAGGCTACCATTCCGCTGCCCCGACTTAGTCTTATCGAAGGATACCTCCATTGTGGATGTCCAGGAATATGCTAAATTGGTTGAAAAGCTCATGTTGGAATGGCTGCAGAGAGACATTGACTCTTCAGAGAAGCTCTACTTGCTCCGTGGACGGCTCGAACCCCAAAAGGACAGTTCCCCATCGCAGGTTACTCTAAAAATGCGGCACTACTTAACGATGGTGAAGACACAGCTACATCGCGAAGCCTTGACTTCGCTGCTGTTATCAACCCATCAGCTGGCATTGGAAAGACTGCGATACACGGATCACGCATACAGACGAGTGCCTCGATCGGAAAGGCTCTGTAGATTCTGCAAACAGGAAGTGGAAAGCCCGGAACATGCCCTCATCACCTGCCTGTCTCTTGACGCACTGGTGGTCCTGCGGTCAAATTTCCTGGAGCAACTCTTCTTGAAAGTACCAGATCTACAGCACCGCATGGCAGAGCTCTCCAACACCGAGTTCCTCAAGGCCATGATTTATCCTAGATCAAGCATCGCTCTCGTGGCTAAATATGCGTACGATGTCCTCGAACTATTCTATGCTGTTCCCGTGTTCCGCTTGAGGGATGCTTATCTGACCATGGGCTGATATTTCCACACTTACTTCTTTGTGTTTCTTGTAGTTCTACCGCGGCGAGTCGAAAGATTGCGTCCGTGAGCTCGGCTATGGGTGTACAGAGGAGTCCAGGGACGTAGTGTATAGCGTGTACACTTAGATAATTCCTGGGCCCCGGCGTTCCTCAGCGGGACCGGCCGTGTAATTCTACCTACCTACCTACCTACCGAGCGTGCGGCATCGGTTGTGCCCGCAAGACCGATTACGTATGATCCTTAGGGTCGAGGCCACTGTCCCCGTGCACCAAATCCCAGAGAGATTGAGCTCTAGATCTGTGGATCATCTTTAGAAGCATTACTGAAGAACTAATCAATAACCGTCCGTGCATGGTGGTAGGTAGGTCTGTAGCTTTACACGACACGGTCCCGCTCATGAAACGCCGGTTTCCAGGAATCCAGGAAGTATCCCGGTGTACACGCACTATTACACCATCGAGAATGTGTGGTTCGAAATCATTTTGCAACTCTTTTTCGCCAGAAGTGAATAGCTTCCCGATGTGCCTCGCGCTGAATGAGAACGGCATGGGAGATGGGCAAGTTTGAATCACGTTGGTCGCAAGAACCGTATCGGATGGATTCGTCCTAGGATCCCCAACGTGACTATAGCTCAGTATACTACTAGATGGCACATGCTCAGATGGATGGTAAATCATTGACGTGGGGAGGCTTAGGAAGTCAACCGAGCGCGATTTCGGAACGGGATACATCACAGTAACCTTAACCCTGGCTAGGCGACGGGAGGGTGAGACGCCGGCGCGTCGAAAAGAGCGACGCCGAGTGTAAGGATACGCCACGTGCTCACGGTCCCGATATGGTCGAAGAGTCATATCCAGTTTCGGTTTCTCTCTCTCTCTTTTCTTTCAACTCATATCTAGTTAGTTTCAGTCACATTTAGTCAGTAGGACTCATTACGAGTCATCATGGACGGATCCGAAGGATCCTTAGATAACTATAAATACTCCAAGTAGTTTAGCAGTAGGGCATTCTTCGTTCAACACGTAGACTTTCTCGACTCAACTCGTCTCTTAAGTCTACCCAACAACATCAAGAATCTCTGTGGCTACGACTTTCCAACCCGGAAACTCCGTAGTTCACACCGAGGCCATAGATAAGTGGTGCAGAGCCATTCCAAGTTAAAAAATCCGGTTCATAAAGCAGGTCTCGCGGTACAATCAAGTATAGAGAGCAAAAATGAGCTGGATGCAGCTTTGCCTGTGACAATGGAGGAGGATTAGCTGGCTGAACATATATTCCTCCGCGCTCCGGCGAATGCTCTGATCGGACGAATTGCCCGAAGGGATTTCTCTTTGAGCGAAGATTCAAAGAAACCCGTCGTGTACCATGGGGCTTATCTCGTCTCTGGATCTGAAAGCAGCACGTCGGAGTTTTGATTCCTCCGACTTCTGTCTGGTTTCTGTTCTTATTGCGAAGACCCACAGGCCTCCTAAACGCGGGTTAGTGCTTCCGAGCCGACTGCTGGTAGGGGTGGTATAACATCGTATTGTCCGGGCTGAAGGATTAGAAGATTTGAGAATACTGCGCACACATACAAATTCACTGCGGGTACCCAAAAATATCCGGGCCCGCGATCAGTACGCATTTGGTTTCTTTTAACACCTGTCCAGAGTTCCGGGGAAGCGCACCTGTTGAGATCTAGATCTGAATAGGAACAGGAGTAAATGGCTCGTACTGAGGTTGTGGAACGTACACGACCTGTCCAAACCTGGATTCATACTCGGGAATATGAAATGATCGGCCTTTCCGGACTCCCGATTTGTGTCTGTCTAAATTTGAACGTGCTCGGGCTTTCCGGCCAGGCCCGAGGACATCTTTCGCACTACGGCTGTGTTAGAAAGTTTATGGCATACTATGTTACAAATACCTGGCCTCAGACTATAACTAGCATGTGTTATGATATATAGCAGTTAGCTAGTAGCTGATAAAATCAGAAAATAGCATTGCTAGAAATGCTAATAGGGGTAACAGCATTGACTGGTGCTTCAATCGTCCCCGAATACCATGACCCTTGGATCCAAGCTCTCATAGAGCAAACTTATACTGGTTCCTGAGTGAAATTCAGACGCAACATGGGTCATACGAAGCGTCTGCAATGTTTCCTGGTTGAATAAATATTGCCCTGTTATTAACACCAGAGTTTCCAACACAGCGCTCTAAATTTGGACGTACTTGTCCAGGCCATGCATTTTTGCGTATCCGCGGTGATACATGTATTTCCCGAGTTCGTCGCATATTCAACCACTTTCCGTAAGGGACATCATTGACGGGGTTTCACACTTTTTGCAAGGCGTATGTCGAGCCGGCGTTGTGGTCAGTATCAGAAAGGACCCGCGTAGCGTGTCATTCGAACGGCAATTATAATGTCGTTTCGTGTTTATCCGCAGTGTACCTGCGAGAAGAAATTGAAAGTGACCACTGGAATCACGACCTCGGAGGGTTATCGCCGATCCCGAGATGAGTCGGGCTATTAATGTGGAACCAATCAGATGTTAACTGAGTTTCGAGAGCGCACGAGCACGATGTGCGTTAAGAAATATAAGCCATCCAACACAGCTGTACAAATTTACCTCTTAAAACGAACAGAAAATCGAACCGCGTTATTTGCGCGTGTTTGCCTATCAACGACGTCATGCTCCAATTTCGTTCAAATCGAGGTCGAGAATCTTCTATTTGCCACCACCATGAGCAGCGTCCCCCACCTCCCAGGAACGAGCGGAACTTCCGCAACACATGAATCAAGCACGCCGCATGCACAGACAGAGCACACGCCACGCAGTCGGAGTAACGGAGACGGGAAGGATAAAGGATACCTCGCGCCAGCGGGCGCTTATATCCCGGAAGGAGATGCCAACTATTTCAGTGCGTTCATGCGTTTTGTTATTTTACCGCGGATTTATACTTACCGGCGTGATATTGCAGCAAAATCCGGGGACCCGCAGCCGGGTACGCCCACGCCGAGCAGCGCGGCGAGTGACGCGGACGATGAGACGATGAGTACGACGACGGACTTGACGGAGCTTAGCACGAGGGCGCAGGCGGGCTCGGATGTGCCGTCCGGGCCCGCATCCCCCGCTTCGACTGCCTCGTTCAACGACCTGCCCACCGAGAGCGAGGCGCACTCACCGGATGCGAGCCGCGACGCGTCGGAGACAGAGGCTGATACAGAGCAGGAGAAGAAGAATACGAGTCCATGGCTCGAGCAGGACCACGCCTCCGCGGCCAAGCCTTCGCCCCCCGAAATCAATTTGGAGCCACGGACGCACCCGCTCGCTGCCGGCGACGCCTCGCACGGTGGTGTTCTGCTCTGTGAGGATGCGCAGGTGCAGCTAGACCAGGAGCGGGCGGAAGGAACTCTTTCCCCCGCGTATGATAATGCAGATGGTGCTGCGGCGCGTGCTGCGGATGAGGACGACTATTCGTCGGATGAGGGGAAGGAGGACGCACAGGGCGGGAAGGCGAAGCGGTTGGCACGGCGCGTGAAAGGCGGCGCGAAAGTCATCAGTGGGAAGATTTGGCGCGATCCGGAGCGGGTCGAGGAAGGGAAAGATTTGATAAGCCAGCAGTAGCTATTAACCTTTGTATTTTGTGGATTCAACTTGAAGGGCAATTGGATTACCGAAACCATAAACCATTACGATACATTGAACCTGGTTTCCTCCTGGTAAGAGTAAGACACCGAAAGCGAGTGTAATGCCGGCTCGCCATGAGACGCTTGCTGTCGATAATATCGTGTTCCTAGGAGAGTTTTGGGGCGAACATCGTATCTCTGATTTCGTTTTTCAAACCGTTTCTGGCTGTACAGTACACGTTGCACAATGCAGCCTAGAAATTGCGCGAGGCGTCTATGGGGAAAAGTGACGCGGTAGTCTGGTCACTTGCCAACGCTGACATCGACGAGGAGGAAATTTGCCTGGGCGGTGGCGAGATCCGGCGAGATCAAGCAAGTTGCAACGTCGGCTGTTACAGTGTTAGAACTTGTCCGTCGCAGCCGGGAGATCACGCAACCAAGATCACCGCGACGATCCCTTGATGAAGAAACAACACAGTGACATACGGTACTTCCGTGCTTCACCGCGTCCAGCATCCCTTTCGGGTTTACCTATGAAACGGTTCGAGACCACTGTATTCGGATTGAACTGGACCCAAATTGGATCACCGCCCGACCCGCCTATGATATCGGATACTACGCGACCGATCCCTCGATTAATGCTAAGTCAGGATCCATGCTAGGATCAAGCTGGGTCGCGAAATGTTGAACGCACTGCTCTAGAATTGTTGGGGTGGCGCCATTGTATGGCCGTCTACCGTTGCCCATGAAGGACATGGTCTGTTTTAGGAAATGTTGATCAAATTTTGCTGTTGGGGTCCGAGTCGGCGCCATCTGCCGACCAGTCACAGCGTTACTGTGCAGTAGACTCACGCCCACACCCTCACATGATCACTAACATTTGCGCGTCTGCCCGCATACCTGAGTACAATGCTGGTTTCTTGTACTAGTACCGTTGCCCATGAAGGACATGGTCTGTTTTCGGCAATTTGGTGATGCCATCTGTGCGGTGGCCTGGGGTCCTGGCACTCCGTGACAAGCCTACTGAGCCTACTCATACGTGCTGACCATGTCTCGTGCAATCGGTCCAAGCGTCCGATCAATTCTGACTTCACGGACATCGGCTGAAGCCATGCTCAACTGAGTTTTAAATATAAACAAGTGCTATTAGATGCCTACTTTGCATACAGATAACTTGCACAACTTGCATAGAATAGCACTGGTAGAGTTTGATTCACGACCGAATTAGGACTGGTCGCCCACCATTGCAGTGACCCATCGATATTTGATCGGGTTCCCACGTGATCGGACGCGATAATGTCCTTCGGCGCGCCGTATTCTAATCAGTCTGATTTGACGCGTTTTTGTGAGCCAAGGACGTGTAATATAAAAGTAGTTTGACCTGAAAGCACTCTCACACTTTTGAAAGTGACTCATTCATCTATAAATGTATATGCCTGAAAGAATGTGGAAGTCTTCCCTTCGTAACAGTTCATTGGCTCTCTAAAATTGACTTTAAGCATTTCTCAACAGCAGTAATAGTTTTGAGCAAACCTGATGTGCACAACTACTTATGCTGCTAGTTTCATATGAGACTTTAGGCAAACTGTGTAAGTTTGTAGTTATCTTTCTTGTGTTGCACCGTGGCCTTCTTGACTTTATACAGGTAGTTTGGGGCACCACATGACTCTCCCACAAGTATTTCAGGACCCAGATTTCCGACTAGAGCCGGCCCCCATGTGTGAGACAATGTACGATCAAAGCTGATCATTTTTTCAGCAATGTGTTCCGGGAGGGGGGGAATATTCGAATCTAATGCATTTGATATGAAGCACTTGTGTAGCTGAGTTCTCCATCTCGCCTGTTCTGGCAAATATTTTAACGATTATCCATAGAAGCCCCCATCTTCTATGCACACTTTATATACACACTTCCAGTGCACTAAATTACAAATATAAACAATTTAAAGACATACATGTACGCACGAACAAACTCGTGCAACAATCTATCTGACGACATGCCATGAGGTGATTTTCCTCTCCGCTAGGGAAATCCCTGCTGATCATACTGTAGTGCCAGTGCGAAGATTTCTCCGTTGTCCTGGTTGAAGTGTGTTACTTCTAATTTGAAGCCGCATATGAAAAAATTTAAACTTGCCAGGTCATATTGGTTAACTATCAGCCTGAGTTGCAATGTTTTGGTCTCGAATTGTCCCTGGGTAATATAGTTCTGGGTCTTGAAATGATGTACCAAGTCCATGGCACTCCCAATTGTGGTGGCCGAACTTGAAGCGGGGATGCGGAAGATATTTGTCGCAGTGACAAAAGCATAAAATGTTACGATGTTTCTACGGAAGGATGAGAGCGGATCAATGTTGTCCGTGTAATGTACTAACCGGTAAATTTTTCCAGAGAGGGGGTATGACTCAGTATGATATTCTTGCGCTTTCAAGACGATGGAGTCCAAGACATCGTAGCCCATTTCCTCTTCATTGACGAGCTCAACAAAGCGAATTTCAGGGATCTACCAGAATTAGCTGGTGTAATCATGAGGTGTTGAGTGGACGCACTAATATGAAGGACACTATACCGGGTTTTTTAGCAACAGACTTCGCCATGGAAATCGTAAACTTGACTTTCTTGCCCTGTTCGCACTTGTCTTTCATGTCTTGTAAGTATTGCTGGCCCTTTGACGTGATCCCTGTACCAATTCCAGCTGTGCCCTTGAGCCGGAAAGCAGTTGCTTTAAGGAGGCTAGGGTTTTGAGCCCGGGGCACACCTAGATGATGTTGAGATACATTTTGTTTGTGGCCTTTGACGAGACCCCAGATATCAGAGGTAGATTCACTTGACTTCTGGGAGAGAATTTGGTCGATGGCACCGGGTAATAGAGATATTTGAGCGGGGATTGAATCCGCACGAACTGGCGGAGAGATGAGTAATTGTAATACACGGGATGAGCTAGAGACGCACCATAAGAGCCACAGCAACTATGGCATAAGGGAAGATGCAGTTGACCGTATACAAGCGAGCAACTTTGGCACTGAGCTTTTTCCTATCCAACAGATTCAATACTTCGAGCATGGGATTGGGAATGGGGGGCAGACTCACTCAGACTCACTCGTATAACGGTCTTCTCGACATCTGAGGTGATCGTTGCAAGCATTGTACATTTGTTACATGGCCATCCGTCGTCAGCCAGGCCGTAGAATTCTACACTGCACTCCCTGCAGACCGGCATGATCAAAGGGAAGTTTTTTCACGTGGGAAACTAGTAGACCATGTCCTCAGGGGAGATCAAGGCCTACGGCAGTGTCTGTACCTACATGACAGAGAGAAAATTCTAAGTCGCAAGGTTTCCAGAGTCAGAGAATCTGGATACAGGGCTTATCTCACCGGCAGGGCACAGCAATCCCTCGTCGTAAGGGCCTCAGAGTACACCGCCAACTGGGCCCAATGAAGGCTTGACATGACACTCCATTGTTTGACCATCAATTTCCGCACATTGTGTCCACCTCGGATCAGTGTGGCCACCACCCGGAACCAAAACCCGTAGATTCAGCTGTTGGCCATATTCCGGTCATCTGCTGACCAGTCTAACATTTTGCCTGGATCTCGTCTGGTGTAGAAGTATTATTAGTATTATTATATGTGAACAACAAATACACAAATCTTTGGCAAATTTATTCGGATAACTGTGGGAATGTACCTTTGAATTCATCCCTTGTCCCCAATTGACTTGAATTGGACGAAAGGTGCGCCGACTCGGAATGTTATTGAGAAAGAGCTGATCAATCAAATCGAAGAGGCACAATCAAAAAACAAACAAGCCACAATGTTCGTTTCGCGATCACGCCACTCCTTGCTCTCTCCCAACTCCCACCACAAGCCTCCTCCCATCTCCTCAATGCCAGTGGTCTCTCGAATACCTCGGGCCATTTGAGCTATGCCTGCCGTGCTCAACAATCCCGCCAAATTGCGACATCCTCAAGTAGGCTCGCACGACGCGCATGCCACCGCACACTCCACCGCGCACGGCACCTTGTGAATTGTGATACAACGAGTGTGCTGCCGGTGTGCACCGTGGTTACCAATGCACGCTTGACTGTGCGCCTCATCAAAGTTGTCTGAACTTGAAATCAAGTGGTTTTCCGTTGCATGTCAAAAACAACGTCTGTCTCAAACCACGGCAACTTTATGGTCGCTTTCCCCCCATCCAGCAAGTGTCTGGATCAAATCAAGTATCACACTGGGTCTGGTCTTCCTCAAGCCTCCTCAAGTAATCAAGCCCGCTCAAATCAAATAACATATTCCTCAAGCCTGCTCAAAAAGGAATCAAGCTGTTCCTACATTTTCTTCCGCAAAATCCGGATGACGACTCAAACTCATCTCTCCGCTCTGAGCGCTGTATCGGCATCCGTGACAATACAGTCTCTCCCCTTCCTTGTCTCCCACGACTTGGGTCTCATCTTTACGTGTCAATACCATCAGTGTCGCAGCAAGGACTCCGCGACAGCCTCGAAAGGTGATGGTGGTGTTCTCTGGTTGTAAGGAGCACAGCTAATTCAATAGATATTCCACCTGTATTATATTGTTTTAATAAGAACTATTTCCACGCACTCCTGGGCAATTGGCTGGAATTGGGATCACAATAAGAAAGAGGACGCCATTGTTGAAAGGGAAGAGCCAAGTGGCTTGATGGGAAATCCCAAGCCATTGTTCGAGCTGTCTGATGGATGCACAGGATGCTGGACAATAGATTGATCTGGCCCATTGTGGTACAATACAATATGAAATCTGGTTGACACATTCTAGGTAGGTGGCCGCCAGGTGGTGTGTCCATGCTTCCGAGCTGTGAATTTCAGGTGGGTGACACCTGGGGGAATTTCGCCGGTGTACGCCAAAACGGGTCACCTGTGTGCGAGCAGAGACGTTAATGAAAACCCCAAATTATCTATTGAATATTTAAAACACTGTGCCTAGTACAAGAAACCAGCATTGTACTCAGGTATGCGGGCAGCCGACGCGACCAAGACGCGCAAATGTTAGTGATCATGTGAGGGTGTGGGCGTGCTGACTGCACAGTAACGCTGTGACTGGTCGGCAGATGGCGCCGACTCGGACCCCAACAGCAAAATTTGATCAACATTTCCTAAAACAGACCATGTCCTTCATGGGCAACGGTAGTACTAGGCACAGTGTTTTAAATATTCAATAGATAATCTGGGGTATTCATTAACATCTCTGCTTGCAAACAGGTGACCCGTTTTGGCGTACTCTGAGGCCCTTACGACGAGGGATTGCTGTGCCCTGCCAGTGAGATAAGCCCTGTATCCAGATTCTCTGAGTCTGGAAACCTTGTGACTTAGAATTTTCTCTCCGTCATGTAGGTACAGACACTGCCGTAGGCCTTGATCTCCCCTGAGGACATGGTCTACTAGTTTCCCACGTGAAAAAACTTCCCTTTGATCATGCCGGTCTGCAGGGAGTGCAGTGTAGAATTCTACGGCCTGGCTGACGACGGACGGCCATTTAACAAATGTACAATGCTTGCAAGACATGAAAGACAAGTGCAAACAGGGCAAGAAAGTCAAGTTTACGATTTCCATGGCGAAGTCTGTTGCAAAAAAACCCGGTATAGTGTCCTTCATATTAGTGCGTCCACTCAACACCTCATGATTACACCAGCTAATTCTGGTAGATCCCTGAAATTCGCTTTGTTGAGCTCGTCAATGAAGAGGAAATGGGCTACGATGTCTTGGACTCCATCGTCTTGAAAGCACAAGAATATCATACTGAGTCATACCCCCTCTCTGGAAAAATTTACCGGTTAGTACATTACACGGCCAACATTGATCCACTCTCATCCTTCCGTAGAAACATCTTAACATTTTATGCTTTTGTCACTGCGACAAATATCTTCCGCATCCCCGCTTCAAGTTCGGCCACCACAATTGGGAGTGCCATGGACTTGGTACATCATTTCAAGACCCAGAACTATATTACCCAGGGACAATTCGAGACCAAAACATTGCAACTCAGGCTGATAGTTAACCAATATGACCTGGCAAGTTTAAATTTTTTCATATGCGGCTTCAAATTAGAAGTAACACACTTCAACTAGGACAACGGAGAAATCTTCCCTAGCGGAGAGGAAATTCACCTCATGGCATGTCGTCAGATAGATTGTTGCACGAGTTTGTTCGTGCGTACAGTCTTTAACCGTGAAGCGAAACACTCAAGGAAATTGGCAAACTACAAGCCAATTTCTGAGGAATTATACAAACTCTCCATTCATGTCGATAGTCTGGTGTCTTAGCTACCGGCTCATATATAGGTTTAGGTTGATATCTTGTTTTTTTGACAGAGAACGGGAGCAGTCTTTCCAACTGGGCCAGTTTGCTGATTCACGTAGAAGCGAAACATTCAATGAAAGCGGCATCATTCCTGAAAGTTCATGCCTTACAGTGTAGTAGGGTTCCTTGGATGATGATATATCAATGGATAATTCTTTTTTTAAGCCACACACACTTGTCCTGGGCACAATTGCTGTTGGATGCAACATTTTATATACTATTCCTATGTCCTCAATTAATTTCAAGCTAAGAATACAGCTGGGTGCTCAATGCGACGCGTTTGAAGGTCGATCAGTATTACATCAGAGCTGTCATCAACTTTCCTTTTGCTCGATTGTGGTTATACCTGGGCCATATTGGCCTCGAATCATTTTTTTTATGATAGACCATCCTATCAGCTACATTATTCACCAAAAGAGTGAGACAATCGGACCAAAACTGACGATCCTATATTGGCATATCAGTGCACCGCGTATAAAAGCGTGACTCTCGTTTGTCATCACTTATCCATTTTCCTTTCGTAGTACCTCTCCCTGTGGCTGGAAAAGGTTTACATGTCTCTAAGTTCAACTGGGGTGTTAATAAAGAGCTCTGGCTAAGTAAGAGACAAGAACCAGTATGCCATGGAGTCAATGGATGACGGTGATGTGTGACATCCAAGGAACCCGACATGTGACACTTCCCGTGTCAAACATATTTCAGTTCTGTAGCCACAATCTCGCACATGGAATCCTCGGATTCTGCTGCAGTGTCACTTCTTATATGCTCTAGTATGTACGTGATTAAACTCAGGATTTTCTGTAATTGATTGCAAGCTCTACGGGGGAAACATCAAAGTTGTCATCCAAGGAACCCTACTACACTGTATGGTACGCATATTCGTATTCTGTGATCCAAAAAAACCATAGACCCAAATCCCCTTCAAGTCTCGGCCAAGGGATCCGGCTGGGAAGCCATTCTATTGAGCCATTTTCCGTGAAATGGATCAAACAAATACATATACAAAAATTGGTGCATTGTGGGGTCCATGGAAGGCCTCTGGCCAATTCCTTTTGCAGCAAGCTGTTTCTGATAGGTGGTTACCCTCTTGTAAAAACTGATGTTCATTGGATACCTGATAGGCCGTGGACACGCAGTGTTTCGCTTCCTGGTAGTGTTTCGCTTCACGGTTAAAGACTGTATGTCTTTAAATTGTTTATATTTGTAACTTAGTGCACTGGAAGTGTGCATAGAAGATCTGTGGATAATCGTTAAAATATTTGCCAGAACAGGCGAGATGGAGAACTCAGCTACACAAGCGCTTCATATCAAATGCATTAGATTCGAATATTTCCCCCCTCCCGGAACACATTGCTGAAAAAATGATCAGCTTTGATCGTACATTGTCTCACACATGGGGGCCGGCTCTACTTAGTCGGAAATCTGGGTCCTGAAATACTTGTGGGAGAGTCATGTGGTGCCCCAAACTTCCTGTATAAAGTCAAGAAGGCCACGGTGCAACAAAAGAAAGATAACTACAAACTTACACAGTTTGCCTAAAGTCTCATATGAAACTAGCAGCATAAGTAATTGTGCACATCAGGTTTACTCAAAACTATTACTGCTGTTGAGAAATGCTTAAAGTCAATTTTAGAGAGCCAATGAACTGTTACGAAGGGAAGACTTCCACATTCTTTCAGGCATATTCATTTATAGATGAATGAGTCACTTACAAAAGTGTGGGAGTGCTTTCAGGTCAAACTACTTGTATATTACACGTCCTTGACTCACAAAAAAGCGTCAAATCAGACTGATTAGAATACGGCGCGCCGAAGGACATTATCGCGTCCGATCACGTGGGAACCCGATCAAATATCGATGGGTCACTGCAGTGGTGGGCGCCAGTCCTAATTCGGTCGTGAATCAAACTCTACCAGTGCTATTCTATGCAAGTTGTGCAAGTTATCTGTATGCAAAGTAGGCATCTAATAGCACTTGTTTATATTTAAAACTCAGTTGAGCATGGCTTCAGCCGATGTCCGTGAAGTCAGAATTGATCGGACGATTGCACGAGACATGGTCAGCACGTATGAGTAGTGGGGACTGGCAATCACACCAACGAAAATGTCTGTTTGCACTTATTTATTCCATCGTCTGGGGTCGCTGCAGCCCTCCCCACTGATGCTATGATTTCAAATAAAAATTGAGGCGACATATGAGAGCCATGTCCATGTATTCTGCGAGACGGAATGTTTGAATTTTGCACAGGAAGAATTTTATGAATTACCGGATTTGGGTGTGAAATTGATGTGAAACGGAGAAAAGAATTCACAACAGACTAACAAGGGATAAAATGAAAATTCTGTCTCGCAGAATACATGCGCAAGGTGAATGCAAACAACCTTCCCCCTCAAAGCTCATCCAAAATATTGACGACTGAGGCTGCACCGACGCTGCCTTGAGCAAGGCCATCAAAACCCTTTACGTTGCCAGTCCCCATGAGTAGGCTCAGTAGGCTTGTCACGGAGTGCCAGGACCCCAGGCCACCGCACAGATGGCATCACCAAATTGCCGAAAACAGACCATGTCCTTCATGGGCAACGGTAGCGCGACACGGATCAGGATGCTCTGTACAAATATAATAAAAATGATCAACAGGTTTTTGTGGAGGTCCGTTCAATTGCGGATCTGGATGGCGCCGTGGACTATGGTTAAGAGTCGCTTGGCTAAATTATAAATTTTACACACAGTTGCAAATCGTAAATCCGAGCCGTCGCTGATCTGAACTGCGGGGAAGGGAAAAACGTAATCGGGGATTCGGCATATCGAGTTCTCTGCACCCAATCTTTCAACCTCGTCGCTCAGGCCGCCACAAGTTGATTGAACTGCACCTCCTGCAAAGCTTTCTCCGGGGGACTGTCCCGAGTACCGTTGCCCATGAAGGACATGGTCTGTTTTAGGAAATGTTGATCAAATTTTGCTGTTGGGGTCCGAGTCGGCGCCATCTGCCGACCAGTCACAGCGTTACTGTGCAGTCAGCACCTCAGACTCACGCGCACACCCTCACATGATCACTAACATTTGCGCGTCTCGGCTGCCCGCATACCTGAGTACAATGCTGGTTTCTTGTACTAGGCACAGTGTTTTAAATATTCAATAGATAATTTGGGGTATTCATTAACGTCTCTGCTCGCACACAGGTGACCCGTTTTGGCGTACTCTGAGGCCCTTACGACGAGGGATTGCTGTGCCCTGCCGGTGAGATAAGCCCTGTATCCAGATTCTCTGAGTCTGGAAACCTTGTGACTTAGAATTTTCTCTCCGTCATGTAGGTACAGACACTGCCGTAGGCCTTGATCTCCCCTGAGGACATGTTCTACTAGTTTCCCACGTGAAAAAACTTCCCTTTGATCATGCCGGTCTGCAGGGAGTGCAGTGTAGAATTCTACGGCCTGGCTGACGACGGATGGCCATGTAACAAATGTACAATGCTTGCAACGATCACCTCAGATGTCGAGAAGACCGTTATACGAGTGAGTCTGAGTGAGTCCGCCCTCCATTCCCAATCCCATGCTCAAAGTATTGAATCTGTTTGGATAGGAAAAATCTCAGTGCCAAAGTTGCTCGCTTGTATACGGTCAACTGCATCTTCCCTTATGCCATAGTTGCTGTGGCTCTTATGGTGCGTCTCTAGCTCATCCCGCGTATTACAATTACTCATCTCTCCGCCAGTTCGTGCGGATTCAATCCCCGCTCAAATATCTCTATTAACCGGTGCCATCGACCAAATTCTCTCCCAGAAGTCAAGTGAATCTACCTCTGATATCTGGGGTCTCGTCAAAGGCCACAAACAAAATGTATCTCAACATTGTCTAGGTGTGCCCCGGGCTCAAAACCCTAGCCTCCTTAAAGCAACTGCTTCCCGGCTCAAGGGCACAGCTGGAATTGGTACAGGGATCACGTCAAAGGGCCAGCAATACTTACAAGACATGAAAGACAAGTGCGAACAGGGCAAGAAAGTCAAGTTTACGATTTCCATGGTGAAGTCTGTTGCTAAAAAACCCGGTATAGTGTCCTTCATATTAGTGCGTCCACTCAACACCTCATGATTACACCAGCTAATTCTGGTAGATCCCTGAAATTCGCTTTGTTGAGCTCGTCAATGAAGAGGAAATGGGCTACGATGTCTTGGACTCCATCATCTTGAAAGCGCAAGAATATCATACTGAGTCATCCTCTCTGGAAAAATTTACCGGTTAGTACATTACACGGCCAACATTGATTCGCTCTCATCCTTCCGTAGAAACATCGTAACATTTTATGCTTTTGTCACTGCGACAAATATCTTCCGCATCCCCGCTTCAAGTTCGGCCACCACAATTGGGAGTGCCATGGACTTGGTACATCATCTCAAGACCCAGAACTATATTACCCAGGGACAATTCGAGACCAAAACATTGCAACTCAGGCTGATAGTTAACCAATATGACCTGGCAAGTTTAAATTTTTTCATATGAGGCTTCAAATTAGAAGTAACACACTTCAACTAGGACAACGGAGAAATCTTCGCACTGGCACTACAGTATGATCAGCAGGGATTTCCCTAGCGGAGAGGAAATTCACCTCATGGCGTGTCATCAGATAGATTGTTGCACGAGTTTGTTCGTGCGTACAGTCTTTAACCGTGAAGCGAAACACTCAAGGAAATTGGCAAACTACAAGCCAATTTCTGATGGAATTATACAAACTCTCCATTCATGTCGATAGTCTGGTGTCTTAGCTACCGGCTCATATAAAGGTTTAGGTTGATATCTTGTTTTTTTGACAGAGAATGGGCGCAGTCTTTCCAACTGGGCCAGTTTGCTGATTCATGTAGAAGCGAAACATTCAATGAAAGCGGCATCATTCATGAAAGTTCATGCCTTATGGTATGCATATTCGTATTCTGTGTTCCAAAAAAAACATAGACCCAAATCCCCTTCAAGTCTCGGCCAAGGGATCCGGCCTGGGAAGCCATTCTATTGAGCCATTTCCCGTGAAATGGATCAAACAAATACATATACAAAAATTGGTGCATTGTGGGTCCATGGAAGGCCTCTGGCCAATTCCTTTTGCAGCAAGCTGTTTCTGATAGGTGGTTACCCTCTTGTAAAAACTGATGTTCATTGGATACCTGATAGGCCGTGGACATGCAGTGTTTCGCTTCACGGTTAAAGACTGTATGTCTTTAAATTGTTTATATTTGTAATTTAGTGCACTGGAAGTGTGTATATAAAGTGTGCATAGAAGATGGGGGCTTCTATGGATAATCATTAAAATATTTGCCAGAACAAGCGAGATGGAGAACTCAGCTACACAAGCGCTTCATATCAAATGCATTAGATTCGAATATTTCCCCCCTCCCGGAACACATGCTGAAAAAATGATCAGCTTTGATCGTACATTGTCTCACACATGGGGGCCGGCTCTAGTCGGAAATCTGGGTCCTGAAATACTTGTGGGAGAGTCATGTGGTGCCCCAAACTTCCTGTATAAAGTCAAGAAGGCCACGGTGCAACAAAAGAAAGATAACTACAAACTTACACAGTTTGCCTAAAGTCTCATATGAAACTAGCATAAGTAATTGTGCACATCAGGTTTACTCAAAACTATTACTGCTGTTGAGAAATGCTTAAAGTCAATTTTAGAGAGCCAATGAACTGTTACGAAGGGAAGACTTCCACATTCTTTCAGGCATATTCATTTATAGATGAATGAGTCACTTTCAAAAGTGTGGGAGTGCTTTCAGGTCAAACTACTTGTATATTACACGTCCTTGGCTCACAAAAACGCGTCAAATCAGACTGATTAGAATACGGCGCGCCGAAGGACATTATCGCGTCCGATCACGTGGGAACCCGATCAAATATCGATGGGTCACTGCAATGGTGGGCGACCAGTCCTAATTCGGTCGTGAATCAAACTCTACCAGTGCTATTCTATGCAAGTTGTGCAAGTTATCTGTATGCAAAGTAGGCATCTAATAGCACTTGTTTATATTTAAAACTCAGTTGAGCATGGCTTCAGCCGATGTCCGTGAAGTCAGAATTGATCGGACGCTTGGACCGATTGCACGAGACATGGTCAGCACGTATGAGTAGGCTCAGTAGGCTTGTCACGGAGTGCCAGGACCCCAGGCCACCGCACAGATGGCATCACCAAATTGCCGAAAACAGACCATGTCCTTCATGGGCAACGGTAGCCGTCTCCTGGAGTGGCTACTGAAACAAATCGTATGTTGTGCGAGCAGCATGGACGAGCGGTGCCTATCAGAAACGTTGCCTTGGTGATGATGGGAATTCTGATTCAAGACTTGAGTGGAAAAGGGTCGTGCCGAAGTTCTGCCGAGGCCGAGAGCCCCTGCGCCAAGGGCGGTCGCCCGACCGTATAAAGAGGGGCGGGGCAGATGATCTTCCTTACCCACTTTTTTTTCGGTCCCCCCAGATACTGTGTAGTAAGTGACCTCCCCCCCCCGCCGTGTAAACTGGCTCACTCACATCGTTGTCCAGTCTTTTCAACTTTCGTTCATCCGGTCGCATCTTTTTGACATCCTTCCACCCAACTACTCTTTTACCAAACCCTCCCCTTTTAATCCTCGACTTTATTCATCATGTTCGCTAAAACCGCCGTCATTTCTATTGCTCTGATCGCTACCGTGGTCCCCACGATGTCTGCGCCCGTCGCCCCGGCGGCCGCTGAGGCTCGTGAGCTCGAGGCGCGCCTCAGCCTCCCTGCTGGTGTTCTCGGCGACCTCGTCAAGTCCCTTGGCAAGGGTCTCCTCAGCGGCGGCGCAGTCACCGGTCTCCTCGACCTCTTGGGTGAGGGCGGCAGCAACAGCACTTCCACGTAAGTCCACACTCCGCTTAACCGTCGCCCTGAAAACTGACGGCTAGCCTCAGCCGCCGCGACCTCGAGTCCCGTGCCGGTCTTGCTGGGATCCTCGAGAAGCTCGTCGGGGTCGGAGGGAAGGACCTCGAGAGCGTCATCAAGGACGCCATCCTCGGCGGTGCCGCCAGCGGTGTCGCAGTAGAGGGCGTTAACGCGGTCGCCAACAGCACCCGGCGCAGTGTCGGCACTGCGGTGGTCGACGACGCCGCCGCGGCTGCGGAGAAAGCTGCCGGGACGGGCCTCTCTGGTATCCTCGAGAAGCTCGTCGGCGTGGGCGAGCAGGACATCGAGAGCGTCATTAAGAACGCCGTCCTCGGCGGTGCGGCCAGCGGTGTCGCCGTGGAGGGTGTCAACGCCATCGCCAACGCCACCCGCCGTAGCGTCGCCACCACGGTCGTCGACGACGCCGCCAAGGTTGCGGAGAAGGGCATCGGGAGCGTCCTCGGAAACGGGGCTGCTGACGGCCTCGGCTCTGCGCTCGGTGGTCTCGGAATCGGCGCGATCATCTCCAAGTTGTTCGGGTACGTCTTGCTGCTTGCAGCCTGTTTTTCCGATTCTGAAGTCAGCGCATTTTCTTTAGGGGTAGCAGCACCACCACCGCCGCAGCCGCCGCCGCCTCCCCCGCCTCCAAGCGCGCGCTCGCGGACCTCTCGGATGCGGAGGTCAACACCCTGCTCGAGTACATCAACACGCTGAACCAAGCCAAGAGCGGCGCCGTCTCCTCGCGCGCGATCTCCTCGTCCGTCGGGAAGGGCATCGCTGGCCTCGTCGCCAGCCTCGCCGCGACCCAGGGCGTCGAGAGCGCGATCAATGAGGTCGAGAAGCTCCTCAAGCGCGAGCCCAGCTTCGATGAGCTTGATTAAATAAAATAACGACCGCTTGCATGAGAGTTAAATTCATGGTTCGGGTTTGCACGTTAATAGTTGAATAATGTTTATGTAGTAATGTCAGATGCGCATTGGGCGAAATTTGAATAATTTTCTCTCTTCAACCGGCAGAAACTGGCAGAGGACGGTCGTGAGACCCCGTCTGGACCATCGAGAGCTGGAGTCGATTTGAGCGTACAGTAGAGAGTCAGTGACAGAGTCATTGGTGTGTGAGACAGGTTGCCGGGCCGATTTCCACGATTGATGATATCGCCTCTGCTCTTCCCTTCGACGCCTTCCTCGTTCAAAATGCGCTGAGAATCCCTCTATGCATACCCATTTAAGACTCCGGGAATTACTGACGGCTGACTTGACAGTAACCTCGCGAGCTGGAGCCTCTCACCGGAGTCAGAACTGGTTGACGACTCATTGAACGCCAAAGGTGGGTCTCCAATTCTTGTGAGCTAAAAATTCGTATCATTCAGGGTGTTCTACTGTATGCACCGATTTCACCGTTTCGGTTCAGCTGTCTCCAGTGAATTCGCTGTAACCAATTTGGACTTCTAGGAATGACGAGCGCAAGACATCCACAAGACGACTGGAAAGCCTATGCATGAAGTCTCTGCGAAAAAACGATCGTTGTCCTATATCTTCGGGAAGGTAGGTAGGTAGGTACAGTATAGTACATTAATATTTGCACAATTACAATAATTTTCGAGTCAGAAATCTCAGTGAAATCGGCGTTCCGGCATAAAAAAATTAGAGGTGTTGGTCCTCATACTGCGATTCGAATACAGCATCGAATGGTGAGAAAATGTGGGTGCCATGTGCAAATTGTGAAGATCTAGTGTTGCACCATGTACGGTGAGTCGAAAATCAAGACAGCACGGAGGCATACTACTGACCAGGTTGATTACCATCCCTCGCAGAGCGCCGGGTGCATGCGCGCTCTACGGAATCCCACGGCGCCTCGTAGCCTGCGCACAAAACTTTGTGGGGTGGGAACGCCCGCGGGGGCGACGGGCGGTGCGCCGCGTCTCGGGCGGGGTAAGATCTCGTCGGAGCCGAGAGAAGTGGCGAATGGTGGGGGTACTGTGGCAGGATATGTTCTGCTGCTCGTTGAGACAGTGGTACTGACGAGTATGGGGCCGAGGGCGTCGCTCCGGGACGTGCACGATGAGAGGGACGTGAAGGAAGCGATGGATAAGGCACGAGAAAGGTAGTTCGACTCGGAGGAGGGCTTTTCGGCGATGATGGAGGTGGTGCGGAAGGTTGCCATTAGTGTGAGAGTGGTACTCAGTTAGTTTATGAGTGGAGGCTGTGAGCTGCTCGATATTTTGAGGAGACGAGCAAAGGTCCTTTATAGGCACCAGTGTATTAATCATTGCGCCAGCGAAAAAATAATCGATAGGGGATCTAACATTTAAATTCCGAAGGAAGCTTCCGCTGCGAAAGGCTAGTACGGAACCGAAGAACACAACGGATTTGGCGCGCAGCCACAGCAACAAAAGGGGTGAATGAATGGAGCGGAACCCATATCTTAGACAGGATTCAAGGGGCAAGCGGATATTATGAAATGAAGATAGCACTACAATTTAATTCCGTCGAGAGCGAATGAACAGGAGGAGGTGTGGCATTCACTTGGTACCTTGATTAAACCTGTGCAAATACCCCTGCTGTTTCTTAACGGGACCGAGCAGGAGTATACCAACCTATGCCTACCTACCTACGCGGTTTTCCAGGTCATTTCAAGTTGATTTTTCACGAAATCCAGAACCTGACTATACATGGGCTCGGCTGTACATTTTTGTTGCCCGAAAATAATTTTCTTCGGAGTTAGGGCATGTCTCTCCGTGCCCCTTTCCAGCTCTCCGCATTCCACACCCATATTCACACAGCCCACCATACTTCACCTTGGCTCAATACAGACCTGAAATCGGTTGTAAGCCATATTTGACCGCTATCTGTGGATGTCATGATCAAGATCTCGGTCACGCTGCGGGAATAGGGCCATTCGCAGTAGCCGATTTCGACACTGAGTTCGATGATCACTGGCTACTTGATGGTAAATTCGCCCGGTTTGATTTACCGCCTATTATGAAATCCATATTCATGATCTCTCAGGTAAATTTCATCGGAACACGGCACACGCTTGAAGGTTTGGATCACGATACAATACTGGGGTTTCTCCCGATATTTGGGTACGAGAACGACGAGTAACAATCACAATGTCCTGGAGTTGCGAATCAGGGTCTGGTAGTATGGATCCTGTATTTCCAACTTCATCGGTTAACGAAACGATGGTTGGGCCAAATTCACTATTTTTCAACATGACAAGGCGGAGCTTGAAGTTGCTTCGGGCCGATATCAAAATGATACGACGGCACGTGGTACGTTCGAGTCCGCCCAAAGTCCGCCATCACGTTCTCTTCCTCCCACCACCAGTGGCATCGCTCCCCGTACAGACTGCCTGCCCGGCAGCCATCTGCTCCAAATAGTGCGACTGTCTCACACGCAAGTTACTTAGATGCATTCACAATGGGCCCAAAACCGATGAAGAAGCTGAAACTGAAGGTTTTTCATCGTCGGCCAAGCTGCCACGCGGAAACTAAAACTCATCGATAATCCAGGAATACAATCTGCCGCGAAACCACCAGTTCCTATTCATCAAGCGGCCTTGGCCGTTCAACGACTCAATGTCTACGGCTCGTAATCAACAGGCCTATTGCAACGGCGTTGTCGGCTGGCTCTGTTGCATGATCGAAGATTTATGCCGAATCGAGATTTCCAGTACTCAGATTGTCATTTTCTGGCAATCCACGGTAGCTCTCCAGACCCGAGAGCCATCCCTTCCGAACTAACATTATCTAGCACCAAGATGTAATCGCGGATATTGAACTCCTGCCGTCGGATGACACCCCCGAACCATCTTTGGATGCAGTCCTCGGCGCACATCATTCGGCCCAATTCTTAACGCCAGAGCACGTGGGCGACGGCAATGCCATTAGCAGTATATACTACTACGATTACCTTCACAAAAATTCGCCCGCAAAGACAAGTATGTACACACCCATTCTTTCATCAACGCAAATGACTGTTTCTAAAACGTATCCTGCGTAGATTGGACCGACGCGACGGCGAGCTACAAGACGTTGCCCAAAGGCTTCGCCATCAAGCACGGAGGGATGTGGCGCCCTGCGTACCCCAAGCCGAGCCCAACTGAACGGGGTAGATTGCCGTTGACAAGAACACTCCCCGGCAGGCTGATTTACGGACACCCGGACTGCGCCCCACCGCTCACGGAACCCGAACCTGTACCTGCAAATGATGAGGCCAACATTATCGTCCCTCAGGAGGAAAGCGCCGAATCGTTTGTGCGATCCCCATCTCGGCGTCCACAGTCTTCTCCCGGTTCCCGATCTCCTTCGTGCCCACCGCCCCGTCCTGAAACGCGCTCGCCCTCTCCGCCCGAGCCGACTGCGCCTTCCGAGGTCGGCGGATCTCTCCGTCGATTGACAATAAATACGGCTGACATCTTTCCTCTCATCTAGTTTGCCCTCACTCCGTACGAGCGCCCTCTTCACTTTCCCCGAGGACACACAGTGGGTGCCGTTGAGTCGCATTCCCCCTTTCCCGCCTTCAAACGCGATCCGCACGAAGAAGGTGCGTTTCGTCTCCCACTTTCTTTGCTTCTCACTGATGTTTCCGGCGATCCAGAGGAGGCTGCGGTCGAACGGCTTCGGGATGTGCATTCGGTTAAACAAGAGGACGATGCGCAAGTGAAACTGGAGGAGTCGGTCAAGACAGAAGACCAAGAAGACAGATACACGCCATCGGCGCAGTTGCTTGAAACGTTCAAGCTAGTCCAAGCGAAGGCGTCTTCCTCCTCCCATATGTCGCATGCCAAACCTATAAAACGGGAGCCTGGTATCAAGTTGGAGCCGGAGTCGGGGGACCAAGTACCCCCGGACCTCAGAGACAACTTCGATCGGGTGCAGCGTGAGTTGTGGGTAGATGTCGAGCGCGAGCGTAGAGTGAAGCGCGAGGAGCCAAAGCACGGCGTCCCCGTGAAAGTCGAACACCATCCAGTCCCGCTGCGCGCCAAACCCGAGCCCGCCGACACGCCCATGCCCCCGCCGCCGCCCCTGGACACGAGGCTGGACCCGTTTGCTGGATTTGAGCCGGGCGTATCTGTAAAACGGGAGGTTAAGGAAGAGTGTGAGTCTGTGCCTATCAATTGCTGTGTTAAATGCTTTTCTTCCTTTCTCCTCTTCTCCCCCAAACTGGGAAACTACATAAACCCGTGCTGACCGTACCACCTCGCAGTCAACTCCCGCCTCCCGCCCATTATCAACGCACACCCGCCATCTGCGTGCCCTCACACGCCGGATCCGCGAGTCAAGCGCGAGGAATTCGCACCGAGTCTAAGGCGGGCCCCGTCGAATACGCACTTTCCGGGCGTAAAGCGGGAGGATTTAGAAGATGGTCGGAGATACGCGAGCAGAGGTGCGTACTTGGATTGCTCTGCGTACATGCACTAACGGCCAGACGACGTACTCCAGACCCGCGCTCGTCTCATCCATCTGCGGTCAAGCAGGAATCGGAACCTTCTGGCTATGGCGCAAATGCGCGGAGAGGTACCTCCCTCGCCTTGCTGGGGATCGATAAGTTCATTGATGTATCGTAGGAGATTGGCACGCGCCAGGACCGTCTGCGTTCCCTCGTGAATCTTCAGGGTACCCGCACAGGAATCAAGATAGTGGTCATATCAAGCGCGAACCGGCCCCACGTGAGTCTCATCCACACTGACTGTACACTTCTCTTTGCTGATTTTAGTCTCGGTAGCGAGCACACATCTCGATTCCCGGGAAGGTAGTCGTCGTCTTTCGTCTCTGCGCGACTGGTGTCCTCACGATGAACAAAGCACGCGACGTGCACCTTTATCATAATGCGCAATACGCGAGACCGCCGAGTAGGACCTTCAGCCCCGTGCGCCTTCTTCCTTTAGCCACCTTGGTATTACTGAGGCGTCAGGCGCAGCCTTCACGCTCTATTAAACGGGAACGAGAGGCACACGATGGCGGGTCTTTTGTCTTGGGCTATAATGATGTCAGGTTTTACTCAATCTTGTCAAGTAGATCCTCCGCGGTATCCACCAGTGGACGTCAAGCGCGAGCCGTCCGAGTCAGTTGCCAGTCAAAATTCTGGTCCTCCCATTTATTCGCCAACGCGCGATCCGAGGGTGCGCGCCAGAATCGGTGAGTGCCACCGTTTTCTAAAATCGAATGTGAAGAAATGTTGACGCTGAAAACAGAGCGCGAGGAGCGCGAGCGGGGTATGTCGATACAACGATTTGGCACCTGTGCTTATACTAATTGGTTTGACATTTGTGCAGATGCAGCGAAACGAGCGAGGACGGGGTAATTTGCCAATGAAGATCTACACACCGCCGCTGCTTCATTTATCGATATCTCAGCACGGGGGGCACCGTCATCTTGCACTCAACCATCAATATCAGGTTCACTAAAGCTCTAAATGGATGTCGTCAACGACCTGTACATATGTATCCCTCCTCATCTTCAATATGGACATCCGAACATCGACATCCGTGCATTTGCAAACCCGTCCAGACCTGTGATGGTTCTGATGAATAAGTGCAGCTCTGAGCTCATTGAAATACTATTCGGTCACGTACCCTACGAACTGTTCTTTCCGCTTCTTTTCAAAGCGGCGCGAGCGTGGCCGCTGTGGCGAATAGCAGGCGCAGAGGCATAAAATACTGGGTCGGAAGCGTGGCGACCAGCTCATGAATTACCCAACGGCGAGTTGTTATGCGTGTTCGGAATTCACCCAAGGTCCACAATTATTATAAACCAAAATTCACCCAATTTTAAGAAACGCGTGAGCTGCCACATGAGCCGCCATCAGAACGCCTTCACAAACAAAGAGCGCCCGACTTGGTCCGTGCGCGCGCCCAACCTATAAAAGGACGCTCCCATCCTCATACTTACCTTGATGGCATACGCTCCTTCACCTCCCTGAGTGTGTGGGCCGTGGGATCACTCCATAGCACGGCGACCCTGTCCATACAGAGTGCGCCTACGGCTTGTATGGGCTTAGGCTCATGCACCGTCTCAATATTTCCCAGTTCCACCACGGCCACTCGGCTGGGTGGGCCATTTTTTTCGCCCTTTCGAGGACCTAACCCTAACCTTAAGTTCATCAAAATACATCGCTTTGACCGAGCCTAATATGTGCATGTGCGTGATGGCCGAATTCCTTTCTCAGTCTGCGTTCCAAGCCATCAACCCTTTTCCGCACTCGTGTTGGGCGAAAGTCTTGCATCAAATATTCCATCAGCCTCAACTTCTAGCTAAACGGACAATCCCCAGACGATGCTTGCTTGCACACCTCCCAGCGCTGACGCACCTCACGCTCGTAAGCACCGGGCAAGCGCTCGCAGACGTCGAGACGCTGCTTGCGGGGCTACCTTCAGGGGAGCGCAAGACTTGGAATCAGCGACGTCAGGCAGCTGGACATCGGTGTCGCGCGCCGCGTGGGCGCCGCCTGTGCGAGCGTGGCTGAGAGCGTCAGCGTGCGTGCGTGTGCGGCGAGAATCCGGGATGGATGGCACAGACGTGGCGCGCGCTGTGCGCACCGCATTTACGGAGCTGGATGTGCGAGGCGCGTTGGAGATCTCGGTATGGTGAACGTCAATGATAAATGCGTATGTATACGCGACATCTTTCAGTTGCACTTTGATCTACGCCGAATTGCTAGCTCATCACTTACCTATCGCAGAATAAAGAGCTGCGTCATTCGCATATGTCTACTCTGCTTGTAGAATTTATGAGACAACTGTCGCGAAACCAACAAATAGTGATTTCTGGGTAGGCAATGCCTCGAAGTTTCCTATTCTTTGGCAAGGCAATTCTGAGTCACTCTGACAACGACAAAGCCAGCACCAAATATCTCAATAAAACATGGTCCGTGCGTGCCCCCTTCCCTATAAAAGCTTCTTGCGCCCATCCTAAATATTCACTTACCTCGGCGGCATGGATCCCCACAAGAATCGGATCCATGGACGGTGAGCGCTCTCCATTGCACAGCGACCACGTCTATAAAGATAGCGCTCGCAGCCTGGACGGATTTCGGCTCGTCCACTGCTTCAATATTTTCCTGTCCTACGATGGCCACGCCGAGCAGGCCTTTTTTTTCCGCTTCTCCAGCGTTCTAACCCCAACCTTAATCGTCCCGGTATACATCGCTTTGACCGCAAGTTCGCGAAGCCCGTACGTCAGAATGGGGCCTATTTTATAGTTTCTGGGGGGTTGTTGCGTTCGGTATATAACAAGAAATCACTGGCCTCGTATATTATTCAACACACTTTATGTAACAACACTCATCTTCCGCCGTGGAGGGAAGTTGAAGCTTGAAGGTGAGCATTCCTTCATGTACATGTACATCGAAAACCTCTAGTACTTCTCCTCGGCTCTACGAAGCGGTAACCGCAGTTCTCCTACGTCAGGCAATCTTTGTTACTGTTTCCCAGAACAAGTACTGCAGCGTCTTTCGATCGCGGCCGGATGGAGCATTTGAAAGGCAGCGGCACACTTGAGATGAGATTATCTAGTGTCATTCATGAGACTGGTCTTTGTTGATTTGCATACCTGACGAGCTCTGAAGTATATTGAAAGGAGGGCTCAAGTATATGGCCATCGTCGCCGACAGCCTTGGTGATGTTGAAAGTGGCCAAAATGGAGGCTATTGAGATCCAGATCGAGGACATTGCCATATGTCGACCGGGACAAATCCTAGATTCTCAATTAATACAAAGCCGAAATATGGGGCATGCTGCGCACCGTCGTCCGAACCCGAAGACAGCTTGAGGATCCCGAACGGCAGGGTTGAGCTTGCCATCCAGGAGGAATCTCTCGGGCTTGAACGCGTATGGGTCGGGATACATGGACTGTATTACAAAGGTTAGAAAAGTAGTATTGAAGATGCAGATGACCAGACCTCGTCGTGGAGGATGGCCCTGAGACGTGAGGGAACATGTCAACAATGGGAGGTGAAACTTAGATCAGGAGTGCTCACCAGACGTTCCCAATGACGATTGAACCCGCCGGGATTCTATATCCGCGATACTCGTCGTCAATCGTTAAGAAGTGGGGAAAACCTTCACCACAAGCGAAACATTCAATTCACCGCCCCAAAATCAAAAGACAGAGAATGCACATACCGATGGGCGTCACATTTCTCCACCTCAGCACCTCTTTCACGAGGGCCGCGACGTACGGGAGCGACTCTTCGTCTTCAAAATCGGGCAGCCGTCCCCGCCCAACGATCGAGTCGAGTTCCATTTGGGCTTTGTGCTGGGCTTCGGGGTTGGCGAGCATGGCGAGGAAGAACGTGGCGAGAGCGGTAACGGTCGTGTCGGAGCCCGCAACGTACATGCTCGCGGCCGTTGCCTTGATTACCTCCCTTTCATAATATGTCTCGCCGGACTCGTTGAAAATCTGAAGGCTCTCCGCGGTGAACGAGTGCGGTGCTATTCCTGATGCCTATGAAGTGGTACGTATATGCAAGCTGTATGCAAAATTAATAGACACCCACCATTTGATGTTCAACCTCGGTAAAGGGCACGTCGTTGAGAGATTGGGCGACTTTTTTCCACGCCTTGGCTTTGAGCTTGAACCCGGCGCCGGGAAACCAGTCAGGAACATGTCTCAAAACAGGGATAAAGTCCTGCCGCAACAGGGTAAGCATAATTCAAAAGGAGAGAGAATAGACACACGACGAGGAACCGGCCGGGGATGCTAGCCTCCGAGCTTGTTTGCATCGCTTCTTCAGCTAACGCGATGTAAGGATCGTCCGCCGGCAGTACTTCGATCCCGTATGCCACGGACATGATGACTTCGCCTGCCATTCTATGGAACAAATAATTATAAGGAGAAACAGACGGCTTGAATCGTGACTCGCAGCTTGATGTGCTGCCTGAAATCATCTGGAGTTTGCAGGAGTCGTCGAAGGAGTTGATGGGTTGCAGCGAGTTCCTTGGGCTGAAACTGTTGAACGTGTGCGACATTGAATCCCTGGCTAAATAGTCGCCGGTGCGTCCGCCTAAATTTAAGTCAATGATTGTTCGTTCGCTGGGATTGATCATGATGATGGTGGCTGCTACCATTTTTCGCCTACAAACCGAATAAAAGCACATAAGATGTCTTAGCCCTGTAGGAAGGCTAGACGTCCGTTACCGTATTTCATCAACGCTGCAAGTTCACGGTTATTTCAACTGAGAGAACGCGGAATAAAGAAAACATGCCGAGGTGAAAATCCCACCCCATGAGATTGAGCATCGTCAGTGTAGGCCTAGAATCACATAAATAACGCTCATAGATCAAGCTGGGATATTAATGTAAATCATCTCACCTATCGGAATACACGGCAGAGCGCTTTTCCAGCAGGGTGTCTGTCGCTTCAAGGGACGAGAGAATTATCATGGATGTCCCAGCGAGATTCAGGTGCAAGATATCGGTATCTGTATGTATACTATATTAATGAAAATTTAAAATGCAGGGAAGCACCAACTGTACATCCGGCTCCATTCCATGTACGTCTCCCAGTGGAACGTCGAAGGTAGATTGAACAGATTGCCGATTATAGGCAGTTTCTTGGGCCCGGGGGGCAATGGTAATTTGGAGCGGTTGCCGCGCCAGCGAAGGCCGAACAGTATTAGCCCAACACCAGCTACCACCCAAATGGCGTACGTGGGGTCGAGAGAATCCATTCGAAAAAAAGCGTGAGGGGGAGACTATGCGCTCGACATTTATAGCAGCTGGAAACGCCCAGTTAATGCACTGGTGTCGCAGGTGCAGTGGATGCAATGGTTACGTGTACGAATGATATGAAATCTGGCCCAAGGCGGAGGCTCAGAAATTAGAAACACGTCGACCATTGGGATTGGAGTGCTTTTGTTAGGTTTCGCGCGGGATGGTCAAATGGGACCCCGCTCCATTGACCCCCGATATGTTTCCGGAGAGCGTCACAATTGCAAACCAGCGGATGCAGGATGTTCGGCGGGTATTGGGCTGCCCGGAACACCACATGTTTGGTTTGGATTTAAACTGGGGCCAGCATTATATACATTCCCGTAAAACTCCTGGTAATATACACTGAACACGGTGATCTTTTTATCTACATGGATTGCCGCAGTGATGAGATCGATCGAATTTTTTTAGACCGTTCCCAAAAGGAAAATTTCCCTATCTAGGCAGCCAGGCCAATCCAGCGGCCTCTGGACATTTCCGGGTAATAGGGTTAGTCAAATTTAGCGATACGAAAGTGGGAGAGCCGTGGTCATCTGATTGGATGGCAAAAGGTGGCCTGTCAGCTTCCAGCGCCGCATTTTTTCTCGTCCCACAGCGTGGTTTTCGCCGCGGAGGTAGCATCTAGTTGCCCCGATAGTACTACCCAGCTCAAACTCGATGGAAGAGTACTGGTGTTGCAAAATTTCCTTTACATACGTATCCCTCCTCATCTTCAATATGGACATCCGAGCATCGTGCATTTGCTAGCCCGTCAAGAGTCAAGACCTCTGATGGCTCTGATGAATAAGTGCAGCTCATTGAAATACTACTCGGTCACGTACCCTACGAACTGTTCTTTCCCCTTCCTTGGCCGCTGTGGCGGCAGAGGGCCAGAGGCTCACATAAAATTACAACACACGAGGTACGAGTAACTTTTGTTGTAGTGTCTCTTATAAAATACCGGGTCCGAAGCGTAGCGAACAGCTCATAAATTACCCAACGGTGAGCTGTTATGCGTGTTCGGAATGCACTCAAGGTCCAAAGTTATTATTCAAGCCAATTTAATTTTTTGAGAAAACGCGTGAGCTGCCACGTGAGCCGCCATCAGAACGCCTTCACAAACAACGCGCAGGCAACCTGGTCCGTGCGCGCGCCTAACCTATAAAAGGATGCTCCCATCTTCAGGCCAACTCATACTTACCTTGATGGCATACGCTCCTTCATCCCTGAGTGTGTGGGCCGTGGGATCACTCCATAGCACGGCGACCCTGTCCATACAGAGTGCGCCTACGGCTTGTATGGGCTTAGGCTCATGCACCGTCTCAATATTTCCCAGTTCCACCACGGCCACTCGGCTGGGTGGGCCATTTTTTTTTCGCCCTTTCGAGGACCTAACCCTAACCTTAAGTTTATCGAAATACATCGCTTTGACCGAGCCTAATATGTGCATGTGCGTGATGGCCGGATTTCTTTCTCAGTCTGCGTTCCAAGCCACCAACCCCTTTCCGCACTCGTGTTGGGCGAAATTCTTGCATCAAATATTCCATCAGCCTCAACTGCATCTAGCTATAAGTTAACTCACTCTGAACACCACATGGTCCGTGTGCAATCAACTCACTTCCTTACGACAAGCCCTCGTCGTTGTGCTCCATCTTCATACCTTAAAAAGCATTTGATTACTACAAGCACTCTAGCACAAGATTGTGAGTCTACATAAGTCTTTCGGACTCGTTCCGGATTCTGGTATGTATCGTTGATGTATCGACACTGACAATTGACACTGACAGTGATTGATAGTGATACGGCAACCTCATCCGTCCAGTTGCCACGTGGCCTTATACCTCCGACTTGCCCTCCTCCAGCTTCTCCAACCCAATGAGTACGAACACAGCGCTGAAGATACAGGAGCTCTGTGACTGCATCACAGCCTTTCTCACTGAATCCTCCTCGGATCTGAAATCCTGCGCTCTGGTATCGCCCACATTCGCTTCTGCAGCGCAGCGCCAACTGTTCCACGACATCTTCTTCAATCGCGGCTATCTCGCCATCGACGACCTCTCGCGCCTTGGATATTATTACGATGAGGCTGTAGCCTGCCGGCGATTCCGTGCGGTTCTGAGGACCTCTCCGCACCTCAGGTTCCTCGTCCGCCGGGTGCGCGCGAGCTTCGAACAGCAGGTGTTAAGCATGCTCTGCGCGATGGAATTCCCGAATCTGCAAGACGTTTTTCTGCACCGGGAGCCTGGTGCACCTCCGAATGTGACGGGCATTGAATTGGCTGCGCAGCTCATCTCCACGCCCTCCCTCCATCGCGTCTGGCTCCTGTACCCTATTTTCCCGAACACAGCATCCTTCAGTAGCCTCTTCCAGAACTGCACCGAAACTATGGACTCCGTATTCCTCCACCATCCTAACTTTGACCAACTCGACCCCTTGCCCCCGTCTCGCCTCTTGAAGATTAGAATCCTACGCATGGGAGTGATGTCGGACTCATCGCTGGAATTCGTGCTCGGTCCCTTGTCTCCATTTGACTTTTCTGGGCTTGTACAATTTGATTACATCCCCGTCAAGCCTTTCACGGTCAGGCTAATCGAAAACGCTCATCTATCTCTCATGCGGTTAACTCTCAATGCACGTAAGTGCTTTCCTTGCTCCCGCTGCACAAGCTGATCGCAGTCTCCTCACAGAGAATGTGGTAAATCCCTACTACACGAAAAATCCCCAGCCGACGCTGCTAGCGCGCCTCCCAGCGCTCACTCACCTCACGCTCGTGAGCACCTGGCGCGCGCTTGCGGACGTAGAGACCCTGCTTACGGCTCTCCCATCCAACCAGCGCATCGAACACGTGAGACTCGAGCTCAACAAAGTCAGGCAGGTGGACGCAGACACCGCACGCCGCGTGGGTGCCATTTGTGCAGGCGCGGCGGAGACCGTCAGCGTGCGCGTGTACCGATTTCCATTCGACGTGGATGGCACAAATGTGGCGCGCGTCGTGCGCACCGTGTTTGCGGAGCTACATGCGCGACACGCGTTGGAGATAGAGGTTTTGTGAGGGTGAGTAATAAATACTCACGCGCGACGTCTTTTAGTTGCACTTTAATCCGCGCCGAATTGCTAGCTCATCACTTACCCATCGCAGAATAAACAGTTTCTGGTTGTCTTCTCCCCATAAACTTTTTACGAAGATGAAGAAGTTGAGTGGAAATAAATCGAAAGCGCAGGACATGGCCCCCGTTTACATGACGTGACTCATGATCGTTGAAATCGCGAAGCCATACGCCGTTGGTTTCCACCATTCCCGTTCATAGTCGCCGTGATCCAAGTGCCCACATAGAATCCGACCCAGCATTAATATTCTTTCCTCCCAATGGCCTCTCGCCCCATCTTTCTCTTCCGTTCCCCGTACGGTGCCTCGACTTTGTCATCGTCCGAGAAGACAGCAATAATTTCCTTGCATTCAGCTGCGGCTATTATAGCCACTGCCCCACTCGCATGTCTGCCCACCTCATCCCAACCACTGCCAGAGAGCCGCCGAGGTGTCTTCCAAACGGACATCCATGCATTTGGCTCGAACTGTAGAATCATTCTCCCAATCCGAATGCGATACAAAAAGATTGGCGGAGAAGGGTATCGCTCCACATATGCGTGCTGTGATGCAAGTAGAGTGTTTGACGCGTTTCCGCGTACCCTCAAATTGCATTCCAGTTTTTGGAAAACTCATTCTTGACCCGCTCCCTGACCACAAGTCGGGTTGCCGCTCTAGCTAGTGAGTTTCAGATTTCGACGAGGTCATTTAGGCGATCAACGGATGCATTCTCACATCAAGTCTTTTGCGTAAATTTGAGGAAATGTATAACCCATCTTTGTGTAAATTACTGACACATGGATAGAATGGGACGGACTCGGAATAGCACTCAAAGATTTAAATATTGCATTGAATGATTGGGACTAGGAGCAGTACGGGGCGGTGAGTCGAATCCTGTTCGTCTGGGTGATGTTGATCACTGCGAATCTGCTGTTCCAGACGCAGGGAGCAGTGTCGTCTGCATGAAAAGCTGTCGATTGGCTAACACAGCAGCTCTGAAGGCCAGATGAACGGCCAAGTTGCTGTGATTCCTAACGAGAGCTCCTACAGCAGTGACAACAACATCAGAGCATACAATGGACCATCTCGCCAGTGGCGTACCGAATATAGCCCGTCGGAAACGACGCACGCGCCTGCGGTGGGTGTCACTGTGGCGACACGTTTCGGAGTTACAGTCCGCAATCTGGGTGAGAAGTTGAGTGGTGCGCAGAAGAGAGATACGGCAGAGGCTTACCTTGCTCCAGTTCTCCTCTGGACACCAGCGGCGGCAGGTCTTGCAGTAGTATCTTTCCACGATGTACCGGCACATTGGTCAATACTGAGCGGAGTGTTGCGAGCTGGGGCGGGGGTTTGGGGAGCGCGCTTTAAAAGGGTGGTGTCTTGTCAATGCTTTGAGCGCTCCAGATTGAACTTAATACTCGGATTCAGAGCTTCAGAACTGATCTAATTAGATGAGATCAAGATGAGATTAGATGATCAATTCTCCATTTGGCACAAAGATCGTTTTGTACCATATTTGGGAATTGCACTCACAGGGGTTACATGTGCGCCGCTGTGGTACCGCCTTCGTCTAGAGGCCCAGGGGAGGTTTCTGGCAGATCCCCGTTACGCCAGAGCCGTGATAATTAAACTTGCCACGATGACCCAGCGCTGACATAAGCCGAATTCTTCTTGTGGAGATGAGTCGTCCGTAAGATCCAAAAAGTTGTCACTTACGTTGTAAAAAATTGTGGTCGAAGGCTGCCAAGCTGCGGTGAAGACGGCGAATGTGAAGTTGAATCCCGAAGCGGAATTTGTAAGGGGCCGGAGGAGACTACAACCTTAAATCGTTGGCCCCTGAACGTGAACTCCAGCGTCGCGCAATGATCGAGGGTCCAGATCTGGGGCAGGAGGAGGAGGAGATGAGGAGGAAACCCTGTTGGAATATAGCAGTGTCATTCAAGTTGACGACATCCAGATGCCGCCCGTTTTGATTATTGTACGGCTATGTATTTCTCACGGTTCTAAGTTTATCACAGTTCTCAATCTCATTACAGCTCGTCTACAGCCTTTACAGCATTTCTACAGCCATACAGCCTTCTTCTTCAGTTTTCGTCTTGCCTTGTACTTGCTTCCTGACACCATTGTACAGCTCCTGTCCCTTAAATACTCTTCTTGTACGTTGTATTCTGTAGCTTGAGATCCTTTGTCTTGTACGACTGTCGCTTTCCAATTATCCAATACATGTATCCCATATGTTTCACTTTTTCGGATAGCTTGGAATTTCCCCGCCTGAGAGAGAAGGACCAGAATTGACCAACGGTGCCGTACGCGGCGCGGTCCGGGGAATATCGGGCCGATGGTGCACGTGGTCACCAACATCTTTGTCCAATTGGTCAAACTTTTGTCGCCTCGGAGTCGTTGCCCAACTTCAAGCGCAGCTTGCAGGCCATTTGGCGAGAATCCGATAATAACCCACACGAGTCCCAAATGAACGACCGGCTACCATGTTTCTGGCCTCTCCTTGGGCATATTCGGTCTTGCCGCCTCGGTGTACCAATTGGCGGCTCTATCACTTGGGAGCCTCCCCGACAACCATGCGTGGCTTTTTGGTACTCAAACCAAGTCCACAGAACACTTTGAATTTCGGTGGCGGGCCAATGTCCGCAGCTTTTGCCATCCGGATAGGTCTCCTCTTGACCAAAGAAATCATCACCGTTTGGATGCGGAACGCGAACCCAAGGTACATGCCCACTCTTTTTCTGGGCTCCTGTGATACAGGAATTGACGTGCTATTCCCTTAGCTCGGGGTCTGGAAGCTCGACTGCTGCCAGTACGAGATGCACCTCGACGGCTGTACGGCGGAAGTCAGATTGCAGCATTCAGTCTCAGTGCGTTGTCATATATCATCAGCGTGTATATATCCTGAATCCAAACCTCGCGTTCCAGAAACCACGAACTGCTTCCTCGCCGTCACAGTGTTAACTCGGCTTAGTACTGACATTCCGAATGCTCTCCATGGTGCGGATTCTGTCATCCTCTTCTACGAGGGCTACTCTGGCGTCCCATCCCGTGCGTCTCGACTCCTCGACTTGCACGGCGCCCCCTTTCGCATTTTGGGTCCAGCTGGAGCCACACCCCAATGTCGTCGCATCTTCTCCCCCACCTTCTGGCGCCGCCCGCCTTCTGATATCGATTGATCGCTACCATCGTGCACTCGCGCACCCACCCCTCTGCCCTGTGTCTCCTGAAACGTGCACGAAGGGCGTATTCAAGTCTTGCGCCAACGGCGCGTTGGTTATACGACGAGGTACGTATGCAGCCTTCCCTCCGTCCTCCCCGTCCCATCATCGTCCTTACATCGAATCACCATCCAGACATTGGGATTCACGTCTTCCACGAGCACGAGCACGCAACACATCCGCCCGCCGCCCGGGCCCGGGGTCGACGTGCCTTGCGTCTTTTGGACATCGGTGGATGTGGGCCTATGCGCGGTTGGTGATCCCGCAACATCGGCGTGCGTGCGATCCTCACGTCCGGTACATACATCTGGTATGTACGCACTCTCAACCCCCTCCGTGTCGACCTGTCCTCAAAAGCATCGCTTTCCAGACTCGCGGAGTCCGGCGCACGCTCTCAGAATATGTACGAATGTCTCCGAATCTGCTTGCACCCCAGGCCGGCGCAGAAAACGTACGGCCCCCGTGCAAGCGGCGGTGTGCGCGGCATGGGAGTCTGGTGTCGCCTTGTCCCCTCCAGCTCTCCAGCTCCGAGTCAGGCTCTCTACTAAGCCCGGCGGTACGGCTTGTCCTCCCCCACTCGTACCCCCCCCGCCTTCTGCCTTCCTCTCTCACGGCCATGCCACCAACTCCCCGCGAGTACAGCGCCTTCCCGCCTGCGCGTCGCAAAAGTGAAAATACAAGCGCAAGCAAGAGGAACAGGAAGATGAATGCGTGCATGGCGGGTGGGTGGGGCATCGCAAACTCCACCGCACGCGCTTGGCCCCGCCTTACCGCGCTCTCCTCCACCCGCGCCTCCGCGCTCTCCGGAATAGGACTACATCTACATCTACATCTGCGGCACTGCGTGCTCCGAGCCGGCGATTCAGAGCGTAGCTGCGCCGGGGTGCGTGGATGCAGGTCGGTCGAGGTGGCTACGATGGTGATAGGAGGCGCGCGACGGAAGGGAGACGGAGACGCGCGGGAGCATTCCGATATACAGCAGACCGTCCCGGCACCTTGAGGATCTGGCGTCCGTGTCCTCCGCTGCAGCACCCCACCCCACCTCATGCTGCGCGTATCGGTATCTTCCCCATAGAACGGCGCGCGTGGACCGTATGGATGGATGCGTCGCCGCGATCTGCGCTTGCTCCCGCGCGACACCATTCCGCAATCTGCGCGAGGGATCGACCATCTCCCCTTCGCAGGGCTTGGAATCCACCTTGGACACTCGCAGTGGTACCTGGGTGTAGAGACGAGAGGGAAGGAGGGGGGGACGTGGAGGAGAGGATCTCGGTGCTATGCGTGGCAGGCGCCGCCCCGTCCCGGAGGAGCCCACCCTTGGCGACGCGCAACGCGCAGACGCAAGAATCGTCAGGTTTCGTATGGCGACGCCTTGCTACATCCTCGGGGCGAGGAATCTCGACTCGGCTTTACCACCCCGCACTCGGCTCGCCACGTCACGCTCCGGGATACCAGAATGCCGCTTCCCGCTCCCCCGGGCCGCACCACGCCCCTCGGACCCCTGGATGGTGAATGCTGGATACTCGTCAGGCCTCACCCCCGACAGACCACATCGATAATAAGGCCTTCGCGGTCATCGTGTGCGCAATCTCGACGCGCACATCAACGGCTGCTCCTCATCTCACTCACTGTACATGTTCTTGGCCACTGCGTTCGCATGAGGCACGGCCGCGAAGGGGCCGCTGTCTTTCAGCCTTTGACCCGGTACAGCCCAGGATGCCCTTCGACGCACTCGTGGAGGACTAGTGGATCCTCGCGTGAAAGCCAATCGCTCCTCGATCGGCCTACAGGAGATTTGGACGACGCACACCGGACGAGGTGGAGGTCCAGCTTCGCACTCAGCCACCGCGGCTCGGGACACGCCACGCGTAAGCAAGAAAGCACGGTCGTCCTCACGACGCTTCGTCGGGTGTATGTACCTGTACATGGTGGCGACGACGGCTGATACAAGCTACTCCGCGGGGCTGTCCATGAAAGTGTATCTAGATCCTCAGCGCAGTCCTCTTCAGTTCCTCCGCGCGCGCCCGTCGGCTACTTCTGCGCGCGCGCTTCAGTGTTCTCTCTCTCATATCCCGTCGTCCGAGTCGGGGTCTCCTTCGGCTTCCTTCTCGTGTGGGATGCGGCGCGCCCGTCCGCGCCTCCCTCGCCCGCTTCGGCACGGAACGCGGATATAGCGTCGCCCCTAGCGTCGCCCCCGTGGACAACCCCCTGTTCTCAAGAAACATTCGACCCTGCGATGGCAGTCGTTCTGGGTCTTTGGACGCCCTGCCTTCCGCTCGAGCATTAGCCCAAACGACCAGCCTTCCCCGCGTCGTGTCGTATGGATATACTGGATGCCGCCGTGCGTCCTATACGTTGTGCACTCCTTCAGCGCGTGGCTCTCGTGCGTTACCGATAGAACGGTATGTACACACTAGTCGCGTCCCCTCCTTGTCGACCCCACCATGTTAACTCGCTTTCCAGCGCTTTCCTACATCATGGAGTCGAACCTTGTCTGGGGACCCGCTCTCGCTTCGCACGCCCGCGTCCTCGCTTGTTTATTTCGCCAACTGACTCACTACGCGGTACGGAGGTCGAAGGCTTTCCCACATCGCGGAGCGACATCCCGTCTCTGTCCTCTCCGGTATCGACTCCACCGCATGGGCACGCAGTATAGTCTGTCCGGTCTTGTGTCCCCTCCACCTTCCTCACTCACGATAATTGTCCACACCTCGCCTGCGCGTGTCCACCACCTTCTCGACTCCAGTCACTCCCTGGATACAAAGTGGACTCCGTGTCGGGCGGATCATGGGTACGGCTGCATCCTCCCGGCGTCCGCCATCTACCCGCTTGCGCAGGATCGGCTTAGTCTCCGCCCTCCTCCACCCTGCACGTCGCCCGCCCCTCGGTTCCTCGGCGTCTGTTGAATCTCCGTCTTCGACATCGCGTGCTCCCAAGTAGCGCCCGTTATCATTCGCGCCTAATAGCGGTTGCGACGGAGGAAAGTGAGGGGGGCAAGAGGACGAAGAAGGATAAGGATACGGAGACATCTGCACGGGCGATGACGCAGCGACAGTGCCGAGAGATTTCCCGACACAAGTCCGCACAGGGCCGTTGCCCAAGCAGAAGAATCTGTGCACCCCGGCCTCCGCCTCTCTCGTGTCGCACGTCTCGGTCGAGTTTCGCGTGTCGCTCGCGACTGCAACCTGAAGTGCGAGTGCGCGGGGGGATAACGTGCTCCACCCGTTCGCGGCGCTGGGTCAGTCATCGTCCTTCGAGCCTCGCAGCGCTCCCATGCCCCTGAGACGGAGACGGAGAGGGAGCGCGAACGCGAACGCCTCTCCCCGAGTCGAGGCAGAAGCAGTGCGGGACGATAGACGACATCCAGCCATCCGCGGGGTCGCGACGCAAACGGAAACGCACGCAAGAACGAACCCTCGTCCCTTCTGCTGCGCACGTGCGCGCTCGACGCTCGTGTCGCTGTGCGTGTCGCTAGGTTTTGGAGTGGGAGTAACCCGAGCACTGGCACGCCCGTTTGTATCCTTGCGATGCTCGATCCTCCCTTACCGCCGCGCGACCCGCACTCCGCACTCGCCACGCCACACGAATGCCATACCCCGCTGCTCCGCACTCGCCCCTCTCGCGCATGGCGGATACTCCGCGCACCCGCCCCGCGAGCGCGTCGTGGTCACGGAGAAATGACGCTCGCGGGCGTCCTTCCTACTTCACGTTCCCTTTCACGCCCCGGCGTCGCGTCCGAGTGGGATACAGCGTGACCGTGCTCGTGGATTGCATTGCTGGACACGGACACAGAGCCGGAGACACCCTCCTCCTCCTCCTTGACGCGCGCACATCTTTATGTACATATATGTCCACCCACGTCTGTTCCTCCTGTGTGCGGTTTACCATCTGGGCTGCATGATACATCCCCGGCCTCCGCATCCGCACCTTCTTCCACGGACTGCTGTGCAGCGAAGGGGGTCGGGGATCTACGCCCGCGCGTCGCATGCTTCCGGGAGAACAGGGTCGGCCACCCTCACTTTCCTCTGCGCGCACGTCGCAGCAGACTGGGCGATATCCCTCGGTTTCTCATACCATCGCATGTATCCCCGCCGCGTGGTCCCGGCTCGAAGCGCCGCTGCGCGACGACTGCACTCCCTCGTCTGCAGCTCCCTCGTCTGTTCAGCGTGATTGGTTCCAGGGCCGTCTCGCGCCGCCTTTGGGATGCATCCACGCCCTGGGTTTCTCTCGCGGCGTGCGTCAGATGCACGACGACGTGGGGGCTCAGATCGTATCCGCGCACCTAACCCCTGCCGTCGTCCCCGCCGCCCTCCCCCTCGTCGCACTTTCCACCCGCCACCACCACCCCCTGGGTGGAGGCTCCGTGCCGATGATGATTGGACTACGTCCCCGGGCGACCGTGCGTCCTTTATCAGCGCTTGGGCGAAGGTAGAGGGCGACTAGACCCTTGCTTGTCAGTGTGGCCGTGATCGCCCCTCGTCTCGCGCGGACATGGGGCTTTATCGCACGCCGGGGCTTCCCCGATGTCGCATCTCCACCTCGCCGCGCCGCATCGCCCTGTAGTCTCGAGCCACGCATTCCTCATTCGCCTCGTACCGTAAGGGGGGATTATTGGTAGGGGACGGAGACGACGGACGCGGACGACACGCTCTGCGGGCGCGGGCAGCGACACTTGCTCTCCACCGGAAGAGGATATGATTATCTCCCGTGCCTGTGCTTGGGCCCGCTTTTTGTCCTTCGTGGAGCACGCCGATAACCTTCAGCGTTCTCCCTCCCCAGCACCACTTCATGGCCGCCGATGCACGCATCGTGCGCGGGTGGACTCCGGTATGCTTACGCCTTCTCGACGTCGACCATGCTCACCCGGGTCCATCCAGTTTTCGATTCATCTGTAAATCTCCATTGTCCTTACAGTTTCCTTGTACATGTAGACGACGACGAAATACGAGGATTCCCAGATCCAGTTCATGATCTCAAGCGAAGCGAAGACTTAAGCTCGCTCAAGAGAAATGGAGACGACTTAAGTGAGTTCACACAAAAAGGATATCCAAAAGTCATCACATTCTTCGCGTGTTCTTAAATAAGGCATTAACTATAATAACTTTCTCCCATAACCCAGTAAATCAAACGAGGTCGTCCAGCAAATTTAAATGAGGAGGTCAGCGATCTGGCTGGCCCGGCGGCTGATGAAGCGCTTGGAGACGAAGCCGCAGCCAGTCTTGCCAGCCTGGGTCTGCGCACCGACACCCGAGCAGATACCCGAGGGGCCGGCGCAGCAGCCAGAGCCGCAGTCAGCAGCGCTGAGGCACTGTCCACCGATGAACTGCGCGCCGGCACCGTTACCGACGTTCTTGGCGCCAGAGGGATCGAAGGGCGGGCCACCGGCGGATGCGGTGCTGGCGACAGCGGCGGGTGCAGCAGCGGGGGGAGGTGCGGCAGCGGGAGGTGCGGCGGCAGCGGGTGCGGGGGACGTCGCGGGTGCGGCACCAGGGGCGGTGGAGACGAAGCCGCAGCCGGTCTTGCCAGCCTGGGTCTGCGCGCCGACGCCGGAGCAGATGCCCGACGGGCCAGCGCAGCAGCCAGAGCCGCAGTCAGCGGCGCTGAGGCACTGTCCGCCGATGAACTGCGCGCCGGCGCCGTTGCCGACGTTCTTGGCGCCTGAGGGGTCGAAGGGCGGGCCGCCGGCGGAGGCGGTTCCAGCAGCGGCGTTGTCGGCCGGGGGAGCGGCCGCGGCGGGGGGTGGTGCGGCGGCAACGGGTGCGGCGGCGGCGGGGGACGTAGCTGCGGCGCCGGAGACGAATCCACAGCCGGTCTTGCCAGCCTGGGTCTGCGCACCGACACCCGAGCAGATGCCCGAGGGGCCGGCGCAGCAGCCAGAGCCACAGTCGGCGGCGCTGAGACATTGTCCACCGATGAACTGCGCGCCAGCACCGTTGCCGACGTTTTTGGTGCCGGACGGGTCGAAGGGCGGGCCACCGTTAGCCTGAGCGGCAACGTAGCTGGCGAACGCGAGGACGGCGGCGATGGAGAAGGACTTCATTATGAGAGATGCTGGGAGGTGGTTGGTGGGAGAAAAGCGAGAGTGGTTGGATAGTAATGCGTTGAAAAAGAAGGAGCACCGGTGCTCGAGAAGAAAGAAGAAAGTGTGATGAAAGAAGGAGAGGAAAAGCCTAGGGGCGCTACCTCAAAGTGGGTGTTTATAACGGAAAGCCTGAACCTTAGTCAGCCTCACAACCATCAAATTGACTGGGAAACAAACCGTCGAACAATCATCGCAACCCACAGTAGGCACCATCGGATCGCCGCCTCTGATTGTTCGGTAGCACAAAGTACCTTGTACGTCGGGATGAAGCTAAGTCCTTTGTCCCTTTGGCATCCTTTTCGAATTCTCATCTTTACAGCTTTTCAGTCCTTTACGGAGGAGGCGACAAGCATCTGTTTCTCGGTCACATAGGGGATGTGTGGATGCAAAAAATTTCGTTCACAAATATACCTGAAACACACGCATGCGTACCCTATCCACGCGCGCAATCCCCCACCCAGACCATCAGCTCCTAGCGCGACCGCTCCAGAAAGTTCGCCAAGCGTGGAAACAGGTTACCGTCATGACCATCTGCTGCATGTGGCGGTGGGCTTTAGCGGGCCTTAGGCAATGGGCACGCCGGCCACTGCGCTAAAGAGGTGTTTACGGGTACTTAGCAAAACCGTTTCGCGGAGCTAACGCCACACTGCCTCTATGGCCGCGCTACACCGATGCGAGCAGTTACATCCCTGATTAACCGAGTATGGCGGCCGATATCGAGACCGGAATCTCTGTCGACTCTTCAACTGCAGAACTGAAGCCTGAGTCTCGGGTCGACGCCCTCGATCTGTGCGTTTCGCTCTCAGCTTTTTTATCCGAATACGCGCGCAACTCCATCAAGGCGATCGCCCCGCTCGCTCCGTCGGCTGCACAGGTATATAATTTGATTTGAATGAATGAAACATCTTCACAGAAACACGGATCTCGATGCGATGATGATGATGAAAATCGTTTTACGCATACTACTTGGCGCGCTGCGTGTTGAATCACCTCTCAACCCGTTCTCATGAACCTTCAACCCAGCCCTGCGTTGGAGACAGTGGTTCAGAATCGCGTCGAGCCACAGTAAAAAAAAAAGAACAGTCCTTGGCTGGATCGTAACCTCGATCAATCATCTCTTCTGTTGTGCGGGCTAGCCCGTCCTATTCATTCGAAAACGCGTAGTCCTTCAAGTTCATCAGGTAGGTACATAGATAGGTAGGTAGGAAAGTATCAAGAATCTCTCCCGCATGCGCGATCTCCGCCTCAGACAGATGTTCGACCAATTCGATGTTCGGTATGCTGTGCAGTTGGATGCGAACAGACTAGACCAGACTGCAGTTGATATTTGGGAACACAGATTGGTTGAATGGGACGAGGATTTGCTGATAAGTGGATGCTTGCGCTGCGATGCACCACGATGAAGTACTGTCGTGTTCGCTGTACTGACTACCAAATGTTGACCAAATGCTTTGGCCCCGATGCAACAATCCTAGACATACAGTAATCGATTCGCTGCTCGACCATCAGAGGCAAATTCACGATGGTCCGTCTACCAAGCTGACCGCTTTTTTAGCTTTCTTCAGAAAAGGGAGTTGAGTACCTTGGCTGTTGAACAAACTGATATGATGCCCTTGTGATGCCCTAAGGAACTTGGAAATTATTCTCTTCGACGAATTCTTGCTAATCAAACCATTGTGACATTTTTCGTCCGTCTATTTGCCAATCATAATTTGGAAGGCTCTCTTTAGTGCTCCTTTCTAAACACTACACGACTGGAGTTAAACCAGGCAACGGGCAGAAAAGTTGAACCTTCGGATATGCACGTGCACACGCGACGCGTCGATACGCGACCAAATAGTGGCACACACACTTCTCCGGATGTCATGACTCATGGCAGTTGAAATTGGAGCATAATCCCATAAGCGGGTACTCCCTGGAAAAAATGTATCAGATTCCTGCTTCTAAGTGTGGACACCTGATATCCATCTGTGGGTGCGCCACTGATGACGTTCCCGACAGGCGCCCATGCATGAACAACTGTATGCGTTCCTTCGTTCAGGTCGATTAATATAGTGAGCGCGACGTTTGCCGAATACTTGCATTTCCGCACTCCCCAGTGAACAAGCTACGGCCATGAGCGCGGTCCAACTTTCTTCGGCACAGCCCCCGCGTCGGACGTTCTGGATCTTCCACCGCGCCGGTCCACAGCTTCCACGCCGAGTTTAGCGCGCTGCCGCCAATAGAATTTCAGCCGACACGAGGCGCTTTTTGACTTGAAAAGGTGCGTCCGTGGAGAAAGGCTCCTTACTCCCAACCCCCACCATCTATGCAGCGCAGTCCACCTCCGATTTACGCCTATCGTCCGCCCTTGTACGCACCGAATCCAAATGCAAACCCGAACCCGATCGCGAACCCACCTCCTCCTCCTCCTCGCCCTCGAAAATTCCTTCGCTCAGCCTTGAAACGCACCGCTGGAGAGTCTACAGCATCGGTATGGGGCGGCTCGACGGTCGACGACGATGCAGAGACGGAGAGGGGGACAGTGGGAACATCGACGAGCATCGCATCGTTCCAGACGCGCGCGCCGGGAAACAAACCCGCACAACAGCACCGCGTCGTCAACTGGGTGCACGATACGGGGCAGCACGCCCCGCACTTCAAGTCCGCGTTTGACCCCCCGCGGACGAGCCACGCCAGTAGCCACCACACGCAGAGCGCGGTGAGAAACAAGCCGCATGGCACCCAGAGTGGAAAGAAGGAGCCGCCGCCGGTGTGGATCCCGCAGACCGCCCCCTCGGCGCCGCAGGTGCTACGCCATTCGGTGTCCCAGCCTGTGATACAATATCAGCAGCAGCCACCGCCGCAGCAGCAGCCTCAATACGCTCAACCGCCGATGTTCTGGGTCCCTCCACCTCGTACGCATGTCCCGGTGAATTTTGTGCCCCCTCCGGGGAGCGTTGCGGCTGTGAGTTTCTTTAATCTCCCTTTTTAGCTGGATGTTCACAGTATTGGCCCCGCGCAGAAGCATGGCCGTTCGAAGACCGAGGAACGCAAGGGCCATGGACGGAAGCGAAGCTACTGACAGTTCGGTGAAACGGCGAAATAATGTCGGTGTATGAACGTCCTCTTGTTTGTATTGTACTTGTACGCGTGTCAGTTGTCTCGGTGGAAGCCATGTCTTTAATGTAAGATTAACCGGAGGCATAGAGAGCTAGAATGTTCTTTTTCTTTGCTGGCCCATTCATAGAACTTGAGGTGATTGCGCCATAGGCCTGGAAATGAACCATTCGCCGAAAAAAACCACATCAAGAGTATGTACGTGTGCCGACGAATAGCGAGACAAGAATTCTCATAAGAGCACCTCCATCGCGGGTTGAGGAAGAGCCAATAAAGAACAGCGCAGCGACGTCTCGATCCAGCGGTATACTTGGCAACATGATTCTGCGCTTGAAGAGTAGACTGGAAGCAGAGGAAAGGGGAAGTGGATCTCGCCAAGTTGGTGAAAATCGTGAAGGCAGCGGGGGAGTGCACCCGGGCTGAATTTCCTAGCAGATAACCCATCTGTCAATTCTGCTCCATGGATGCGACGGAATGCTCGAAATCAACCTTATAAAGGTAGTTCAGGAGGACGAGTACTAAGATGGACTACGAAGATTGCGATATAGATCTTGAAAGATACGCGAAGCGGGAACAATGGTTCCGTCGACGCATAATATATGGCGGATGCATATTTCTGACGGCCTCAGACAGCTTTGCTGTATGTAATCGCACGGACAAGACCGTGGCGAATTTTGAGGCTGAGATACGCTAGCGCTGTTGCTGGAGACAGTGGCTTGAGCAGAGATATCCTGGGGTCGGCCTCGTTTGTCGAAAAGGTGGTGGTAGTTGGTGGGTAAAGTCCGGTGCTTGCCGCGCCGGTCACGGTTGATTGAGACCCAGCATGACCAAACAACATGGTCACCAGCATATTCCAAACCACGACAACCCAGCCAGATAAAACTCAGCAAGAATGTCTAGACAAAACCCCGTACAGGCTCTTTTAATCCATCCAAGAAGTCTATCCTGGTCCATCCGCAAGCAAAAACGCGACATTTTGCTTGCCGGGGCCATTCCATATTAATGTGGCTATCGATCCCACAGATTTCAGAATTCTAGATTTGGGACTCGAATCCAAGGATACTTATTGTAGATCCTCGGGCCTGGTCATACCTGCATTGTCAATGCTGCGATCCTTCCGTTTTCTTCCGCTCATCGAGTGTGTTGGAAATCCAGTAGCTCTGCCCACCGAATCCGATGATCACAACAAGCCTTGGTGTGTGATTCTTCGCCATTTCATTTAGGAGGCTTGACGTGTGGCGATTTAGCACGCTATTTTTTCTGTATGATATGACGCAAAATTGACCGCTTGCTCAGGTTATTCAGATGGCATCGCTTTCCAAACTTCATCGTCGAAACGGTCCAGGCCGCTCCGAGGTACGAGAAACAACTGCGAAGCTAGTTTCAGCCATCTCTTCGGCCATGATCTTCCGCTCTGCGTTCGTTGTATTGCTGCATATATTACATCCAAGCGAAAATGGTATGCTCATTCGAACACAGGAATCTCTCGCGATTCTCATATTTCTTGGAAAGCAGATTCGAGAAAAACCTTCGGACGCAGCAGCACACCTGTACTCTCCAGATTCCCGTTGCGGCTCCTTCTCTGCAATCCTATGTCGTTGGTGCAAGCTACGACCTCAAACGCAACTTGGTTGATGGGAGCTTCATCCGTGCGCCGTATCGCCTCCGCGTCCTCCATCATCTTTCCATCGAAGGTGCGATTTGGTTCGATGAACAGCACCTCGAACTCCTCCGAAACCATATCCTCCCCGATAGCTTTCCGCAGCTGGAGCGAGTATTTGACGATCGCAGAAATCTGTCCTCCGAATCGCTCTTCTAGGGACGCGATGCCTTCCGCGTCCTCGATGTTCCACCCTGCAGCTAGCATGACATCGAACACCCAATCAATCAGCGAGTTGGTCAACAGACTCTCTTCGTCGCTGCGTTGGGTATTGGCACGGGTCAGTGCGCGCCATCTGCCCGCCGTTGCCTGGGTCTCTGTCAACCTGCGTCAGTATTCTATTCCTCCACGACATAGCACAATCAAAATAGATCCACTAACCTGTGTGCCAGATCTTCTCGTACAAGCCAGACAAGTGATGCGACAAACGCCGGTCTTTCAAGCACCACGATTCGATCTTCTGTTTACACCACCGGGCGATGGCCGTCTGCAGAGCGATCTGAACTGCTGCAGAATCCGCGGATGCCAGCAATCGCTTGATGGTGTCCCCGAAACCCAAGCGCGCCGCAGGCTCGCCTCTCGGCATTCCGTCGACTAGTGCGCACTCCAGCGTGTCCGCCATCAAGGCTGCTGTTTGGAAGACATTCGCATTAAGTGCCCTTACCATCGCAATTATCTCGGCCCCAGAGATTAAATCCGTAGAGACCAAGAATGATTGCGCGCCGAGCTCTTCCCCTTCGTGAGCGGCCGGTATTTTGTTGACGACTGGATGCTCGGCGCTTCCTTGGTACTCATGGGCCTCTTGTCTATCCTCGCCGCCGTTCACGATATCACTGAGAACGTCCTGCTCCATCTCTGAGCTCTCGATTCCATCGCGTTTCCGTTTCATCTCGAGTCTCGTGGAATACTCCTCGGTCTCGCAATCTTCAACCTCTGGCCCTGGTTTTCTCGGTAAATATCGCGGATTCTGTCGAGCACTCGTCGAAGGCGCGCCCCCCATGTCTCTGTCCAGCCAGTGAACACCTGATATAGCGTAGTAATCCGTGGTGGCTCGAGCGCATTGGGTGTTCGGGCGGACCTTGAATCGAAGAACCGCTTCCCCGGGCCACGTTCCCCGACACGTGGTGTTCTTGTTCTCTCCCTTCGCCGTCTTCAAAGGGACGCTGAAGAAAATTCGGACGCTCCGCGTCGCGTGGGGGGATCTGAGCGGTCGGCTTGGTATTAGCCGGTTTGTCGGCCATGGAGATGGAGTTCGACGGCGTCGACCACTATTCATAGTAAGCACAAAGCCGCCCTTCCGCCTCCGTGTTCCTGGCCGGAAGCTACATATATACTTACACTGATTCCCACTCAGCGTTTCTTATGACGTGCTACTTCGTTTGGCGCCCATCGCCACCGATATCGTCCGTGCTTGTCGTGCTTCGAATAGAACATAATAGAACTGGTGCATGTTCTATATATATTCAATCTGTGTGCTATCTTACTGACCAGTAAGATTCCCCACGCTGTGCCAAAATCCGAACCAGGGTATTAACAAAACGCCCCACACGGATAATAAACAATTACGCACTGGCACCGCTCCAGGAGCGCATCGGAGGTTGAGATAGGCTCGACGACAGGTTCCCCCGCATCAGTCATGTTAAATAGCATCTCCGTGTTCTCGATGTCGTATCTATTCCACCTCGGCGTGTTCGTCGTCGGGTTCACCTTGATACCACCAAATATACCCAACTGGTATTGTATGGCGGCCACAACCACGCCGTGGTTACTTTGCCGGGTAATGTCTTCTCCGTTGTATTCCACTCCCAAGTAAGAGCTGGCCGCCCCGGAGATATATCTGATCACAAGCTCAGCACGATATCGAGATAGAGAAATTTAAAAACGTACGCTCCGCCATGGATCCAGACGACGGTGGGGAGATCCCTGACGGGAACTCCCATTTCATTACTCGGGTAGTAGATGCTACGCGCCCGGTCAATGTCGGCTAAACCTAATAAAGGAAGGTGACCTACTTGAGAAATAAACAATCCTCGCTGGTGTTGACTGCAGTTGCACGCGATTCAAATGGGTTGGTCGGAGAGAGCCCAGGCGATGCCGGCATGCATTCGTCGTTGGGCTGAACGGTGGCCGGCTGGATGCCGGTCACATTGACGGGAGCCTGCGGGGCCCTGAAGCGCAGATCACCTATTCCGCCGTCAGGAAAAATTACATGTCGACCAGGATAGGGACTGCTAGGGATAGGAGACCGCACCTAGGTACCGCGGCATATCTAATGCCCAGGAAATTGGTGATGTTGGTAGCTGCGTCCACCGTCCCTTGATATTGAGCATAGCCGAGGTCTACAGTTGGAAAAATCTGTGCGCTGGTGAGTAGAGTCGCCAGGAGGAGTGCAACTTCCGTGGCAGAGACATGGTTCAGATTCAGTGAGAGCATTTCGTTGAAGGAGACGTGAAGCGCGCTTGGCTTTATAGTTCGAAATTTTTGACGTGTTGGTGTTATTGGTTTCCGATATAATCTAGCGAGTCGAGGCAACATTTGGGCTGGTCGTCAGCACTTGTAATAAGCATCCAGTGTCTGTCAGCGCAAATATTGAACGCTTGTTCAGCTTTCAACCCAACACTCGGATGACTACGAATAAACCGCGTCGTCGGCCCGTCGCTGACTTGACGAGTTGCCGTTGTAGACGTGCGATTGTTAGCGGACAGCGAACCAGAGGTCGCATCAGGTTCAAATCGAGATGACCTGTAATTATCAAGCCGAGTACGCACCCGGGATCGACCACTGAGTATTAGACTCGCCGTTGGTCCGTTTTGCCGTCGCGCTAGTAGCAAGGGGGTCAAACTTTGTGAACCGCGGAACATAGGCCGGACTTTGTTTTTTCGAGGGTCGAGGGGGGACCAACCAACCACGTCATACCACGTGATGTCCAAATAAGGTAATATTTCACGTGCCAACGCGCCAGGCAGCGAAACGGGTTTTCAACGACAAGGAAGACCGCAGAAATTCGGAATCTGCATTTGATATTGCATATGAGGCCTTTCATAATTTTATTCCCAACTTGTAACAACACCAGATCATTGCAACACAGCTATGGAATCCTACTGCGCAACCTGACGGCGCTTCGTTCCACGACTGCTCCCAGCAGATAAACAAGCTTCACAGATCCAATTTTTCGCAACTTTACCTAGTTCCAATCAATCAAGATGATACTGAAATAAAATAAATAAGGAACAGAAAAAAGCGATGTGATCTTACCCATTTTGATAATCTACAGAATCAATTAGCACCTCGGAATTACCATAAACGCACACTGCTAGAGCTGCAGAGAGGTCAACCAGATCCTCACGCTCCTTGCATTTACAGGTAGAGCATCTCGTGGTTCGGGTTCTCAGTGGTCGTGGAGACCGGAGGAATGTGAGCACCCAAGTTGATAGTGCCTGGCATGTCTGACCGAATCTCATGCATTTCATTTCTGAGTTCATTCTGTTAAAAATCGGACAAAAGTCACTAATCGCATTCGACATAGCAGTAACAGGGAACACTCAGCAGGCTCACCTCGCGTTGCCTCGGCATCTGGCTCAACATCCATCGAAGCGGTGTCTCGGTCAGCCCCTGAATTTCTACTTGCACAGTCGTATTCGGAAGCATGACGGGCTCGAAGAAATACTCAAGCGGTGATGGAGAGCGGCGCTGGGGTGCATGCGGCGGCTCCTCGGAGGCTCGGAGTGGTTGAAACGTGATTTGTCAGCTGTTTGCGTTTGATATGATCCGACCACCCTCAACGATCTCGACCAAATTGGACTCTAGGACGATGTATTGAGCATACCAAGGGTTTCAAAACAGTGCATGAGGGGGATACAACGAGTATTGAAGGCGCACAGCGAAGCCTAGACCATTTCCCGGCCGAAAAATGTTTTGGTAGGGAAAAAAAAAATTCGACCCCAGGGGCGGACCAACCAACCGGCCCCCGGTACGGCATTCACGGCCCGGCACCCCCTTGGCTAGTAGTGGCATTATGCACATCCTGAGTCCTGAAAAACGGCGCGCGTAGAGGGACAGTATAATGACATGTAGAATTCAAAACATACGCGGAATACCATCGAAATTTGAGACGGGAGGTTATCGCTTCCTTACGAACGTCTCGCAAAAAAGAGGTGGTAGTTATGTAAGTAAAGCTTAAGCGATTGGAGATCGCCGATCAATCCCATCCTAAACCAAACAACGCCACACTGACTGCTGCTGTCTTTTTCTTCCATCTCCACCGCTCGAAGACAATCTATCGCATTACCTCGAGGGCATCCGTTTCAACTCGAATCCAATGGATCTCTCCCGCGTTCCGCACTTCCCAACCTATGATACTCTGTTTCTCGCAGTGCCAGACGTTCAGGGATGTTCTGTAATGGTTGTCAACGGAGCGCCACCCGGATTCCTGTCCAGTTGGAATTTACATCGTGGCTCGAAGTTAAATGTGTTGACCAATTGAGCGGATACCTCAATCGCCCCCACTGTCCCACGTTCCTCGACACGTGGTGTTCATACTTTCCATTCCATCGGCGGAAGGGTCTGGATACTCGGTTCGAGGGCTCGTCTTTGAACCTGAAGCGACGGCTTTGTTCAGTGTCAACCAGCATTCATAATCAGCAGATCAGTGCCGCTCTTTCCCTCTCTTTCTCCATTGTGTTCTTCGCTAAAATCTAAAACGGCCTCATTCTCACTTGGTGTACCTGATGACTCCCTTTTCAGTGGCGTGCTGCTTCGATTAGCGCCCACCACCGTTCTCGTCGGCATCTCTCGCTGTCTTATCGTCCTCCCACCATGACCGTTCGCAAACCATACTCGGGAGCTCGTGCATTGGTGTTTGGAATCGATGTCGGCACGACGTTCAGTGGCATCTCGTACAGGTCAGCTCCTTGTCGACGGTGCGCAGATGTCGTTTGACGATATCCTGCGCTTAGTATCCTGGAGCCGGGCCAAGTCCCGGTGATTAGGTCGATAACACGGTCAGTCTTCTAGTTCCAAATTGCACCGCATGATGAACGTTCCCTAGATTTCCGGGCCAACAAGAGGTAGGAGGGGATTCCAAGGTCCCGACGGCTATATTCTACGATCGGGAGGGTATTGTCCGAGCAGAGGGAGCGGACACGAGACTTGCTGCATCCGTAGAAAAAGCAGAGGACGAGGGTTGGGAACACGCGCAGTGGCAAGTCACCATTTTAGATTTTTCCGGGTGGAAATTGAAGGAAAACGAATAAACAGGTTCAAGTTGCATTTGCGGCCGGGAAATGACGGTCCTGAGATCCCCCCTTTACCCCACCGCAAGACAGCAACCAGCGTCCTCGCCGACTTTCTGAGATACTTATATGAATGTGCGAAGATCTTCATTGAGGAAACGCATCCGAGTGGCCACGCTCTTTGGCTGTCACTTCAGAACAACATCCAGTTCGTGATGGCACATCCGAACGGCTGGGAGGGCAAACAACAGAATCAAATGCGCGACGCAGCTGTGGTCGCTGGACTCATCCCCAACTCCGACGCTGGACACGATCGGCTTCGCTTTGTCACTGAAGGCGAAGCGAGCTTGCATTTCTGCATTGAGAATGGGCTCGCTACGGAAGCCATTGCTGTGCGTCGCTCGACATTGACGGTGTTTGGCCCCATTTCTAATCGCTTATGAATCTATAGCGAGGAAATGGAGTCGTCGTCGTAGATGCTGGTGGAGGGACGATTGACCTCAGTACGTATCGCATGGTGAAGAGGTCCAACGGGCATAACGATTTTGAGGAAATCGCCCCTCCTCAATGTGCGAAACATTTCTTGTCTCTCTGTATTCTAGGATTAATATTCCACCAGGTCTCTTCCAGGGATCGATATATGTCACTCAACGCGCTCGCGATTACGTCGAAGGTGAGTCCACTTTCCTTCCTTTATCAACCGACTTTCTCTGACATCCTCATCTTTCCCAGCCCATCTCGAAAACTCGAGATACGCTGCCGATATCGACTCCATCGCACAAATTTTCGACACGTCCGCGAAACTGAGTTTCAGAGGGGAAGAAGTTTCGTTCATCAAGTTTGGTCGCAATAAGGACCAGGACCCCAGCTTGAACATTCGGAACGGACAGCTGAAGATCTCCGGGTAGGCGTCCCCGCATTTTCATCCCTGTTTCTCACGGCTACATTTATCTGCTCAGCCTCGAGGTTAGAGGTTTTTTCGAACCGTCAATTTCCGCTGTCGTCGCCGCGGTGAAGGAGCAGTGCATCTCTGCCGTCCCCGTAATGGTGACTGTGAGTAGACTCCCATGAAGGTTTGGTAATGCTATGTAGCTGATGCAGACAAGTCTGTTTTCCTTGTTGGCGGCTTCGCGGCGAACGATTGGCTCTTTTCCGAGCTCAAGACCCGACTGGAGCCGTTGCGCGTGGATCTCGCTCGGCCAGATACTCATGTGTACGTCAAATTCTTCCAAATCCCTACGATGCTACTGATAGCTCGAGGATAGGAACAAGGCCGTCGCCGACGGTGCGGTGTCCTTCTACATCGATCACCATGTATCCGTGCGCGTCGCGAGATTTACCTACGGCTTAAATTGTTCCGAGCCGTACAACCCAATGAACAGAGAGCACCTCGTCCGTGTCGCGAAGCGGTATAGAGGTGTTAACGGAGAATGGCTGGTCCCTGGTTGTTTCAGTGCCATATTGAAGAAGGTGCGTGTATTTCATGCCGAGGTTATTGTTCAACCATCTGAATCAAAGGTATTTTATCATCGAAGGGAGTACAAGTCTCCGAGACCACAGAATTTCGCGAGTCCTATCACAGACGAAGTTCAGATTCTCGGGTTCTAGACCATTTTTCAACTGAGCTTTTGACTTATCGGGGACACGGTATTCCTCAATGGATTGATGTCGAGCCAGGTATTTGCTATCTCCACGCTGCATCATGGTGAAACTCACTCCATCGCAGAGTATTATCAAGTGATCTGCAAAATCGAAGCGGACACATCACGTTTGACGAAATATCCGACGCGCCGACGGGGAGTGCCCAATTCCGACTTTTTCGAACTTCGCTTCGATGTGATTCTGTCGTTTGGTCTCACCGAGCTCAAGGCCCAAATCGCATGGCTAGAAAATGTGAGCTTCCGGCTCCTCCCGCATTCAATAGATCTGAACTATCCGTCCCATAGGGTGTTGAAAAAAGGTGACGCTTACACGACCCATTGTTCGCAAAATCTGACGAGGATTTCAGAGGGCCTGCCCAAATCTTATATTGAAAAGGATTCTTGATGAATACCATGTAATTTTTGTAGCTGTATTTGTAATTGTAAGGACGTGTTCGTGTTTGAATTTCTCGTGGACGCGTCTCATCACGTGGTGGGAATTCATTCCTCTTTCTTTGGCTCCACGACCATGCCACTGCCAGCTCTGGCAGTTGTAGTTCGAGGTTGTAGTTCGAGGTTCCATATAATCCACTTCAGGTGAGCTGAGGTAAGTCACAGACTACTCATCACTGTTCTCTCAGGTTCGACACCAATAAAGTCAATTCTCTGTGGTGGCCCTTTTACCTGACCGTCGGGATTTGGTAGGGATGAAGTCTTGTTTCGCTCCTCTGCCTCATATCCTAAACCCGATCGCTTCGTCTTGGAACCTGTTCCGCGCGGCTGTAGACTTGCATGTTGCTCAATTGTCTTGGCGACATACATCTCTTGAAAACTGGTGACGGGCTGGCGAACAACGACTCAAAAAATTTACCGTTGCTATCAGAAAAATGGGATCTCGAGAAAACTAAAAACATCAAGTACAATCAGGTCAAGACATCTGATTCTCTGCTATAGAACTCGGTGTGCAGTCGTGCGTATCTGTCATCTGAGCTCGCTCAAAGTCGAACGAAGCAGCACCTTTGTCTTTGCGACTGTCGCACCGCCGTCTCCGCGACGGGGTCTCCTCTGCAGTCCGACAGTCGTGGTGCATACCACAATCTCCGGCTGCCCCGATCCAATTCTCTCCAAATCATCCTCCGGCCACATTGACTCCATCGTCTTCGGCTCGAAGTGCGTCCCCGGAAAAACAAAGGTGGCCTCCAGGTCGTCAGAAATGATGTCAACCCCAATTTCCCTGTTCAATTCAACCACTATCTGAACCACAGCTGCAATTCTTCCCCCAGAGTGTGTCTCCATCTGTTTTCGGCTAGCTGGTTCCCCGTCACTCAGAATGAGCACGTCCTTGATATAGTGAGATAAAGAACTTGCGAGATCCGTCTGTGAGGTATGTCGAATAAGCTGTTTTCTGGCCATCGCTCGCCATCTCGCAGCATCTCTCGGGTCCTCTGTGTTCGTATCAGCATCGTTTTTTGACTATATTACATTGCACTCACCAGAGCGGCAGATTTCCGCGTACAATTCCGCCAAAGACGCGTCGCGATAGTGATTCAAATCCCAGGCGCCTAGCCTTCTCCAACTCCAAGCCGATATGACCGCCTGCAAAGCGATTTGTACAAGAATTGCCGGCGCTGTGCGGGATCCTCCGCTGGGCAATAACAGGTCGACCAGTTCGCCTCCAAGGATGTTAACAATGTTTTTCTTCGGCTCTGCATCCATCACCTGGCGGCCTGGGGGACCTTTGTTCGATTGACGACGAAAGTCAGCATCGGCTAACGTCGCAGCTGTTTGATGAATCTCGTCCTCCAAGCTCTCCATCATACGGCGAACATCCGCGGTCGATGTCAGATTCGACGCCACCCCAAACGTTGTAGGCCCAGCCATTGATCCTTGCCCAAGACGGGTGCGAATTTCGTTCTCCAGCTCGTTGATACGGGCGACATTGTTGCGCTTTTCCTCCATCAAGCGAGACACCTCCATTGTCAGATCGCTATTCTTCTCCTCCAACTGTCTGACTAGAATTGTCCCGGTCGTCTCGTCCCGTCGCGATCTAGGCTCCCCGTGCTCCCGACGCGTGGCGGAAACGACTTCGACTCCCTGGCCCGCGCCGCTTGGCGCCGATTGCGGTGCGCGAGGATGCTGAGTCGGAGGCGGGTGATTAAAGAACGGTGGTGTGGATACAGGTCTCTCGATATAGGGTTCATGGCTCCCCATCCTCCCTCTCGCGATCTCCACCGTCGAGATGTCCTTGACATGGGTCTGGTCTGATTCGATAGGTGCGCCTCTTTCCAAAGCTCGATGGTGATCTGGATACATTCCGGTGTCTCTTCTAGAGGGTTGGGTGTAATAGCGGCTCTCTGCAGTGTGGCTTGCTCCGTGGGCGGAATTGTCGGACCCCGAGCCGAATGGCCAAATTGGCGACATCGTTGGGAGAAGTCTTGTTGCAGTAGGCGCTTAAATCGACCGCTCAACCGCTGTCCTCCGTGCCCTGTTTTATTTAAGTAATTCCTTATCGATTCTAGGTTTGTGTTCCCACTAACACACTCGTAGGCGCTAAAGTCAGTCTCTCAATCGCCATTCTCTCCGCTTCTTGCCCTGCATTGTCCCCACCTCATCACCTTTTTTGACGATTGTGTTCGCACGTGAGTGGGATAAGCACCCTGCCTTCCCGGAGTCTATATCTGCAACTCTTTCGGCTCAACGGCGAGCGAAATTTGGTTGTACTGTACCGGAGTGGGCGCTCAAGTCGGTCGCTCAACCCCCGTCTTCTCTGCTTCTTGCCCTGCCTCGTTTTTCCCTTCATCTACGGACCCTCTTTGCCGTTTGTGTTCGCACAAGAGTGGGATAGGCGCTTATGCCTGCAACGCTCTCCGAGACTCGATGGCAATCCGAATTAATGCCTGAATGGCGGTGGATGCGGCATGACTAGTCTGGTCGCGATTGTCGGAAGAGTTATGGCCACAGGACCACCCTCGTGATATCTTTGTGGGTCCACTCGTTACAGGGGGGCGCTTAAGTCGGTCGCTCAACCGCCGTCTTCTTGACTCATTGTTCCCTCCTTATCATGATACTTCATTTGCGTACGTGTTCACACAAGCTGGGGTTTGGCGCCTTGCCTGTTTTCCCCTCGACCGCCACCTACTATGGCACGCAGGACTGCATTTTCTGGCCCCGTTCGAAAACTTGTCCTGGGAATCGACATTGGGACCACCTATGCTGGAATGTCGTACTGGTAAGCACTTTGCCAGAAGCTGCATTGCACGCTTTTTCATCATCGATTGCAGTATCCTCGAGCCCGGTAAGATTCCTACTATCTTACCGGTAACGCGGTCAGTTGCCTGAAGGACTTGAATGAATTGACTGAACGAGCGATTGCTTAAGATTCCCCGCCCAGGATCACGTTGGTGGGGACTCTAAGGTACCCTCCGTAATTTACTACGATGGACTTGGCAGAGCAAGAGCCCTTGGCGCGGAAGCACTGCAAGAAAGTGTCGTGGAGCAGGCAGCCGAGGAGGGTTGGGTCAAATCCGAATGGTAAGTATTTACTTTCCAATCGACATGGAGGCTGACCGTATGAACAATTTTCCAGGTTCAAGCTACACCTTCGTCCCGAGGCGAGCCACACACAGCACATAATCCCGCCTCTTCCTGCAAACAAACGTGCGCTCGACGTGATCGCTGATTTTCTGCGGTATCTCGTCCAGTGCGCCAAGATATATATACAGGACCAATACCCAAGCGGCACTGCATTGTGGATTTCTCTCGAAGACAGCATGGAATTCGTACTTACACATCCGAATGGTTGGGGAGGAGAGCAGCAGTCGAAGATGCGGATGGCCGCTATTCTCGCTGGACTCGTTCCACGACCGGAGGCCCATGACCGTATCCACTTTGTCACCGAGGGGGAAGCGAGCCTACACTTCTGCATTGCGAACGGTCTGGCGACAGACCCACTGCGGGTACGTCTTGTATTTTCATAATCGAAATTTCAACCGATACATAGTTTCAGCTCGGTAAAGGCGTCATTATTGTCGACGCTGGCGGAGGCACAATTGACATAAGCGCTTACCATAAGGTGAAAACCCCCAGAGGCGAATCCTTTGAGGAGATTGCGCCACCAGCATGTAAACCGTAGCCGCACGCCTATCAGTCGCTCAGCTGATGATAATTGAAGGTCTTTTCAAAGGATCCATATTTGTTAGCAACCGTGCCCGTGAACACCTGAAAGGTGAGTTTACATCATGACGTTTTCTCCTTGCATTTCCTCAAATATTTGAGTCAGCGAAACTCAAGGGGTCTAAGTATGCGGACGACGTCGACCACATTCGTGAATGCTTCGACAAGAGTACCAAATTAAGATTCCGAAGCACAGATGAATGGTCTTACATCAAATTCGGCCGTCCTCGAGACAGAGATGAGGCGTTAAACATATCGAGCGGCCAAATGAAACTATCCGGGTGCGTTCTATGCTCCAGTTTATAAGTCCTGGTTAATTATGCCGCATAGTGTGGTCGTGGCACGATTCTTCAAGCCCTCTCTGGATGCGATTGTGAATGCTATCCAAACTCAATGCGACCAGGCTATGGCACAGGTATCAGTGAGCGATTGCCTCTGAGCGCAGCGTTATGTCTCGTTGATGATGAATACAGTCTATCCTGCTGGTCGGCGGATTCGCTGCTAGTGACTGGTTGTTCTCGCAACTCAAGAAGAGTATGAAATCCCGCGGACTGGAAGTTTCTCGCCCGGATTCTCATGTGTTCGTACCATGTTGAATCTGTCATCCACATCCAACTTACATACGCTGCGAAGGAATAAGGCCGTCGCAGATGGAGCAGTTTCCTTTTACTTGGATCACTTCGTTTCCGCAAGAATCTCCAGATACACCGACGGAATAGAGTGCTCGACAGTGTACCAACACAATAATTTCGAGCATCGCGCACGTGCATCACTCACTATACGGGACGCAGATGGCAATATGATGGTGCCAAAACAGTTTTCGGCTATAATCATGAAGGTAGATTGTACCTGCCCTCGTTTCCAACTATCTAATTATCCAGAATACGCGTGTATCGGAGACCACGGTGTTTCGCGAGAGTTACTTCCGTACTTCAAAGGATCGAAACGACCTGCGGTCAGTGAATATAGAAATAATCCGTTATATCGGTGAAGACGCAAGTCCTGGTTGGGTTGATATCGACCCTGGCACGTCAGTTTCTTATTTAGAACGGAAGTCTACTGATGACATGCACACAGAAAAATATGTCGTACTCTGCACCGTTTATGCAGACACATCCAAGGTCGCCCAAACGCTCAAAGAAAAGATCGGCACACTGGGAATCTACTACCGCCTTGAGATAGACGTCGTTCTATCTTTTGGCCTAACAGAGTTGAAGGCGCAGATTGCGTGGTCCGAGAACGTAAGCCTGCAATTTAGCATCTTACTGCGTCTCATTTTTGCGTATCTAGGGAGTCGAGAAAAGGTCCGTATTATTTCGCCCGTGTTTTAGAGTCCTTTTTCACTTTTATTCTTGGTAGAGGGCCTGCTGAACTCATATATTGATGTCCCGTGTCGCGTGTCTGTTTGTTGTCTGAAGCATTCATCTAAATGTACTTTACTTGTAAAAATGGCGACAGCATTGCGCCGCCGCCGATGAGGCGAGCGGATATTATTGGGAGATCGGAATCTGTGCCCGCTGGATCCGTGTCGTTTTCCCGGGCCATTGACAGCGATGCCGTCGGGATTTACAACGACGGCATCAGTACAAATGTCCAACGCTTCTAAATTACCATCGTCTCCGAGTTTTGGCGTAGAGCGAGACCCGCAGAAAGAATGATTTCCCCAAATACTGAAATGCAATTTGAGCGAGACAACGCGGAAATGTGTCAAAAAAATCTACTTACATCACGGCACGCATGCGTCCCCGATATCCCTTTCCCCCAATCTTGTATCGTTCGTCTTTCTGTTCCACATACGTGACTTCGGGCCACCTACAGTAGTGGCAACGGTGCGCAAGCCTTCCTCATTGAGCGGCATTATGACTTCCAGGGTGTCTTGGCGGCCGTCTAGATTTTTCGTCCCCATAATCATCTCCCCCCGTTAAATTGACAGGTGGGCGCGGCTGTGCAGTCAAAAGCTGCTCAACCAACTCATTCAATCTGATCGGATCGAAGTTAAATGCACGGATGGCCGTTTGGAAGACACTTGGTAGGCTTCTCTCTGGCGGTAGATTTGTTAAAATGGGCATTCATGCGAGTCCGGCATGCGCAATGGCCATAACAGGCAGCGCTGAATGCCACGTAATAGTTCACCAATAGATGATCTCCTCCCCGACGGTGACGAAGCCGAGCCCGTGGTGTGGGGAGTGGAAGAGAAACATGTATTATGGCAGGCAAGAATGGTGGGTCGGACTCTATCGGTATCTGGATCACAGCTAATCTCAGAGAATGACAACAACTGACGATGTGTGGATCTTCCGCTCACGCTTCACATAAACGGGGAGCTTTTCAATTCATCTCCAGTCATAGTCAGTCAAATGGAAATTTATGAGGAACCAGGAGTTGTGATTTTTCGAGAGCCAAAGGACACCTCGTATGTAGTCGGTACAGGCAACGAGCTGTAAAGTCGGTGTTTCCAGAAGTTGAAGCACGCCAGTGAATTCTTCGCAAGGTCACACCGTCACGTAACGGTCAAAGCGATAGATATTTGATGTAGTTAAGGTTAGGGTTAGGTCCTCGAAAGGGCGAAAAAAATGGCCCACCCAGCCGAGTGGCCGTGGTGGAACTGGGAAATATTGAGACGGTGCATGAGCCTAAGCCCATACAAGCCGTAGGCGCACTCTGTATGGACAGGGTCGCCGTGCTATGGAGTGATCCCACGGCCCACACACTCAGGGAGGTGAAGGAGCGTATGCCATCAAGGTTGTTGGGATAACAACCGAGACACCAACGCACGGACACATTACACCTCTGACGTGCTGTGCGCTTCCTCGCTCAAATGACTCCACTGATTGTTCTTACTGCTGATTTCCTCATATGGACTCATACTTACTCTTACTTACTCTTGCGCGCTGTTCTTGTGATACCTATTACTCTTTGTTACACACTCGTATGACTATTAGCTATGCTGCCTGTTGTATAAGTAGCGTACGAATTTTACCGAGACCTCTGCGCGTTTGCAGAGGGTCACTGAGCTCCGCTACGTCCCTAGGCTCTAAAACCAACACAAACGCGCATACACTCATACCCTCGATCTCGCTGCCATTATCGGGACTTTGTCGACGATCAATTTCCTGGTTCTTATCTAAAGCCCTCCACGACGTACGGAGGCATCCGGACGCCCTTCATCGACGACGAAGGAGAAAGCCCTTGCGACAACAAGGCACTGACACCCTTCATCGACGAAGGAGAAAGTCCTCGCGACAACGAGGCAGCCGATACGATTTTTATTCACCTGTTTACATTTTCCTTTCTGATTCACTTTCACCATGTCCGACAATCGCATTTCCTTCGTCCGCCTCGGGAACAAGAACTATGCGAATGACTGGGATTTACGTATGGAGGCCGTGCTTGTACGGAAGCAGCTGTGGCCCGTGGTTCAGATTTCGGTGAGCAAGACCAAATCTGACGGGACGGCCAAGTCGGAGTCGGAGATGGTGGCGGAACGGAATGCGTTGATCGCCGCGCGAGACGCGACGAAGATGGCGGAGGCACGTGCAGAACTGGTGTTATGTGTCGAGCCAAGCCAGCTCTCTCACATGACCTCCCGCGACCCCATGATCATTTGGCAGACGCTCGAACATGTGCACCGCGCCGCCGGGTTCGCAACCAGTCTTGCCCTTCGCCGGCAATTTCTCACCGCCAAGAAGCTCGATTCCGAGACGATGGAAGCGTGGATTGGACGCATCCAGTCCATGGTTCTTCGCATGGAATACACCGGGATCGCTGTCACTGCCCAGGACAAGATTCTGGCGTTCACGATGGGTCTCCCCGCCACATACGAGGCTGTCATTGTCAACTTCGACGCGACCTCTCCCACCGACCTCACCGTTGAGCATGTCATCAGCCGGTTACTCAACGAGGAAACACGCCAGCAGTCCAATGGGGACACCACCATCATTCCACCTGTCGACCTCGATCACGATCCCAATAATGTCGCCTTCGTCGCCCGCCGCCTTGCCGCTTCATCGCAGACTTGTTACTTCTGCGACAAGAAGGGCCACTTCAAGTCTGACTGCCCCGAGCGTCTGCGCTGGGAGGAGTCCAAGAAGAAATCCGCCGAGACTGCCGCCGCTGCCGAGTACGATTCCGACTCGGATTACGACGGAGTCTGGTAAGCACCCTGTCCAGTTTCTGGGGGTGCTTTGGTGCTATCGCTTGTGGGGGTGTGTTGGGATAACAACCGAGACACCAACGCACGGACACATTACACCTCTGACGTGCTGTGCGCTTCCTCGCTCAAATGACTCCACTGATTGTTCTTACTGCTGATTTCCTCATATGGACTCATACTTACTCTTACTTACTCTTGCGCGCTGTTCTTGTGATACCTATTACTCTTTGTTACACACTCGTATGACTATTAGCTATGCTGCCTGTTGTATAAGTAGCGTACGAATTTTACCGAGACCTCTGCGCGTTTGCAGAGGGTCACTGAGCTCCGCTACGTCCCTAGGCTCTAAAACCAACAAAGGTAAGTATGAGTTGCTCTAACGATGGGAGCGTCCTTTTATAGGTTGGGCGCGCGCACGGACCAGGGTCGCGTGCGCGGTGTTTGCGGAGGCGTTCTGATGGCGGCGCACGTGCCGACTCACGCGTTTCGTTGGAACCACCACCTTCTCATATTGTCTCGGTATCCAACTGATGCTATAGCGAGTGTCTCTGCACCAGAAACTACATACTCGAATGGCTCTCATAGAACCTGCAGACATTAACCATCCGGCAGCTGGCATTTTTCTCCCGGATGACGGTTTTGATACTTTATCGATACAACTTCAGCTGGGTCTCTTACTATCCAGCGGATCCGAACGACGCGCACATGACAGTATCTCTCTCCAAGATCCTGAAGGATTGTAATACGTATGTAACTCACCTCTCAAGACGAACTTGCATTCCTAGTCCTGAACTGCGCATGATTTCTTCCGATAGTGGGGCTGGCGCGGGGACAGGACCCACGAGCGAGTAATCGAGCCAGGCCCTCGTCAAGGATCCGAGCTGGAGAAGCTGGACAAGTTTAAATCTTCCACGAACATGCCCCAACTTCCAAGATTCCCTCTCAGCTTTATTTTCCCTGCCGGCTGATAAAACCGCTGTATAACTCCTCCGAAATTCCCATTCTCCCCGGGGCCAATCGAGATCGCTCGGGTTTTTCATAGATCGGGATGAATCATCCGCGCGCGCTCTCTCCCATCGGAGTTGGTGTTCCAAAGAGCTTACCGCGATCCCAGATTCTTCAAACCCCACGCGTGCGGACTCCCGAGGAGAAAATTGAGACACTGAGGTGGGCTGAATCCATCCTTTCCTAAGCCTGAATTCCAGTCAAATTTACTTCAACTGCGGTTTTCCGGTCCCTCAGGACAACCATCGGCGTCCATCGCTGTCATGCGTCCGGCGTCCGAGTTGCCTTCGTAAAATGCGACGATCACGAATAGATACCCGCGGGCCCAGAATCTCTTTGTGTTGCCTTCTGGCGACGGTAACGCACACAGGAGGGTGCTATTTCAACGGATACCCAGAATCTCTAGACTTGCGCTGTCTTTCTCCTCACCCGACGCGACGCGACGCGCCATGTCACGCGGCGGGAATTCTCGATCACGTCACTCGCACACCATCCGATTCCGTAACACTAACAGGAAATCTCAGCTCTCCTCCTCGTCCTCCTGCTTCCAGCTCGTGCATCCGACGCGATGGGCACCCAAGCGACGATCAATGAGCTCCTCGCTGGCAGTGTCGGCGGCGCTGCGCAAGTCCTCGTCGGCCAGCCTCTCGACACCGTCAAAACGCGTGCCCAGATCGCTCCCAGTGCGTACGCGTCTCATCCTCATTTAACCATTTATGTATTTATTTTTCGCGCAGAGGGCATGTTCGTCAGTACTCTCATTCTTACCTCCCCAACACATCGGTCAATTAATTGACACGGAAACACAGAAAGGCCCGATGGACATCATCGTGCAGACGGTGCGCAAGGAGGGGTTCTTCGCGCTCTACAAAGGGATGGCGTCCCCGCTCCTCGGCATCGCCGGAGTCAACTCCCTCCTCTTCGCGTCCTACGCCGCCGCCCGCCGCGTTGTCTCGCCCTTCCCGCAGCTTTCGCTCCCCGAGACCGCGCTTGCGGGGAGCATGGCCGGCGCGGCGAACGCGGTGCTCGCAAGTCCCGGTACGTGCCATCCCGTTTACCTTCGTACCGAATGGTGTGATATTGAAATGATGGGTTTGACTTGCCGCAGTGGAGATGTTCAAGGTGCGCATGCAGGGGCAGTACGGCGGCGCCTCCGACCAGCGCCTGCGCGTCGTCGTGCGCGAGATGTGGGCCCAGTGGGGGTTCCGCAAGGGCGTCATGCGCGGGTACTGGGTGCGTGTCTCTTCTTCCTACTTTACATAAATAAACTAAACCCAATCGACCCTCGAACAGGTAACAGTCGCGCGCGAAATCCCCGCCTACGCCGGGTGCGTTTCACTCCCTCTTCGATCCGGAATGACTTGACCAACGAACGAGCGCAGGTTCTACACCGCGTACGAATTCTCCAAGCGCCAGTTCGCCGCTCGGTACCCCAACGCGCCGCTCCCGGTGTGGGCGCTGCTCGCGAGTGGGTCGACCGGCGGGGTGCGTTTCTCCCGCTTTCTCTCTCTATGTTTTATTCAGCGTATGCCTTTTTTTATTTCCTACAGATCGCCTACTGGCTCGCGTGCTACCCGCTCGGTGAGTCCTCTCCTTATCCTCTTAAATCAAACTACCGCGCGCTCACATAACCCAGACGTAATAAAATCGCGCATCCAGCTGCGCTCCACTCCGCCGACGGGCACGCCGGTGCAGTACATCGCGCGCGAGGCGCGCGCGATTGTGCGTGAGGGCGGGGTGTGCGTGGTTCTCTTTCCTTTTCTCTTCTGTCTCGCTCTCTCTCGCTTGCTTGTGTTGGGTTTTCATCATGTTTGGTTCAGGTTCTCCTCTATTCTGTTCTAACTTATCCGTGTTCTGTTATGCTGTGTCGTGTGCCAATTCCCAACTCGATCCCTTTCTCTTCCGATTTCGTTATTGTGCACATACTGATTCACTTCCCGATACACAGTGCCGGCCTCTTCCGCGGGCTCTCGCCATCGCGTGCGTCTTCCTCCGTTTGAATGAAATTCACCTCGGAACTAACCCTGCGACACAGTCCTGCGCAGCATCCCGGCCGCGGCGAGCACGTTTGCGGCGTTTGAGATTACACGCGGTGCGTTCCTTCTCTGTCTTTTCTTGGTCGTCTTCCTCTCCCTCCTCTTCTTTCGTTTGTCTATTTCGTTTCGTTCGATCCCCCATTTCGTTTGTTTCTTTCTTTGTGTCGTTTCTGTTTCCGTTGTCCCCCCACTGGGACGAACGAACTTAGATTAAACCACACGACTCGCGCACCCCGACTGACTTTTGTCGGTATGCTATGCAGAATGGCTCGCGGGCGCCACGGGCGTCTGATCTTATGTCTCGACTCGCAACTCGTAATTCGTCGAGTCCGCACTCGATCCCGCAGGCCTCAATACCCCGATTCGACTCTTCCAATCCCGCCGAATGCACAACCACCACGCCCTCCCTCTGAATCCAACCCAGTCAAATCCGGAGCTGTCCAGGGACTCGATTCGCGGGTGTGGATGGATGAACGTGTGGGTTGCTAGATGGGAGGGTGGCTATGTGCAGGATCAATGGGTAGATAGATATACGTGCTTATCAAGACAACTGTGACTGGGCGGAGGGGTTGTTGGTTCTTGAATTTGGACTCCGATTTGGGTTTTGGTTGGATTTTCTTTTGGAGTTCGGAGTCGGGGTCGGATCACTCACTCGCTCGTGGAGTCCCGTCCGCTCGTCGCCCCGGTCACAGGGAGTTAGGAACGCAAGTCGGATTTCAGAGCTCGGAGAGTTGCGTACAATGACTCACGGTCTCGGAGAGAGAAAGATACTGCCATATGCGCGTCGCTCGGACCCGCTGGAGTACATATGTGCTGAAGAGAGGTGAAATTCGATCGATGCTGAAGACAAGCCAAGTATCAAAAAACTGTTAGCGTCCCCTTGTGGAATCTAGATTCTGTTCGAGTCGGTAAGTGGTGTGAATTGTGAGACAGCTGTTGAATTAAAGGATTCTTGCGCTCCCTGCGATACCATGTATGATGTATCTATGTTGAAGTGGTTGGGTTCTACTTGAATTTGGTTTTGAGACGGGTTGAGTAAGTGACTTGAAATTTCAGAAATATTTGCTAACAAAAGAATTATGGCACTCCGTGCATTCGGTTGCCGGTGACGATTGGGAAAGAAATGATTATTGTGCCGAGGTTAAACTCTGGATTTTCGTAAAGGGTCAGAAGGGAGTTGCCGGGACGAACGGGATTGTGTTTAGATCTGGAACCTAAGTCGGTACCAGGAATATTATTTACGAGGTCTTTGACAAGTGACGCAGGCGTAGAAGTTAAAGGATTCCCAAGTAAAGCTCCTTCTGTAAACGAGCCCATACCTGCTCGTATTTATCGTCAAAAAGCGACGCCAACTGCGTACCTAAGACGGCTGCAACTCCAGTTGCGGGATCCACGAAGTAGGAGGTGTTGGCCCAGCCGCCCCCTGGTTTGAGAAGAAACAAACAGGAAGTGATCTATCTCTGAGAGAAAAATAAGGTTATTAAAGACTTCCAAGCACCGGATCCCTTCCTGCGCTCGCCGGGCACGTCGGCGGTGTTAACGAGGAGAGCGCGGCTGAATTGCCCGGCGCCCATCGGAATACCGAGATGTTTGTTGAACGTGAACGGGAGCATGGCATTGAAGGTGGCTTCGCCCGCTGGGGGGAGGGTGGGCTCGAACAGTGTGTTCACGGAGGCTCGGGACAGTCACTGCGTTGAGGCCAGGCCTAGACCGGCAATGGTCTAGACCGTTGGATCTCCTGCCTATTTCAGGCTAACTCCGCCGAGATCCGCGTAGCGGCCTAGCCGGTGTCCGGCTAACCCATTTAGACACCGGACCCGTGTAGGTCGTCGGGTGCCGGCGTATATGGCTTGGGTGGGCGCCGTCTAGTCCCGTCTACCTCGCGGGCTATCCAACACTACTATTCTCTTCACTCCTGCCTCTTGCTTCTTGCCTACCGGAATGTCTTTGATACCATTACACGTTGATTACACATACTACACGGCCCTGAGTGTCCTCCAAGGGGGGCCCGTTGCGTTATCTATTGAAATCGACCCACCCGGTGTGTCCGTGAGAAACCTGTCAATCATTGGTGGGTCGGGGCGGGCGGAAATGCTTTTAAAACATCAACCACCCTCTATTTTTTCTTTCGGAGCTGAATCCGGCTCACATGTTACTTCACAATTTGCTCAGAACAGGCATAATTTTTTCAGAAACTCTGAGAGTTGTGAGCAACTTCGGGCAAGGCTCACCATTGATTGACAGGTTTCTCACGGACACACCGGGTGGGTCGATTTTGATAGATAACGCAACGGGCTCCCCTTGGTGTCCTCAGTAGTAGATCTTCTCCCGGTCGTCTGACAACAGTGGCACAATGCTCGCGTATTGGTTATTCATCACACCAGGGACATTTGCATATCATACAAGGTTGTTAATTAGCCAAAGAGTGCGGTATTTGCTTCAAAACCTGATGAGAGGTTCGACAAAATAGCTGTATGTAGTATGTAGACCGGTCTAGACGGACGTGACATCACGTCACAGCTTGATTTAGACGGTCACTGCCGTCTAAATCCGTCTAGGGCCATACACGGATTTCCCGTCTAGGCTATGGCTCAACGCAGTGAGTATCGGATTCGGGGCGGAACCGGCTGCCTTCGGTCAGACTGCGAAAAAAAAGTATCATGAACAAGCGAGGGAAACAGACCTTTGATCTGAAGCAAGTGCCGCAGGATCGTGAGGTAGTCTTTCAGCGATGAATAGAGGGCTACGCCCCCAAAATGAATCTTCCGGCCTAGATGGAGTTGAATATTGTGTGAAATTAGTGTTCAATTCCAACAACTGACCATTCGCTGGATCCTGATCCATGGGGTAAGGAGTGGACCACCTCTTAATTGCGCCGCTTTCATCCCGAACAGACAACGGCAGCAGCCGCTCCTTCAGGGTCGGAGTGAGATAGAAAGATGCCGATTTGACACCGAGGGGAGCGAAGATGTTCTCATGGCTGTAATTCACAATGTGTTCAGTGTCAGTGGTTGAATCGTATTCAGGTACTGACAAATACTGCTCAAGCGATTTTCCGGACAAGCGCTCCACAATGAATCCGGCGCAATCTGAAGAGGAGCCGTAACCAACTGCGGATTAAATATATTAGATCAGACTACCTCTGGATCAAGTTCCATGCAAATCTTGGCGTACAATTTGTTCCCGGCTCGAACTTGAGCGGTATTCCAGGAAGAGAACCCTGTTCATCGATGAGGTCCAATCAGAATAATTACTTATCTTGAACTGCCCATACCTTGAGGATCTTGAAGAACGTCGCTACCCCATCTTCATCATCTGACTTGTAGCGATGCGAATACGCGACCGATAGCCCACTAGCGAGATCCGTCCCGTCCAGACTATATTCAAGGCCGCTGGTGTGGTTGAGAAGCTGGCCAAAAGTGATCTTGGATTTGGCGGGCGTAGTGGAAGCGACCTTTCCGGCGGCATCGTACCCAGTCACGACTACCGGGTTGGCGAGCTCAGGGAGGATTTGCTCGACGGGCGTGTCGAGTGTGATTTTGCCCTGCTCGATTAGTTGCAAGGCGGCGATCTGTTTACACCAAGTTGTCGGTGGAATACAGATAATAGATGGGGCAGAGCAACCTACAGTTGTGATTAATTTCGTTTGGCTGCACAACCAAAACACGGTATCTTCGTCGATAGACCCGCTCGAGCTGTCGTCGATGAGTTTGGTTCCAACCGTACGCGTATATATTTCGCCGTCCACAGTCGCGATTCCGAAGAACAATGCAGGCGTGGATTTGGTTTCCACCGCCTCCGCCTAGCCGAATGCAAGAGTTGAAATACAGATTGTCCTGCTGATTACAAGTTCCACTCACCAGTATGCGATCGAACTTCTCTTTCGCTGCCGTTGATAGGGAGACCATTTCGAATGCTGGTAACGCGATGCGAGCTACTTACATATTATATACACAGCGGACTCCCGCGATCAAGGCTCTCCCATCACATTGAAAATCACAGGCTGGCTGATGGCTGGGCTTTATCATCCGCTTATGAATGTGGTTCGTCCAGTTATAAATCCGACACCGCGATTAATCATATCCTGTATTCCGGCGTGTCAGCGACCATTGTACTGAAAGGGATTCTACAGCCAGGGACTGGAGGCGGCCTGTTCTGGCTCACTGGCCTGTTGCGTTTTGCATCGCGGTTAGGGGGAGGAGCCGGAGTAGGTATATGCAGAGCAGAGACGGTCGTGGCGCGCAGAGATGGCGAATCGTGTGGGCGGGCTGCGGGGAATCAGGCGGAGGGACGGAATGAGATTCGTCGTAGGGATGGGCGGCACGGAGTGGCTCAAAAGAGGTGCGTGTCGTCTCTTAGGTTTGCGAGATCATCAGAGTCCATCGGTTTTCGAGTCGTTTATCACCGTGGGGACTCTGGGACCCGAGGGCATTTCCGCGAGGCAGGATCAAACACATGTACATTTGCTACTCCATCATCTATATTTGGTGATTTACGAGGTTTTGACGCACACCCGTGGAAGTTAAAGGATGCCCGAGTAAAGCTCCTTCTCCAACCGAGCCCACAACTGTTCATGTTTTTCGTCCCCAGCCGGCGCCAACTGCGTGCCAAACACGGCTGCGATTCCAGTTGTGGGATCGATGAAGAAGGAGGTGTTTGCCCAGCCGCCCCCTGGTTTAAAATTTCGGTTAATCAAACTTCCCCCGATACCAACTTGAGTGGACACTTACAAGCTCCCGATCCTTTCCTCCGCGCCCCGGGCACGTCAACTGTGTTAACCAAGAGACCACGACTAAATTGCGCAGCGCCCGTTGGAAACCCGAGGTGTCTACTGAGAACCGCGGCCAGGGCGTTGATTGTAACTACCCCCGACGGGGAAAGGGTGGGCTGGAACAGTGTATTCACGGAAGCCAGGGACAGTATCGGATTGGTGGCGGAGCCCCCTAGCTTCGGTTAGCCTGCGAAACGCGGGCATCAAGAAGGTGAGAGGAACCTTTGATTTGGAGAAGGTGCCGGAGGATTGCAAGGTAGTCCTTCTGCGATGAATACAGTGATGCACCTCCGATATGGACCTTGACTGGATGAAGATGAATATTGTGCGAGCGAAATTAGTCCTGAGTCCACTTACCGTTCGCTGGATCGTGATCTATAACAGAAGGAGCGTTCCATCTCACAAGTTCACCGCTTTTCTTCCGATACGACAAAGGCAGCAGCCGTTCTTTCAGGTCCGGAGTAAGATAGAAAGACGCGGATTTGATACCAAGAGGAGCGAATATATATTCCTGGCTGGAACATTCACGGTATTCAGTATCCATGGCTGAGGTGTGTTCAGTACTAACAGATATTGCTCAAGAGATTTGCCCGATAAACGCTCTACGATGAATCCAGCGCAATCCGAGGAGAAGCCGTAACCGTCTACAAGTTGAATATATATCAGCTCCCAATAGCCTTGCAAGTTTGCGCACAATTTGTTCCTGGTTCGAATTTCAGTGGTATTCCGGGCAGTGAACCCTTGTGTCTCGATTAGATTAAAAAGATAACTCGTCCTGCATTGCTCAGACCTGCAGAATCTTGAAGAAAGTCGCTACCCCATCTTCGTCCGACTTATAGCTATGGGAATACGCGATCGGCATACCGCTAGCAGGAGTCGTTCCGTCCGCGGAATAATCGAGGCCGCTGGTGTGATTGAGAAGTTGGCCGAAAGTAATCTTGGATTTGGCGGGCGCGGTGGAAGCAGGCTTTCCGGTCGCGTCGTAGCTTGTTACGATTACCGGGTTCGCGAGTTCAGGGAGGACCTGCTCGACAGGGGTATCGAGCTCGATTTTTCCTTGCTCGATTAATTTCAAGGCAGCAAGCTGGCTCCATGTAAGTGATCAGAATAGAATCGATGCATCGAGCGACCTGCTTACAGTCGTAATTATTTTCGTCTGACTGCACAACCAAAAGACTGTATCTTCGTCAATGGACCCGCTCGAGCTGTCGTCAACAAGCTTGGTTCCAATCTGACGCGTATATATCTCCCCATCCGCGGTCGTAATTGCGAAGGACAGAGCAGGAGTAGCTTTGCTTTCCACCGCCTCAGTCTAGTATCAACATTCAAGATTCAAATAGTTGTTGTCTGCCGAGGACAACTTTGACTCACCAGTATCCGATCAAGCTTGTCTTTCAGCGCCGATGATAAGGAAACCATTTCGATGGTGGATGTCGAGTCATGAGGGATACGCTACTTACACGCCTATCTGATCGAAAGCCGGAAACCAGCTGGCATTTTGAATCACTGATTGCAGTGGCCGGCAGCCTGGTTTGCCGGCGGAATTCCAGTGGTTGCCAGGCGCCAAGTAGCTCTGATGAAACCGATGGCTGACCCGCTGGATTTCAGTGGTGGTGCCGGCGGCCGTCAATGGCACCGCACGTGCGGTTGATGCGAGTCTCAGGCTGTCTCAGCATTCACTCCGGAAATTCCAATGTTCAAGGCCTCCCAAAAGCGTACCATAAACCTTTAGTTTCAGGCGCTCTCCCGATACGTTTAGTTTAAGGTTCCGGGCCGGGACGGGCCGACGGGTTTTGGATCGCCTGAAACTGAAGGTATCAGGAGCACGCCTGAAACTAAAAGTTTCAGATACGTTTTTGGGAGGCCCCAAACAAGGCTTTTTCCAGAGTGATTAAGTTAATGGCGCATTGAGGCTTGCAAAGGAACCCATCCCATGTCGCGTGGACCCCTCTCCGTGTTCTCTTAGATGTATGGCTAAGGGATCCTCAAGTTCACATCAAGGTTTCAGCCTGTGTCGCTGGCTACTACAACATTTCATTACAGTCAGACTCAGTACGGGGACTTAGCATTGAAATGGATATGTCTTAGGTACATGCTTGAGGGCCCTAGAGTCCGACGTTGACAATAATTTATACTGCTTGTGTGACTGAGTGGTTATGGTGTCTTTTCTATTGTTTCTCCGGTTCTTTTGAGCCGCGGTTCGATCCTTATTGCCGCCATTCATTTTAAATATTAATTTCTTTGGTGCAGCAGAACAGACCAAATGTCGGATCACTGGACGCCAGCGGTGTAACGGCTGCCAGCAGTGATCTACTTGGCGCACGGATACCAACGGTTCACGGCTGGAAACCAACGGCTGATCGGACGCCTGGTTTCCGGCTTTCGATCAGGTAGGCGTGTATATGTCTCGCGGCCGGGATTCCGGCAATCAAGCCTGGTTCTATTGCATTGACAGGGTGGGAGGGAGTAGGTGATGCTGATCATCTCCCGATTCCCGGAATTTAATCCGTCCTCTCGCCGCCCATCGTATGGAGTGCGGGACAAGGGCGGGAGTGGGTCACGATTCTGTGGGCATGAGGCTGTGAGCCTGCACTGGGAGTTCCTGGTCTGACGGGTTACGCACCTGCAAACCTTGCTGCAAACGACACTGTAAGACTCGAAACGGGTTACTTTCCTCCGGTTTTTGACCCAGTAAACAGATGAAGATGACCCAGGCAACGGAGGAAAGTCACCCAGATCCGGCTGAGTACGGGTTAAAAAACACCCGTTGCGACGGGTTGCATCCGGGTGAATTTCACTAGTTATATTTTGCTTTTCACCCGGCACCCGGGTTACACTTTGCACGGGATTTCTACCGGGTTATTCTGATAACCCGATGAGTGGGTTAGCTTCGGGTTATTTCACCCCAGACAAATGGTCATTCTTGCTGTTGTCTCACCCGATAAAAGGAACCAATAAATCAGGTATATTTGCAGTATATAATGGATACAGAGTGAGAGATATCCACAAATGAAGCATTCGAGGAAGAGCTACACTAGATTGGAGTGAGAGAGACATGTACGCACTCGGACAGAGATGGATGAGCATGCTGACATGACATCCACACTTGCAACGTACTGTTTGCTCAAAGTGGGCATCGCCGCTGATGAGTGAGGTTAGTACGCAGTTTGAGGGAAGGGGAGTATACACGTACCCGCTTCCCGGTAGGTAGGTAGGTAGGTATATTCCAGCGCGGTCCCGGTGTATCGCTTGAGGTGAGATCTAAAGAATGTAGGGGGGTATTAGTATCAAGTGCAAGTCCCAGTCATCCAAGCCGTGCAGTTGCGCAGCACGCCCAGTCTAGCATCAGTGCCAAGAGAGTCATGACAGAGGAGCCGTGGGCCTAGTCAGGTACAACAGGCAAAGAACCCCAGAAGCTGAACTACAGACTTGAGATACAAGATACCACAGAGGTCCAGGCTAGCTGAGGACGGCGCAGTGTCGACGTTGCGGGGGCTGCAGCTGGTGATGGTGGTAGGAGACAGAGAGGCGACGAACATCCATCAGCATCATTCGACGCCGATTGGTGCATCAACAACCACGTGCACCGATATGACTCAGAGTCGGACTTGTAGATTTCAAGTCTTCAACGCGCTCAATCGGTACGTACCCAACCTAACCACCATGTAAATGAGGAGTATATATGTTATCAGGATGTTACTGCCTTCAATAAAGGGATTTTTTCTGTAAAGCACCGAAAAAGAAATCACCCATAAAGCGGGGTACTTTCACCCGATTCTCTGGGTTACAATAACGCGGTCACCGGGTTATATAGGTGGTCATATGTAAATGGTTGAAAAGTGTCCATTCAACGGGTTAAAAGATATCACCCGTTCAAAGCGGTGGAATATCACCCAAATCGGGCTCACCAGGTTTTCACCCATTAAACGGGTGAATGGGGAAGTTGATCCAGAGAACGGGTGATAAGAACCCGGTCTGGGTCTTACAGTGCGATTGGAATGCTACGATCAGTCATCGCCCTATTATATCCCGGCGTGCGGGATTTCTGTAATCTTTGCCTCGCGGACAGGGGGGCTGATTTGACAGGGTTCAGCTAGGGAATCACTTCGATGCGCCCAGGAGCTTGGAGGCGCGCGCCCGAGAATGTCTTTCAGATGAGTGTAGTACGAGGGCCTACTACTCCGTAAAGTGAGGAACCGGGTTTGTCGGAATCTCGTCAAAAAATTGAGGAATAATATGTTGGCAAGTACTGCGATCCTTTGGAGATCCTGGTTATACACGGGGGCCGCAAATCCAATAAGAGGCTGTCGAACTCATGGAGCGACTCCGAGAACGACTCGAAGTCGTGTGACGAAGGCCAACTCCATCCAGAGGACAAGGCTAAAAATCTGTACGAGATAGCCTTCGTGATATCCATTTCAAAGTCGATACGGGCGAATCCTTGTCAAGGGTTGGAGAAAAGGACGTCGCGTGCCCTGTTTGTCCGTTGGCCGTATATGGCAATCGGCCATGGCAAACACGACCCTCACATTTTTTCTCTCCTCCATCGTCTTTGCGGGAGCCGTTGGGTGCAGCTGCACCCTAGATTCGACCACCACCCGTCCTCGACATATGAACTCATTTGCGTCTGCCCGCGCTCATGGAGAGAGGTAAGATTCAAGTTCGGTCAATCTTTTCCCCCCTCTCTCCTCGCGGTGGCTGCGATGATTACATTTCAGAATCGCAACGAACGTCCGTCATGAAATTACCCATTAGATCTGAGCCACCCCACCCCACCCTTCTCTTTCTCCTCATCATCTTCACTAAAAAAGCTGTCGCTGATCGGTCTTCTTCGCAGGGTCAATGGTGCGCCGTGGTCCCGCGTATAGAGTTCGTACGAAACTCGCACGTACCTCTAAGCACGTATTCCGGGCTCGTGCCTTCAACCATGAATAAAACAATATTATTCGGCATATAAACCTGCTTCCGAGCCCAAGCGTTCCACTACTGCGTCACGGCGCAATTGGTATAAGCGTCGTCGTACAACGCAACAAGTTGGGTTTGCTGAAAATGAGGGCCAGTTGGCAGTGATGAACACTGATCATGAAATGCTCGGGTCGGGTCTGAGGCAGAGGACGGGAGCGTATATTCCGGTGCGGTCCCGAATCGCAGACATGGTTGTCTTTCCCTAGAATTAGGTGAGACCCACATAGGAGAACCTACCGAAATTTTACCTTGTTCAGGGGAAGATCGAACACAGCCTTGTCACGGTCGCAGTGTAGATAAATAGCTGCTCCACTATAAATGTGTCCCCTCCCTCCTCCAAAAACATGAAATTGTGTTTACTCGATCTAAACCACGATGTCCTCCTGCATATCTTCAAATACCTCGATGTTGCCTCTGTTCTGCGGTCGGCTCGGGTACGTCATTCAGGCCTGACTTTAGGCATCCGATTTGACAACTTTCTTTCTGAAGGTCAGCTCCGCTTGTAATAATCTGGCACATTCAAAGCACGTTTGGCTTGCCCTAGTCTGTGATCTGGGCAGCCGGCATCTATTGGATCTCCCGCCCCGAGACACCTTGCTACGCTTTTCCACGACGCAACTCATAGAGGAAATCAAACGAGCAGTGTTTGGACCACGGACTTGGGCGGTAAATTCGCCTTCAGCGCCGTCCGTCCGGCGACGGATCCATGTTCCTGTGACTGGATCGTCTCCGCTGTCCCAGCCTACTCTGCTGTCTGGCGATAGACATCTGCTCGTACAATGTGGGACCGGTTGCGAGATATGGGGCATCGCTGAAGGGAGGCGGATCTAGGCTCGCGACGGCATCCGCCGCAGCCAGGTCGTCGCCCAACTGGTGCGTGAGGGTACGGAACTCTTGATACTGCTGTGCACTGGGGAGACTCTATTGTGCGTATCCTGAACGTCTCTCGCCGCATCAGTCTATTCAATACCCACATGTTAGAACGACGCTGGACCCCGCGCTAATGGACTTGAAATTTATCGTCCAAACTTTTCTCCTTGACTTGAAGACCAACGTGGAAAGGCCGATGCCGCCGATCCAACTCCCTCGCACCTGTTTAAAATTTTTCGAACCGGTCATCGCTGACGATATGTGGGCTGCGGAGGTTTATTGGGGCGGCGTTCAGAGTGGTGACTGCTACAACGGCGTTCTCCTCGTCAATTGGAGGGAAACGACGTTCGTACTGTTGCGCCGTCCAGGACAATTCATTCACAAGGTGCGCAGTAATTCCAAATTAATAAATATACTTAGTCAACGATATGTCTGGTCCGACCTAGAAACTCCTGCGTGGCCATCTTCTGGCGCTCACTCGGGCTGGCGCAACCTCCGACGTGATCCTGTATCCACTAGCCTCATTCAATCCCCATTGGCAAGCGCTCGACTCCATCGCGTTCCCCAGAGAAGCGTCGCACTCTCCCATCGGACCAATCGAGCCTATCATCCTACAGCAGGTCGAGTACCCCGTCGTCCCGGAATTCCACGCCCTGCAGATGATCGTGCACGAATCCCCGTTGCACCGCTGGAGCTACATCGTTTCCACCCACACCGGGGCCGGCATCTGCAGCCTTGATGCCGACAGTCGTCTGCCCGCGCTGCATCGATACCGACTCACGATCAGCTCGACATCAACGCCGCCGACCTGGGAGCGGATTTCGTGCGCCGGGACCATCAACCGGATCGCTCACGTACGCCGGGTACGGGCTGTCGTTCCCGCCCGCGTCGGTCCCGGCTCGTCTGTCGTCTAGCGACGGGTGAAGGTAGTGTAGATGGCATGTGGATCGTTCCTCTGCCGGAGCAACATCATGATTGCGTTTGTCTGTCGACTGATGCTGGTGCGCTCACCATCTGCTCCGTGGGGGGTACCGGTGTGGATGTATTTTACTACGAGTAGGCGCTGGCTGCATCTGTAAAACAAAGGAAAAGGTTCACTATAACGAGCTATGTATATAAAACTATGCAGCACCATGCAATACTGCAGTCTGCATAGTCAATTATAGCTGCATTCATCCCAGGAAGTGCTGCATGGTGCTATACAGAACATTTCAGTCTTCCAGATGCTGGTCCGTTACTTGCTCTCGCTCTATAGGATTGTACTCTCTGATTATTTTCGTGTCACTTGCTTTTACAGTAAAAAGAAACATTTTTCTTCCATGTTACCAACTGCTGCCCTCGAGCCTGGAGGTCCAAAAACTTCGATTCGCGGTTATGGAGATACTTATCAGGTGAGATGTAACTGTGGGAGGAGGGGTCGTCGTTTATTGAATTTTGGAAACTGGACTTCGAATCCGAATTCCAAAAAAATCCATCTCCAACCCCAACCCCAGATTTAATTTCTCGGATTCATATCGGATTTACTGGGATGTCAACGTTCGACGAAGGCAGTCTAAGGGTAACTAATATACAGATGTACAGACGACGACGCGGGGTAATCATACTTGGGAGCCTTTGGGACGCCGCGGCCGCGAGATATGATACGATACAGGTAGTGTCTTTGAATTTACCGGCGCATTTTTTCATTGCCAACGCAAATACAAGGTACGTGGACATGGACATGGACATGAAACGAACCAACCAACAAACCCAAGGGCGGGGCCCGAGAACCGGTTGGGCGAAAAAGGTGCACACCGCATCCCACCGCATATAGCGCCTCCCATCCCATTATCCCATCCAAACCCATCTTACCCTAATACCCATAACCCGTCATGCAGAATGAATGATACACGGCGCTCCGAGTCACTCAAAGATAAACCGCTAAACGCGCATGGACCCCTTCGCCCCGCCAAGCTCTTTCCACCACTGCGTCTTCTCTCCTCCTCCCCCACCTCTATCTCTGCCTCCGCCCCCTCCACCAACCTGTTTCCCATTCGTCCCCCGCCGCACGACCGTCGACAGCCCCGAGCTGACGCCTTTCCGCCCACCGCCGGGGTACTCTTTCGCTATCGCTTGCCCTTGTCCTTTCGGATTCGGTTTCCCACTCGGTTTCCCGATCGGAATCGGTTTCGCGTTCTTCGGATGCGGATTCCCGGCCGCGCGCGCGTATTTGGACAGCGGGTTTTTCGACGGCGGTGTCGGTGCCGACCCTGACGGCGCATCGTCCTCCTCGTCCTCCCACGACTCCGCATCTTCATCCTCATCCTCTTCCGCATCCTCCTCCTCCTCGCCGCCCTTCCCCTTCCCCGTCTTCGCGGATTTGGAAGTCGAGTGTCTGAGCGGCATGCTCCCCCTCTCCCACTCGCGCCGGTGGAGGCGGAAGACAGCCATCGTTGCGCGGGCGTCGGTTACCTGTTAGGTGGGACGGGTATAAGTACGTGCTGCAGGTGCAAGAGACAACCGCCCCCAAAAAATAAAAGGAACGAGAAAGAAAGGGAATGATTGTCGAGACGCGTGGAATGCAAAAGAAACGCAACGCATTATCAAGTAAACACATACGCAAACGCATTATAAAGAAAAGGCACGCACACTGGAATGCTCCCCGCCCTGTATCGCCACACCTACCTCCTGCTGCACGAGGTGGCGGAGGGCGATGCGTTTGGACTTAGTGAGCCCGAAGCGCGCTGCGTACGCCTGGGTGTCGCGCGTCTGGGGGCGGGGGTGCGGGAGGAGGAGGGCCTGGGGGGTGCGTCAGTCTTATCTCACTTAAACGACGCAGAGAAGGAGAGGCACCTTCAAATCGTTAAACACCGCGTGCCCGACCAGAATGCGGTCTTTGAGCAGCGCGGCGACGGAGGATTGGACCTCGGCGAAGGGGCGGGCTGCGGGGACGTGTTAGGAATCGTATGGATAAAAAGGTTCAGAAGGAGGAAGGCGCACCATTCACCATATCCCTCTCCCTTACGCCACTCCACTCCGTGCGGTAGTCCACGACCCTTTCCCGGGGGCGCACGAACGCATCGAGGAGCACGGCGCCGTGGAAGTTGACGACGCTCACGCGCGCGAGGGCAGATTCCGTGCCTTCTGGCCCGACGCCGACCATCTCACAGTCGAGGGCGAGGTATTTCCCGGGCCTGGCGGATACGAATGAATATGAGTATGAGAGTAAAAGGAGAAGGAAGAGACGCACAGTCTCTGCGCGTCGGTGTACTCCATGCGCCCAAGGATCATTCGCCGCAGGGCCGCGAGCGACTCGCCGTTCTTCCGCTCGTCCGCGCCCTCGAGTTCGCTCTCCTGCACGTCCGGCAGCGGAGACACCAGATCCACACCCGCATCCGATCCCGGGTCAATTTTCCGCCTCTTCCGCGGCACGCCCTCGCCCTCGCCATCGTGCTCGTGCTCGCGCCGTTTGCGCACCTTCGGGAGGATCTGCGTTTTTCGACAAAATCAGTCCGAATGTACCAGACCAAAAAGATGGGAGGAGAGAGGTAGAGAGCAAGACCTTTTGCAGCGCGAGCCAGTTGGCCGACGCGGCCTTGGGTACGGTCGATTTTTTCGACATGGATGGTGGCAGCGAGGATTGAAAAAGGAAGGAGATCACGGTGGCAGTGCGGATGGGCTTCTGGAACATACATGCGTACATACAAGCCTCTCTGTTGAATTGCTGTTGAAGTTTCCCTTCACACTTTGACGACGTTGATATCGACGAGAACTTGCTTACTTGTCTGATATTTGAGACTCTATGCACTAGATATTCTCTGCTCATGCTCCTGCGGGCCCGCATCTCTTTCCGCCGACCGAAGCCGAGTCGGAGTCTCGTTTCTGACTCTCTGTCAAGGATATATCCAGGTAAATTCATTCAACACTATAAATACGGAGAACATAGACTCTCAGGGAGTATATTATATACAGTTAATTGATAGGCATGAAGCTTGTCTCCCAACTATGAAGGGAAGGCTATTTCGAACTTCTTTTCCCAGTCCTGCCAGCGCTCCTCCATGTACTCGAAGGTGTATTCCGAGTGCCGACCATATTGATCGGATTCCGGACGTTTCAGACGTGATTCTGCGTACGGATATTGCTTTGAATTGGTGGGTGAGCGGTATTTCTCCGGAATATTCCGTTCCAAGCAACTTTCGACCAAAGTGAGCAAGTCGGGTGGAGGTCTCGGGAATGTCTAGAAAGGTTGAGTTAGTAAGAGACCAAATCTCCAAAAACATGTACTTTGAGCCATTGTAAGGTGTTATGCCATTGTTGCGGATTGGAAGAATATTTTTGCTTGATATACCATTGATATGGATGGGAAGAGTAGCTTTCTTCGTTCAACGAGGGTTCCAAATCACGCAGAACCGGCAAAAGCTCCGGATAAGGCGGACACCATCTCAAGAATACATGCCAGTGCTTATTCGGCCAACTAGTGAACTTTGATAAGTTTGTGTGGTTGGCGTTGTCCAATGCTCTCACCTGAGATATTCTTTGTGGAAGGAATGGCGTTGCGACCGCAAGTGATCCTCTAGTATACTCGTTTCCTTGACAGTGTGCATGAGTTTGCAAGCGAGTTCCCGTTTCGTTTCGGACAATTGCTTTCGGAAATAGTATGGGAGAATTGCGTAAACTTCCTTTGCCAGTTCGCCGCCGCTACGTCGCTGCTCCGGACTGGGTGCATCCGGAGTATCAGGCATTGTACTTGTGCGTAAAGAACACATGGCGTCCCTCGCTTCATCCCATGGTAGACCCCATAGTTGACGAACTACCGAGAACATCATGGAATGTGTGTGGTGATCTTCGTCGAAAAAGATGGTAATTCTGAATGCGCCGAGGATTTTAACAAGTTGAGGACTGACAAAGGATATGATCTCTGTGAGTTTTTCTGGGTCCGATGACGCTGTGAATGAGCCTGCCGGTGGGTCATGCTCAGACCACCAACGCTGGCAGTCAAGCATGAATGAATAATCCCCCCAGCGCTGAATGAGAGTTTCGGGGACCACCTCTGCACTTTTCTAATGAAGCTGAACATTATCCATGGTCAGAGGGCAGTGGAAAAATATACCTTCAACCATTGTAAGACCACGTCAATCACTTCATGGTCAGACCGCCAGCCAAACAAATAATCTGGCATGAAAGTGGAGACTAGCTCCACTAGGTCGGGAGAGGGGTCAACTGTGGCCAGAAATTTCCAGACATTACGCCCATAGTTTCTGCCACGGACAGTCAATGACGATAAAGAGAGAACTTTTGTATTTACCGCAATTCTAAAGCACGGCGAGTACTCTCAGGTCCATCCGCGTTTGAAAATGCCCTAAGGATGCGGCAAGCCAAGTTCTTCCTATGCTGGAGGTCATTCACAAAGAATGTTTTTGAACGCTTCTCGTCTTGTAGAAAATCGATGAAGGAGGCATGATAAACTTTGATCCAAGTGGGTCCTGTCTTTCCATGGGATTCCTGACCAAGTAGGGAGCGAAGGCCACGTAACGCCAGCGAAATGTCATTTGACTGCCACTCCAGAAGCTGTTCGATGGTATGAATTGGTAGTTCAATTTCTGCCGCAATAACTGCCAGAAGTTCGAAAACGCGAGGTCGGTCAACAACAGCCTCGGAGAGGATTTGAATGTAGAGGTTGTCGATGGCAGAAAACGGTGCTGATCCATGAGGCTGATAAGTGCCCATGATTCTACTGAGGCGTTCATTCGGTCGGAAATTCCTGTCATCGATGAATTTTATGACTGTGGACGCGTAGATAAAATGGCCGGAGGATTTTTCGATTAGCTGATCAATGATTTCATTCGTTGGCCATGGTAGGGGCACTTCAGCCATAATTCTACCGTGGTCGCGATGGATACGTGAAAATTCGACTTGTAAAAATTTTCGTACGTCCTCAAACGATTGGTCGATGGGAAAGCCAATGTGAAATTTGCTAAGGGAATCTGCAAAAATCTCCTGGATGTGGGCTTCGGGGCGGCTGGCAATCAAGAACCGGAGGTTCAGGCTTCGATCACGAAGACTTTTGCCAATTGATCGCAATATTTCCTGCTGTACCTCCGGGCCCGTACACTCATCGAGCCCGTCAATGATAACGGTTACTGGTTGACGGCACCCAGAAAGATGCATTTGACAGGGCCCAATGATGAGCCGCTCCACTTGGATGGAAAGGGATCTATCCACAATGGATGGGTCCTTCTTCACAACCTGAGCAATAGCACCTCTCAACTGGGGCAGATGAAGAGCGAGCTGATATGCGATTGTTGGGAACAGCTTGTTGCCGTTTCCGCGCGATGCATTACCACGTTTGAAGAAGAAGCTGGCCCCAAGACAGCCCTTGGCCTCCAACTGCAGGCAGAGTGACTGTGCCACAGCAGATTTTCCGGCGCCAGCGGGACCGTTTAGCCACAGGATACGGTTGTCGCGGTGATCCTCCCCGTTGGTGAGGAACTGAGGGAATGGATCATCTTTACCAACAGATTTTTCAGTCAATTGTAGCGGGAGATCCCAATAATAGTGAGACCGCTCAATGTTCCAGTGACGTTCTGGCCCAAATCCGCGAGCCCAAGACTCGAGAACACTGAGCATCTTTGTCCTAGTTTCGGGATGGCATCTCGGTTGTGGAAATCTCTCCGCGGAGTCATGAAAAGCGTCATTCGCTGCAGCACGATACAAGATGTGTAGGCCTTCAAGTTGAGCTCTGTTATTCCAATCGAACAGTTTGAGAGGTTGAATGGTAACTCGCCTTGTTCCCCTTCCTGTTGTATCTGGGTGACATTCCCACTGATGAATGTCCCGCCATTGATAGTTGGCTGCGGCTCGGGGAAATGGCCCGCCCAGGTAACCGGCGGGGGGAAAGGTGAATGGGAATGGAATGCTGTCTGGCCCAATTCAACAGGGTACCCCGGGCTTGTCAATGGATATATCATTCTGTCACTGTCCAGGCCTGAAGGGACGTTATCACGGGTTGTGGGGAATTCCCAAGGACTACTAAGTCCGTCAAGAGGATCCAAGCGGGATTCCTGTCTCGGTGAAAATAGAGAGTGCGCAGCGGTCAGGGGCTGTGGGGACGGGTGGCTATCTCTGCTGATTCCTTGCGAGAATATGGAGCGGAGTGCTGACGGGAGGGAAGGGGGAGATGGAGGCGGAAGAGGTGGAGGTACATTAAGCGAGGAGAATCTTCCGCTCTTGGATGAGAATAAGGACCGCAGGGCAGATGGGATCCGCAGTGGGAGAGAGCGGGATGGACGATTCTGGCTCCGAGGGGCATCTTCGACTTCATCAGCTAAATGGTCTCCGCACTGGGACGACTCACCGTATGCCAAAGCTGTATCATTCCTATCCGTCGGTTGGCGATGTCTCTCGCGAGTACGAGGGTCCGAAGTAAAGCCTTCCATGCCAGTCTCCGATTCCAAGGTTAAAGAAAGGTCCCTCTCGTCCCCTTCTTCGAGCATGTTGTGCACGTTTATGTCTCCCGCAACGTCATAGAAGGTCCCGCCGTTGATTTGTACACCAGTGTTGGACCTAAAGAAGGGCATTCGAGCAAGAGCAGACGGAGTGCGGGAGTGGAGAGGACCAGAACGACAGTTGTGCACCCGAGCTAATTCAAAAATCAGGTGGTTGATAAAAATCTTGATCCCCACGGGTAACCATCCCGTCCCCCGTGCCTGAAAGTGTCAAACGGGGTTGCCATACAGTAGATAGTGTGCTAGTTCGACGAGATGTTCGCTGCATAATTCTATTTGGCAACCCCCAAGGGGGGACCAAAGATAAGAAAAAATGATATCACCTACAATTTTTTTTCCGCCGCAATCTGGGTTCAACCCAAGTTCAACCTACTAACTTACCTGGTACCGTGTGAATACCACTGGCACTGGCATTGAAATCCGGGACCTTCAGTACTATTCAGTGACTCTTGCTAGAGCTCTCTTTGAACCTTCCCTTCTCTGGATTTTTTTCGGGACGAGGCCCGAGAGTCAGTAAATTCGATATTTTGTCCTGTGATCTCTTACTGACATCCTCCTTACTGACCTCGTCGGCAATTTGACAAAAAGCTTATTCTAACTGGAATGCCTTTGCGTTCTCCTAGTCACTTCAAGTTGCACTGACTCGCACTGATTCTTCAAAGTTGGTGACCCTGTACCTTGGCCACGACTCAAACTCCAACAAACGAGCATCGCAGTGTAAAGCTGAAGCAAAAAGTCTTTTATAAAAACAAGTGACAGGCCCCTACTCATAATAATACACATCCGCACCTCCCGCGGAGCAGATGGTGAGTGCACCGGTATCAGGCGACAGACAAACGCAATCAGGATGTTGGGCCGGCAGAGGAACGGTCCACGAGCCATCTACACTATCTTCACCCGTCGCCGGACAACAGACAAACCGGGGGGTGGTCCGACGCGCGCGGGAGGGAAACGACAGCCCGTACCCGGCGTACGTGAGCGAGTCGATGAGCACACAGTTGATGGTCCCGGCGCCCGAAATCCGCTCCCAAGCCGGCGCCGGTGCGAGGGTTGAACTTGATTTTACGACCGCGGTCGGGAGGGTGAGTCGGTATCGATGCAGGGCGGGCAGGCGCGTTTCTTCGCCGTCGGCATCGAGGCTGCGAATGCTCGCGGTGTGCGTGGAGACGACGTAGCTCCCGTGGTGTAGCGGGGATTCATGTACGCTCATCAGCGGCGGGCGGAATCCCGGGAGGATGGGGTATTCGAGCCGCTGTACGATGATGGGCTCGATTCTTCTGATGGGAGGATGCGACGCTGCTCTGGCGAACGCGGCGGAGTCGAGCGCTTGCCAATGGAGATTGAGTGAGGCCAGTGGATAGTACAGGACCACGTCGAAATTTGCGTCAGTCCTGGTGACCGCTAGAAGATGGCCGCGCAAGAGTTTCTAGGTCAGAAGATGACGCATGAATGACTGCACAATTATTATTGAGATTACTGCGCACTTTGTGAAGGAGTCGTTCTGGAAGGTGCAGCAGCACGAACGTTGTCTCCTTCCAATTGACGAGGAGAACGCCATTGCAACAGTCACGATTCTGAGCGGCCCACTGAACATTCGCAGCCCAGATGTCGTCAGCGATGATCGGCTCGAAAAATTCTGGACAAGTGCGAGGGAGTTGGATGGGCGGCATCGGCCTTTCCGCGTTGGTCTTCAAGTTAAGGAGAAAAGCTTGAACGATAAGTTTAAAGTCCATTAGCGCGGGTTCGAATGTCATGCTAGAGGGTGGATGTTGAAAGGACCGATGGGGTGAGCAACGCTCAGGAGACGTACAACGGAGTCTGCCCAGTGCACAACACTATCAAAAGTTCCGTACCGTCATGCACCAGTTGGGCGACCACCTGGCTGCGAATGATGCCGTCGCGAGCCCAAATCCGCCGCCCTTCAGCGATGTCCCATATTTCGCAACCGGCGGTCCCACGTTGTACGAGAAGGTACCTATCGCCAGACAGCAGAGTAGGCTTGGACGGCGGAGACGATCCAGTCACATGGACATGGATCTGTCGCCGGACGGTCGGCGCTGAAGGCGAATTTGCCGCCCAAGTCCGTGGGCCAAACACTGCTCGTTTGACTTCCTCTATGAGCTGCGTCGTGGAAAAGCGGAGCAAGGTGTCTCGGGGCGGAAGATCCAGTAGGAAGCGGCTGCCCAGATCAAAGACTATGGCGAGCCAAACATGCTTCGACTGCGCCAGACTTTTGCAGGCGGAGCTGACCTTCAGAAAGAAAATTGTGGTATCGGATGCTCAAAGTCAGGTCTGAATGACGTACCCGAGCCGACCGCAGAACGGAGGCAACATCGAGGTATTTGAAGATATGCAGGAGGACGTCGTGATTTAGATCCAGTAAACACAGCATTTCAGCTTTACTCGGGAAGAGGGAGGGGATGCGAGCAGTGGTTATTTATCTACATTGCGACCGTGACAAGGCTGTGTTCGATCTTCCCCTGAACAAGTTGAAAATTCGGTAGGTTCTCCTGTGTGGGTCTCACCTGAGTCTAGGGAAAGAGACATTGGGCTTCGGAACGCGCCGGAATATACGCTCCCGTCCTCTGCCTCAGACCCGACCGAGGATTTTCATGGTCAGTATTCATCACTGCTAACTAGCCCTCAATTTCAGCGAACCCAACTTGGTGCGTTGTATGACGCTTATACCAGTTGCGCCGTGACGCAGCAGTAGGACGCTTGGACTCAGAAGCACGTTTATGGGGCGGATAGAATTATTTTATTCAAGGTTGAAGATACCAGCCCGGAGCATGTGCTGAGACATCCATACGAGTCCACGGACTCTATACGCGGGACTACGCACCATTGACGCCTGCGGAAAAGACGAATCAGCGACTGCTTTTCGAGTGAAGATGATGAGGAGAAAGAGAAGGGAGTGGTCGGGTGGCTCAGATATAATGGGTAATTTCATGACGGACGTTCGTTGCGATTCTGAAATGTAATCATCCCAGCCACCACGAGCCTCGGAGGATCCGGAGAGGGACAAGGAGAACGAGGAAATTGGAGAAAAGAATGACCGAATCCTACCTCTCTCCATGAGATCGTCCAGACGCAGAATCCCATAGTCTGAGGACGGATGGCGGTCGAGTCTAGGGTGTAGCGGCACCCATAAACGATGGAGGCGAGAAGAGAAAAATATGTGAGGGTCGTGTTTGCCACGACCGATTGCCATATATGGCCAGCGGACAAATAGGGCACAAGAATCGACCTTTTCTCCACTCCCTCAACAAGGATTAATGCTACCTATACCTACCTACCTCCTTATCGACTCTGATATGGACGACAAACCAGTATCTAGACGCCTAATACGCAAGCTCTGCCGGCCGGATTTACAGCCTTGTCCACTGGGTGGAGTTTGGCCTTCACGACTCGCTTTAGTCGCTCCTGAGTTTGACGCAATGTCTGCTGGCTCTTTCAAGCTGTGCCTTCTGAATCTTGAACCCTAACCGTGTATCCTACGTTCTTGTGCTCTCTGTACCTCTTACAGCCTTTCCATCCATCTTGGTCGAGTCTTGAATCTGCAATCTTACCAGCTGCTTAGAATTTTATTCTAGAATTCTATACTCCGAGGTTGGGCCTTCGATTTCCTCTCCACTGGTTCGGACAAGGTTCGGATTGATTATTTCTCGCACCGCCTCACACCGTCACACACATGGTTATGACGTCCCGCTGATCTCTTCAACTTTGTGTACAGCTTGCCCTGTGTTTGGAAGCACTGCCGCGACTCCGCCCAGGATTGTAAGCACCGTGCAAGTGCACTTGTTGAATGGGGATTAATTGAGACAATTTTGCCAAGATTGCAAGACGATCTCTATCGAGGCTGTGTCTCGGGGTCGTCTGTGAATGCATCTTCTTTCGTTTGACAGTTGGGAACACAGGACGGCCTTTTCCCCGCGGATTGCGCCACCCAAGTAGCTACTAAAAGCTAAAAGGCGCTGCACGTCTTGCTCGAGGTTCTTTCCTAGTCACCATGCCAGACCGTCCAAGTCGCCGCCTCAAACATATAGTTGCTGGAATATTCCGCCCCAGCCCATCTTCGCCCTCTCCATCGGCGTCTACGCTTCCACTGAGTACCCACGGCTCACCTATTCAAGCGGAAACTCCCCTCGTTCTGCCCGCGCCTTCCACTACTTCTCCTGCCGCTGTACCTTCCATTCCAGCGATGGACGTGGTGTCAATGAGTGCTACCCCCGCAAAGATCGTCGATAATGTCGTCCTTGCGCTTGATATCGCTGAGAAGCTCGCAGGTTTCGTTCAAACGGTCCCGTTCATCGCTCCTGCGGCTGGATTTTTGTCACAAATTCTGAAAGCATACAAGGTGATCTGCATAACCACGATTCACATGGCGGGATGTTAATTATTGTCCAGGAAGCCAAAGATACGAACGACAAGAGAGACGCACTTCTCACTCGTATTACGGGTATAACTCAGGATCTTTGTGTGACAATCTTGCGAATGGAAGAAACAAACCACCTCGACCTCATCAGGCGTCTCAAGTCGGAAATCGAAAAATACGCCAGGTTCACAATTCTTGTTTTTATTTTATTTTCCAAGTCTCACTCGAGATCCTGTGTAGATTACTTGAGGAGGCCTCCAAGTTCATCGCAGAGTATGACGAGCTCGGAGCCATTCGTCGCAGTGCATCCCGGAACCAGTTAGGAGCTAGATTCGGTGACCTCCAACAACAACTTGATTCATTTGGAGCGCGGTTCAGGGTAAGTACACAAAGACCGATTTGTTTCGCGCTGCTAATCCTCTCGGCTTAAGACCAACCGTCTTGTAGATCTTGCGATACAGCAGAGTACGATCGTGGAGAAGTTGGATCAAGTCTATGGCATGGCGTCAGTCCTGTTTCTCCTCTTAACGACCTTGTCTGCTGATCGGAATACAGAGTCGAGGAGAAACTCGAGAAATGGCTGCAGTCACCACCTAACATGCGACAAAAACAGCACGAAACACAGAAACTTCGCAAGGAAGGCACTGGGCGCTGGTTCCTGGAGGGCGAATTGTTCATCGACTGGCAAGATAATCCAGGCTCATTGTGGATTCAGGGTCCTTGTAAGCCACCGCAATGTCGAACATTATCAACTCTAGCTTGACCTTGAAACAGCGGGTACCGGGAAGAGCGTGCTGAGGTGACAGTTCTGACCCTTTGCGCGTTGATATTCCGTTGACGAAATACAATCCATAGTTCTTCCATCGTACAGACGCTCATCAAAAGCCAACAACTTTTCGCGGACATGGGGAAGTCATCCGCGGTCGCTTTTTTTTATTTCGACTTCAAGTCCAAGGACGGCAACGCCGTGGAAGCCGCACTTCGGCGAATCGTACTCCAGTTTTCTGCCCAGTCTCCACACCCGTACCGAACTCTGGATAAGCAATACAACTTGTCCAAAGGGCAGGCCCTGCCGCATTATCAGGATCTCCAGTGTATACTCAAGGAGTTACTCCGAGAGCTCGGGCGGAGCTATATTATCCTCGACGCACTCGATGAGTGTCCGGATGCAGAACTGGGGCAGCTTATGGAGCTCATTGCGACGCTACGGGGGTGGACCCATAGCTCGTTGCACCTTTTATTTACCAGCCAGCCTCGCACAAGCTTGACAAACGGACTCAAGAATGTGCCTTGTGTTCTCCTGGAGTCTGATGTGACCCAGCGAGATATCAAACTATTCATTACCAGCGAACTCCGGGAAAACCCCACCATGAGAGTTTGGAGTTCTCGAGCAGACGAAATCGTTGATCGAGTTGTGCTCAAGACCAGCGGAATGTCAGTGTCTTCCTTGAGCTCAACTTTCCTAATTTAATTTACACATTTGAATTTTCAGGTTCCGGTTGGCAGCCTGCCTCCTTCTCGAACTTTCTCGCTGTAAGCGGCAAAATGAATTAGAAAAAACACTCGAAAATCTCCCCAATGATTTGTTCGGGATCTATGACCGCTTCCTGCAAACGATTCGCCCGGAGGACCTTGTATATGTCACAGGCATTCTGCGCTGGCTCATATTCTCTGCCCAACATCTCAATTTGACCCAGGTCGCGGATGCCGTAGCATTCGACTTTTCCGATCCAGCACGCTACACGTATGATCCAGTGTTGCGTGAAGATAACATCAATGCTATCCCCGACTGGTTGGAGGGGTTGGCCACTATTCGGGACCACAATGGCGCGAAAACGGTCGTACTGGCACACGCTTCGGTCCAGGATTACCTCCTATCACAATATTTCACGGACAAATTTGGTTACGACCTTGGCCAAGGACCCTCGCACAGCTTCATTGCGCGGTCATGCATGGGCTATCTTCTCCATTTTGCCAGTCATCCTCTCAATTCAGAAACCTTTCCCCACTACCCACTGGCACAGTATGCGGCGAAGCGCTGGTGTCACCATCTACTACGTTCTCATGACCAATCTGGGTTGACTTCGGATGCAATTCTTCTTCTGGAGGATGGAAGCGAACAATACCGTGCTTTAAACGACCTACGTAACATGTCATATGCTTCATTGGAGAAAGGGTACATCGAGGGCTTTTATCCTTTAACCTTCCCACCACGCAGCGTACCCTCGAGATTGCCCCTGCAGTTGTGTTCGGAGGAAGGGTACATTGTGGGAGTACGTTGGCTGCTTCAGACGGGTGTGGATGTCAATGAAGAAGGGGGTGGTTTGCATGCCGCATCGACTCGCGGCCACACGGAGATCGTCCGTCTCCTACTCGAGAACGGCGCTAACGTCAATGCCAAAGGCCGGGAAGGCGAAACCGCACTGGAGGCCGCTTGCGCCGAGGATCATACCGACATCGTGCAGCTCCTCCTCGCAAGCGGCGCCAAAAGGAATGTACCTTGGCACTGCATTGCAGGCCGCATCGTGGGCAGGCAACAGAGAGGTGGTGGGCCTCCTGCTCGCAAAGGGCGCCGACATCAATGCTCAGGGCACATATTTTGGCAGCGCGTTGCAGGCCGCATCAAGTCAAGGCAAGATGGAGATTATTCGTACGCTGCTCGAGAACGGTGCAGACATCAACCGAAAAGGCGGAAACTACGGAAGCGCGTTGGCGGCGGCATCCATCAACGGCCACGTAGATCCCGTGCGACTACTGCTTGAAAAGGGTGCCGACGTCAACGTTGATGCACAGGACAAACTATTTGGGACCCCCTCGCAGGCCTCTCGTTTGAAAGGCCACGACGAAGCCGTGCGTTTCCTCCTTGCAAAGGGTGCTAATGTCAGTGCACGGGACGAGCACTTTGGAAGTGCATTGCAGGCCGCATCCATGAACGGGCACACAGAAATCGTCCGTTTCCTGCTCCAGAATGGGGCTGATGTCAAAGCTCGGGATGCGAGAGACGGAAGCGCACTGCAGGTAGCATCAAGGGGCGGCCACACGGAGATCGTCCGTATTCTGCTCAAAAATGGTGCGGATGCCAATGCAAAGGGTCGGGGAGAGGGAAGTGCATTAGCATTAGCGGCTGCGGCCAAGAATGGACACATAGAGATCGCCCGTCTTCTGCTCCAGAATGGTGCAGATGTCAACGGGCAGGACGGGAGGGCGTTGCGGGCCGCGGTGGAGGATGGCCAAATAGAGATCGTCCGTCTCCTGCTGGAGAACGACGCAGACGTCAATGTGAAAAGCGGGTACTCCGCCTTGCAGGTCGCATCGGAGAGCGGCCACGCGGACATTATCCGTCTCCTACTGGAGAACGGAGCAGATGTCAATGCGAATGACAGATCTGGAACCGCCTTGCAGGACGCGTCGAGACGTGGTCACACGGACATTGTCCGTCTCCTGCTGCAGAACGGGGCGGATGTCAATGGATTCAGTGACGGACACTTCGGAACCGCCTTGCAGGCTGCATCGACCAGAGGCGACACGGGGACATTTCGTGTCCTGCTCGAGCACGGTGCCGACGTTAATGCCCAAGGTGGGGAGTATGGGAACGCATTGCAGTCAGCTTGCAGGAACGGCAACGCAGATATTGTCCGACTCCTACTCGCAAACAGTGCCAACGTCAATACCCAAGGGGGAAAATATGGGAACGCATTGCAGTCAGCTTGCAGGAACGGCAATGCAGATACCGTCCGACTCCTACTCGAATACGGCGCTGACGTCAATGCCCAAGGTGGGGAATATGGGAACGCGTTGCAGTCAGCTTGTAGGAACGGCAACGCAGAAATCGTCCGACTCCTACTGGCGAACGGTGCTGACCTCAACGCTCAAGGCGGGACATACGGAACCGCTTTGGTGGCAGCGTGCACGTACGGCCACGGAGATGTCGTGCGAGTGCTGGTAGCAGATGGTGTCAACGTTAATGCCAAAGGCAGTGACCTTCACGGAAACGCATTGCACGCCGCATTACGGTATCAGCGCACAGAGATCCCTCGGCTCCTCCTTGATGCTGGCGCGGAAGTAAACGAAAGAGGCGGAAAACATGGAAGCGCGTTACCGGAGGCGTGTCAGACTGGCAACCTAGATCTTGTTCATTCCTTCCTTGCTAAAGGCGCCGATGTCAATGCAGAAGGTGGCAAATATGGACGTAGAAGCGCGTTACAGGTGGCGTCCATGATTGGAAGCCTGGATCTTGTGCGCTTACTCATTTCAAACGGGGCCGACGTCAATGCACAGGGTGGCCTATACAATGGACTCGGAAGTGCATTGCAGGTCGCGTCGCGTCACGGCCACACAGAAATAGTTCGTTTTTTGCTTGAGAATGGGGCGGATGTCAACGTACAAGATGGGCGAGATGGAAGTGCACTATGTGAGGCGTCGAATCATGGCCACGCGGAAGTAGTTCTGCTCCTGCTCGAGAGCGGTGCGGATGTCAATGCACAAGGTAGAAACTTCGCAACGGCACTGTATCGTGCATCCACCGGCGGCCACACTGATATAGCTCGACTCCTGATCAAGAGTGGCGCAGATGTCAATGCAAATGTCGGGTACTTGGGAACTGCACTGCAGGCGGCATCATGTCGGGGCCATACGGAAATAATTCGGCTCCTACTCAAGAATGGTGCCAACGTAAATGCACAAGGCGGGCATTATGGAAACGCATTGCAGACGGCGTGCACCAGCGATGACTTAGACATCGTTCGCCTCCTACTGGAAAACGGCGCGGAGGTCAATGCACAGGGTGGGGAGTATGCAAGCGCGTTGCAGGCCGCGGCGGAGAGCGGCGACCCCGATCTGGTGCGTTTGCTCATCTCGAACGGAGCCGACGTCCATGCACAGGGTGGGGTCTATGGAAGTGCGTTAGGTGCTGCGTCGTGCAAGCGACACACAACTATCATTCATCTGCTTCTGGAAAATGGAGCGCAGCCCTGTGCACTGGAGGAGAGCGCCTGGCCGAGACGGTTGGGATACCCAATAAGTATGGATGGACAGTAGTAGTATACACTGATGAATACAATTTTCGTTCTCTTTGCCCATGGATGGATACTGATAGGATTGTTTATATGTTTCCTGTGGGCGTAGTATTCCACACGTCTTTGGATCCCACGCTCCGAAGAAGCGAATGGCGGTGCCGGGCCATGGGACTCGCATAAGGGGGATCAGAAGCGAGTGGGCGACGAGGTGGTCCCCTATGGAAAGAGGAGCAACGGCACGCGTCCCGACCTAACGACGGGCCAGGGAAGAAGCTCGCCGGAACGCGATTTGCACGTTCGGGCGTCACGGAGGGTGGGGGCCGCCGTGGATGCAGAGGCGGAGGGAGGCACCATCGGTTGCCGCGGGCGCCGAAGATCGATCCTGCCACGACAATGAGGACGGGGCGGGGAGAAGATGCAGGTAGACACACCTCGGATCAGGTAGCGATTGGCTTTCACGAGAGGATCGCATCGGCAAGCCGGACATCCACAAATTTGTCGGCTAACTCCTGAAGGATGCTCTCGCGAGGGACGCGGCAGAATTGGCGGAAGAAACGAGCCGGTGCGGGAACGAAACGAGCCGGGTACGGAGGAGGTAAAGGAGAATGACGAGCGCCCGGTACAGTCGATACAGTCGTCTCCACGTAAGTAGATTGATGTGGAATCTCGAGCGCGATGCGTCCTGACATGCGCCCGACTACGCCCCATCCTCTCCCTTCTCGTCAGCGGCGCTGAGCATGCACCCCGCTCTGGCCCGCGCGACTGCGACTCTGGACTACGGAGGCGAGACACGCTGGGAATGGAGACGGGGGCCGGGAGGTGTCGATGGTGATGTAGCGATGCAGGCCCGAGGCCCGACGTGCGCGTCCCGCCATGGAAAGAGAGGGCGGCTCCGCTGTGGGTGGAAGCATGCGGGACGCGTGCGTCCATCCCTCGAGCCCCATCCATACTCCCGTCCGCTCCACAGCAATCCGCGCATGCCAGAAACAGTCTGCTCGACAATAGTATCCATTCCACCGCGCGCGACGACACAGAAAAAGCAGGGGTGCATGGTAGCGAGCGAGGAGGAGGAATCAATATCCCCCTCAAGAGAGAATGCGTACGTCGTATCCCGGAAAACGGGCAAGGGAGGCGCGTGGTCGCACATCACAAGACGGGAGCTGAAAGAGGCTCCGACTCGGATGCCGGGGGTATGCGAGGGAACCGGGGAGGACGCCCGCGAGTCCCATTTCTGCGTGAAGGGTAGCATTCATCAGGCGGAGCGCGGGAAAGTATCATGCATCACACTCCTGACTCGTCGAGAGGGTGCCGAGTGCCGGTGAGCTGATACGGTGTGATATAACGCGAAGGCCCATTACAGTCTCCCTGAGCACGGCGTGACGTGGCGAGTGCGGGGTGTGGGGCGCGGGGGGCGCGGGGCGGTAAGGGAAGGTAGAGCGGAAGATTCCTCGTCCGACGATGCAGCAGAGTACCCCCACTCCAAGACCCAGCGACTCGCACAGCGGGATGCGCGGCGAGGGGACAATCTTGCTCGCGTGTGCGTCCCGACCCCGCGGATGGCGGATCCAAGATGAATACCGTCTATCTGCTTCTTCCTGGCGACGACTCGGGGAGCGGCGCCCGCTACCGACGCGTATCATGCCCCGGGAGGCACGTCTCGGTCTCCCTCCCCCTCTACGTCCCTGCTGGTCCGTTGGGTACCCGCCTTGCGTCGACCATCGATCAAGTACCGGCGCCGGGAAGGGGTTCAGGATCGGGGGCGAGGAATGCCCAAGAGCTCCCTCATCAAGGAGACCTCGAGCATTCTGGCAGCAGCGAGGAAGGCGCGAAGGGGGACAGCAGCGACGACGAACTCGTCGATCGCTCGCGCAGCCGCACCGCAGTCGGGGCTCCCCAGCCGCGGTGTGGAAGTGCAGATACATTGACGACGCATCCAGTCGCGAGCGATACATAACGCGCTGCACTGGCCGCCGAGGAGACGGCACAGATCGTCTGTCTGCCGGAGAACGAGGCTGCGGGGGATTTTCGTGTCCTTGCCCGCATGCGTCTCTCCCCTGTCCGCCCTCTGGGACTCCATCTCGACCTTCGTCTCCTCTTCTTCTCCTCCCAGTCCCCGTCCTGTCATCGCAGTGAGGGGCGCGATCCGATGGTGCCGAGCACGCGACGAGTCGGATTCCCTCGGCGCGGAGGAGCCGAGGCGCACCAGACGTGCTGGCGAGGGCCCAAGCGGGAGGGCGGGGGCGAAAACGACGCCGATCCTGCGTGGTACGGGCGCCGGTCGGGGCCGTGATATGTGGAGGGAGGAAGCCACTCCCCACGGTCTTCCCTGCGACGCGCGGAGAAGGCACAGGCAGGAAGGCTGGGTCCGTGCTGGGGATTGACGAACACGCAGGCGCAGGCGCAGGCGCAGACGTTGATCGTGAGCGAGGGATGAAGGCGCGCGACGATGAGTCGGATTCCGGGGCGCCTCGATGCGGAGGAGCCGAGCGGGCGCAGGAGACGTGCTGGCGAAGGCGCGGGAGGGCACGGGAGGGCGGAGGGCAAAAAACGACGCCGATCCTGCGTGGTGTAGGCCAAGGTCGGGGCCGTGATGCACGGGGGATGCCACAGAGATGATTTCGTGCGATGGATGGGGACGTTAGGGCAAGCGGCGGGAGTTGGGGCTGCAGTCGGGGGCGGTTTGGTTTTGCATCGTGAGACCCACCGCGTCGTCGAGTGGGCGATATCAGTGCGCGAGGACGTGGGCGCGAGGAGCAAGAGCGGGTGCCCGAGACGTATTCGACTCCAGGATGCAGGAAGCGCTACAAAGCGAGTTAAGGAAGGGTCAACGTATGTGGGAAAGGCCGCCAGTAGAGTACATACCATCTCATTGATCATCGCAGGCCGATTTCTACCAGACGACACGACGTGCGAGGATCGCATATGCGCTAGGCTCGCGCGCTCGCGTGGATACCTACTTCAGGGCCGAGAGTTTCTTGGGGACAGCGGATTGAGACTTGGGCCGGGCGGGCGGGCAGCCGCAATTCTTCACGAAGATTCATGTCTGGCAGCGCGCATCTGTCCCGCCATCGCCAGCGGAGGGGACGAAATCGGGGGGAGAAAGGCCGGTCGCATTGCAGGCGACGGGAATCATACGGCTCGAGTCGACGAAACGGACCGCCTGTACGCGTGTAGCTTGGAGGCCGAGATGCACTACTAAGTATACGCGCTGAGGATGTGGAGGAGGACGTACTGCAGCTGACGCGTTCCATGCATGCCGTCGTCGGCGTGAATCCAACAGTGCTTGGGAGCTCAGGATGGGTATCTTGGGCGAGTGTTCTCCAAACGTGTGGAATTTGTTAAGCCGAGAGGAGGCTTGTACCCGGGAGGGGAGGCGAGGGAGGCGAGGGAGTGCACGGAGAGGGTGGGGATGCGCATGCGTCGACGAATGATGGGGGAAAGCCACGTAGAGGCCGATTCTCGATTCTCGAGTGTCGAATTCGATGTGGAAGCAAGCGGCCAGTCGACACGGCGGGGATGCGAGAGCGCGAGAACTGTCATCCAAGTAGATAGAGGATCGGTATGCGGTTAACCTGGAGGCCGAAGCTCATGTCGATACGAGCTGTGAATGTGGAAGAAGACGTACCATACTGAATGCCGCTAACTTCGTCGACGAGGATTGCGCAGCGAAGCCGAATGACGTGGACTCCAACAACGAGCATACCACAGCGACTCAAATAATCCATCCGTCTGCGAGCCTTTCTGCGGTCTTCTGGTTTCCCGTTCCATAGGGCTCCGTGCGTGGAATCAGCGATGGCCACCGGCGGACAAAAAGATCGATTGAGCCTAAAAGGACGCCGGAGACATTTTATTTGAAGGTGGGTCCGCTATTGGAGTCGAGATTGTCCAATTTCCGCAAGCTACTTCGACGACGCGAAAGGTTGGCGCAAAAGGTGTTGAGTCACGTGGATGCTGGGAAGCTCGGCCCGTTGGCCCGTTCTCCTTTCCGCTCCTCCATCCAGCCTCTCATCTGCCTGTAATACTTATCCATGGATAATGGCCGGTCAGTTCCTAAAGACACATAGCGGGGATATTAGTGTCCTCCGCCTCTTTCGCAATTGAATCCATGGCTTTTCCGTAATGCAAGAAACTTCAATATCAACATCTCCTCGTCGCGCACGACTCGGAAGACCTTTGTCTTGGAAATCGACGCTCCTAGCCGCCGATTCGGCACCCCACAACCAGTCATTTGCATGCTCCGGTGGCTGTTGCCCGACGCTAAAATAATATGGACTTGGCCGGATCGGCGATCTCTGCTCAAATGCATTCAGGCTGAGCTCCTGCAGCTGAACTACGCCGCGCGAACACCAGAGACACGGCTAAAAGCCTCATGAAGAAACGAGGACCGTCGACGAGTGAAGCGGTTGGGAAGGAAGTCCCACTGAAGTGGAATAAAACAGTCAAATGCTGTACTGATAATGAATGATACAGACGCGCAGGCCCCTAATGATCATCCTCGCGCGCCACTACGCCGCGCCTCCTGTCCCCCAGCAGAATTAAACGAGGGCCGAACCCTCCTCTCTCATACGTCTTTTCCCCTCCCCTCCTTCCAACCATGCGATTCCTCCTCACCTCCAGCGCGACTCTCCTCTTCGCGTTGGTCACGGCTATCCTCGCCGCCAACCCTCGTTTCGCGCGCACTGGATCGAGAACCATCGACGCAAATTCGAGCTTGGACATCAAACGGGATACCAGCTCGGGCCGCTTCCGCCGCGGCCTGCCTCCCCTCCCGCCCACGCGCAGATCCCCCAGCGGAAGTCGTTCGTCCTCCACGTACTGACTACTGCCTACCCGCCTGCCTCCCCAGCCCTATCCCCCACCACGATCTTCTACACCGGCGGGAACCTGGGCATCACGGGCGATCTCACGACGTACAATTCCCAAGCTCTGGTATATGGAGACACACCCGGGGTCGCCGTGGTATGTCCTTCCAGGCTCAGGCATTTGCTCGGGATGTTTACTCACGAGTTGGATCCCCGTTGTACTCTAGACGTTGACCTTCCTCCCTGGGGGCCAGTAAAACTAATCCGTTCGGGGCCGTGGCCGGCGTATGTGATAGAAGATCGTTAGAAATTTAGAATGCGGGGGCGAGTCTATGTGGGTGCGCTTCATTATATCACCGCGGCAATAGTGGGAGGATACATACCGCAGGTAGAAATTAATCTCAACCCTAGACTAATAATGCCCATGGACTGAATCGAGCCAGCGTCATTTACTTCAACTCCAGTCCATCCCAGGCTCCGTTCCAAACGAATTGCGTCGAAAAACAAGCTTAGGGTATTATAATTCAGAAGGCTCCCGCCGATCTGCAAGGTTCCGACTTTATTTCAGTATTGTCTGCTCATGGTGATGTACGGCTTCAAGGCCCTTGCACAGATTGCAGGAGTTCACTTGGCTTTGGAAAGGAAAGTGTTGATTCGCGTACAGTAGCCCCTAAGACGTGCATAAATACAATCTAATCTACTTAATCACCTCGATCAGCAAACGGATTGATTGGGGCTAAAACGCATCGCCTCAGCCTCCGTGGGCTCCTTCTACATCCAACCCTGTCAGAATAACCACTCTCCTCGAGTTTTGATTCTCGCTCGGGTCAAGAATGACTTTCTTAAGCACTGGGATATGGGATACAAAATATCAGTAAGGCCGCTCCCTACTCCGAGTCCGCGTCGGGTTCCTACTCACATTCCTGTAAGTGGAATCGCCGTTTCTCAATCACGGTGCACATCATGATAAACGTGGACTATTTCTTGACTTTTTTACTCGTCTTCACTCAATTTGAGAACATGAACCAGGATCTGCAATTTGTCGAGAGTCCAAGGACTCCGTATGTGTTTGGTACGGCAAGCAAGCAAGGTGAAGCAACAAAATTTGTAAAGTGGTGTTGAAGCACGCCAGAAACAGTGAATAAAAAAAGGCCTACGTAGCCGATTGGACTCCGCGGGGCAGGAAGCTCTGCACGCACACGCACTCTGTAAGGGTGTGGTCGCCGTGGTATGGAAATATTATTTTCATTGAGTGATACATGAGTGCAAACGACGTATAATAGAATAACCCGTAGATATGTTGAAACATCAACCTGATCATTGCATGACGCAGCCTGAATCCTTGGCCGGTATAGGGTCTTTAATATTAGCAGGCGGCAGACATTGAGCGACAAGCATTGCGTTGATTGGTTTGATATTCCAACTGGCCCGTATCCCGGTCGAATCGTATAATTGGTATGAATGGGTAAAAATGGTCAATTCGTGGATCTGAATCGATTGTACCTCTGACTTACGTTACTAGCTGGCAAGTATGCTCCAGCAGGCAGGATACCATTGGGCACACTGCCGTCCCCTCGAACTTCATCGGAGTCAAAGCAACTTGCGCTGAGGTACGGATTGAATACGTCTAGGATAACTACCTGCCCTCCAGTATTGCCCCCCGGAAAATTGTTGAAAACCAATGTGTTTTGGGGGTCAAACCCGAAACTTTGGATATACTTGGCTCGAGCATTCTCCAGTTGCGGCGGTTTATATTTACCGCCTTTATATCGAACCATGCTATCAGGAACCTCCACCTATATTTCGGATGGTTAATATATCGACAAGCGATCCAAAATCCGCACTTTATTGATGGCTATCCAGGTCGGTTTGTCTTTCGCGTAGATGGCGCAAATTGTTGCGACTGTGCCGGGATTTGACTCGTAATTATTGTTCGCAAAACTTTTGGCTCTATACAGCTAGTAGTCAGCAAGTACGCACGGTCGGGCTTTACATATAATCACCCACATCATGATATCGTCCGCCACATAAAGCCCAGGACCCAGTTCTTGATCTGCACCGGATGTCCCTGCACCATTTGGAGGCTTAATTACGGCCCCTTTCTCTTTCCATAGTTTTGCCGTTACCTGCGCAACAATTTAGTCAGGTAGTTGGTCGGTAATACAATATTAATATCCACATCATTTGTTCCGTGGAATCCGATAAATAAACTTTCGTCCCGTCTCTGGAGCTAGAAAGAGAAAATGTGTCGGTGCACGTGAAGATTGGCCGTAGCACACGGTTCTAAAACATACCCAATGAGACGTATTAGATGCAATATTTTCGCCCCCTGCGATGGATAAATACAAGGCGTCGGAGCCTAACGAGGAGAATAGTATGGTCAAGATAGCCGAGGAAATGATGCAGTTGAACATGGTGAAGTCTTTGCGAGTCCTGCTGCCAGCTGCGATGAATTAAGCGTCTTGCAAGTCAAGTCGAACAATTATCACTTGCCAGCTGAACAATAGATTGAGGGGGGAGATGAACCAGTCACGTCGTCCTCCAATTTCTGACCTCGTGTTTATATGGGTAGCGCCGCCTCGGCCCCTCCACAGAAACCCGTCCACAGAAACCCGCCGTTTCCCAGATATAAAGGCCGGTGTGCGCAAACCTGTCGTGGAAGGTGGAAACACTCCTTGATCTCGGAGTTTATTCGTTGCGATCCTCTGAGAATTCCCCGTGATGCGCAAAAAAAAAACGCGCTCAGAAATCATGTCTTTCTTCAGTTCCACTACTAGCTAGACCACTAGCTCCGATCGGAGCGGCAACTTCAAAATTCACGAGAACCATATAATTCAAGAACCGCGGCGTCAGGATAAGATCTGTCGAACTCTACTACCACTTTCTCCGACTTGTGGTTAAGGAGCGGGTAAAAAATGATTTTTCCAAACACTGAAATGCAATTCGAGTGAGGCTACGCGGAAATTTGTCAAACATTCTACTTACATCACAGCACGCATATGTGGAGCGATATCCTTCTCCCCCAATCTTCTTGTATCGCGATTCCCCCTCTTCCGGGTCTTCCCCATAAGTGACTTCGGGCCACCCACAGTAATAACAACAGTGCGCAAGCTCATCCTCACTGAGCAGCACTATAGCCTCCCGGGCGTCTCGGCCTGGTTGTATCCCAATGCGATCTGTCGTCCCAATGCTCATTTTCCCCCCCGTTAACTTGACCGGCGGACGCGGTTGTGCGGTCAAAAGCTGCTCAACCAACTCGTCCAGTCTGTTCGGATTGGGGGAATGAGTCTGTGGTTCGAGCCAAATGCATGGATGTCCGTTTGGAAGACACCTAGGCGTCTCTCTGGCGGTGGTTGGGTTGAGATGAGCAGACATGCGAGTGGGGCAGTGGCCATAATAGCCGCAGCCGAATGCGAGGTAGTACTTGTTGTCTTCTCGAATGATAACGAAGTTGAGGCCACCGTACGGGGAACGGAAGAGAAAGATGGGACGAGAGGCCATTGAGGAAAGACTACTGAGTCGGACTCTATGTGGGTACTTGGATCACGGCGATTATAAGCGGGAATGATGCTGTGGCAACCAACGGCGTATGGATTCGCCGTTTCAACGATCATGAGTCCCGCCGCGCAAATGTCCTGCACTTTCGATTCTTTTCTACTCAATATCTTCATCTTCGTAAAAACATCGAGGGGAGAAGACGAACAAAGTGTCGCACGTGCATGGACTTTTCGCGTACAAGAGGACAGGGATTTTGGAGCGGGTGAAGATGGGAGTTGGGCTCGGTTACGGTGTTTGTGGGTGCCCAAAAGAACTGCAAAAAGAAAAAAAAAAAATTGCCAAAAAAGGAAAGAGGAAGAGAGACGAGACTTCAATTTATTTTGACACTTGCGTTGTTCAGTATGGCGGTCCGGATGCACTTTTATTCCCGCCCCGCAAACTTTTGATCCCGCCCCGCAAACTTGCCTTTTTTGGTGTCCCCACGCGCGAATTTGGTAATTTGATCCCGTCAACAAGTTTTGCGCGGACGGCATGTTCCGCCCCGCGCGATTTTGGCCCCGCGCGGGCGCGCGAATTTTCCTTGGTGGTCCTTCCGCGAAAACATTGTTGAGCAAAGGTCTGAGATTAGATTCTAGATAAGTAATGTACGTAATTACGAGAGTGTGAATGGTATTTAGTGTTGTTCGGGTCGCGTCGGGCTTGGGCTTAAGCCCCGGCCAGTTGATTTTTTCTCTCAATTGACATGAGGCTTCAATCAGTTGGTAAGTGTCCTGTTGGACTCAGGGCATTTCCTCAACCTTCAGAACTCGATTGGGGAAGCCGAGGTGCATCCCGAGGGCAACTTCTAACATCTGGCGTCGCTGTTGAACTACGTGAACGTTCAACTTTACTGATCAATCCTATCATTCATCCAGTCATTTGTCACCTTTGGCCTCCTTCCTTTCACTCACTCCCTCCTGCTACATCTCCCATTGAATACCCACTCTGTTCATTCATGGGACTTCAATCGCACACATCTTAATTTCGTATTTTCTCCTAATAACTACCCAATTCAAGCTCTCTGCTGATAATTAAATCATCTGCCTCTCAGAGGATTTCACCTTCCTCTAATACCTCGAGTGTTGTCCTGGATTGGACTCAAGCTCAAGCCCTACCCACGCCCAGGCTGCCAGGTTTGACCCAGGCCCGACCGAGGTGGGCATGAGTCGGATTCAGGGTTGGCTGAGAATTTTTCAAACCCACCACCCGGGCCTCTCTCAGTGCTATGATTGCTCAAATTAGCTGTTCAAATTTGGGTTTTCAGGGAACCAGATAGATAAGTAGGGGTTTCTTCTCATAATGGTTGGCTTCCAATACTCATTTTATCTTGAGGGTGATCTGGAAGATTCCGCTCCTTTGATGGAGTTGAAATCCTAGTTCAAAAAGGAGTTCTGAAGGTCGAAGATAGGCCCTGAGTCCAACAGGACACTTACCAACTGATTGAAGCCTCATGTCAATTGAGAGAAAAAATCAACTGGCCGGGGCTTAAGCCCAAGCCCGACGCGACCCGAACAACACTAAATACCATTCACACTCTCGTAATTACGTACATTACTTATCTAGAATCTAATCTCAGACCTTTGCTCAACAATGTTTTCGCGGAAGGACCACCAAAGAAAATTCGCGCGCGCACGGAAATTCGGTTTTGCGCGCGCGCGGGGCCAAAATCGCGCGGGGCGGAACATGCCGTCCGCGCAAAACTTGTTGACGGGATCAAATTACCAAATTCGCGCGCGGGGAGACCAAAAAAGGCAGTTTGCGGGGCGGGGTCAAAAGTTTGCGGGGCGGGAATAAAAGTGCATCCGGACCGCCATAGTTCAGGGACCAGAATTGGCTACAAAATATGTACATGTTTCCCGGAGGCTATTGTGGACGGCTGTTTTTTTTTTTTTTCCTATGTGATCAATCCTGCGTGTTTTCCTGCATCATTTATTTCAACGTCTTGCGAACGGTGCGTTCTCCTCAGTGACTTATTGCAGTTTGCATATTAGTTGGCACAGCCCCGATCAGCAAATTTTCGGCACATTTGATGCGCCAAAGCATTTGCATTGTTTCTCGCTCAATACTGCACGGATTCCTTAGATATTGGATGCTAAATTCATTGTTTCTTAAGCCGCATTTTCTCGTACCAGAATTATGTGTAGGTCCTAAGATTTCAAATTGTGTATTGGTACCACGCATGAAATCATGATCTAAATTTATACGAGAGAACCAATCTATCTCCATGAAATTCCAAAGCTCTCAAATGGCTGAAAAATATACCCTGGAACCTCCAGTTGAATTTTGGTATGTTTTGGACAGGTACTGAGCTAGCCGGAGGTTGTTCAAAACTTAGCCACTGATCAGATCAGTGATCCGGCTTTTGCTGCCGCAGTTCGCAACTAATCCACAACGGATTGGCCTGAAATTCGAGGAGCATATTGGCTGATAGTATGGGTGGACATTCAGGACTTAAGATCAATCACTGCCGCCATTTTCATTACGGGAAAAATTGAACGCTGATCGTACCATTTTCACAGGGTCAAAACCAGAGCACTTCGTCACGTTATAGACGTGTTCCTCCCCCGATTCCCAAAAAAAAATCTGGAGGAGCTGGTTGGACAGTATTTACACTCTTTTAACCTTTTGTGATGCCCAGATTAGTTTTTTCTCCATCACATAATTACACGCATGAGACAACGGCTCGTGGAAACCAAGATTCTCAATCCTTAGTATGGGACTGCAAAATTAGTACCATAAAGTGCGTACCAGGAAATGGTGAATTTAGCCTATGGTCTTATGAGAATTGGTGCAGAAATGAGCAAGAAACAATTGATTTGCTTTGGCAAGCCAAAACAGTGTTGATCGGGGCTGTGCCAACTAATATGCAAACTGCAAATAAGTCCTACATGCTATACCTGTGGGTGTCGTGCTTTCTCTCTTTCTCTCCTTTTGTCGCGCAAGTTCTTTGGACTTTCCGCGTATGTCCCTTATTTACATCACCATCGCGCGGGTCCGGGGGCGCGTACCACGGGTCTACTTTTTCGTCTTCCAACTCATTTTGACTTCCGGCTACCAACCGTCCTGTTTTCATCGCCATCGTACGGTCTGGGGCATTGTTTTTCCAATCTATTTTATACTTCTTTGGATCTCCAGCTAATGTGCACTGTGCAGTCTGCCAGTCGCAGATACCGTGCACCCACCGGCAACCATGATCTCCCCGTGCATGCACTTATCAGATTCTTAAAGTTTTCATGCCCGCGCCGTCCACGACGAACCTTAATTCGCGAGAGCGCGGAGGTAGAAGCTGACTATTAACTAATCGGCGTGACCGCGTGCACACGTGTTGAATTTCCTTAACTAATTGCTGAACCTTTAGGTTTGGCTACCCAGGAGAACATGGATTTTGAGCCATTTTGCTACAAGGGCAAACAAAAATTAGTCATACAGAATTAGTCGTTGCACAAAATTAATTTCTGAACCTTTGTAAGGAAACAGGAAAAGTAATTCAAATGTAGATATTTTTCCAAACCTTACTGATTTATCTGCCTGTGGGCTACTCCGTTTCACTCACTAGATTCACTCGTTTCTACTTTAGCTATTAGTCTTTCTGCTTGATGTTCGGGGTAGTATCCGTTGACGTGAGAATTGGCCGGTTACATGGAATATTCGGATCAGATGGGCCGTTAACTGGCGTTACTTGGCATGTTAGGTAAACCTCAAATTAACTTCCTTTCGGGCTCTTGAATCATGAAAATAATGTTGGGAGCACTAGAGGTACATTAGAGAAGATTAGTGTGTCCAAAATTTTAAAATCCATCAGGTTGTCATAATTTGGCTCGGCATCAAATAAAAATATTGTGGTTGACTTGGACAAATAACAAGCCACCTCGAATTAATCGTCCTTCATCACACAGGAGTGCCTCGTTTTGTTTCTGGCTAAGCTGCTCTCCTGTGGGTCTCTGATTGACTCCTTTGTGTATGTATCTTGAGGTTTGAAAACATGCAAAAAACTGCTGCTCTTCTCTGTTAGTAACATGGAACCATGGTGATGCCCTGGAAGCCCCAAGGGGTCAAAGGATCACCCAGGACCACCGGATGCCCCTCCCCGAGGGCATCCTCGGATCAGAAAAGGCAATGAAACGGACTTGGAAGGTTTATTTCAGCTTACACGGTGTGCTTCATGAACCATTAGTAGCCTGATTGTGGAAAGCCCTGCCAAGAAAACCAGAACTTTGCAGGAAAACAGAAAGAAAAAAAAGGAGGGGGTACACCCACTTCTTCGACTAACCCTGCATCAGAGCAGTCTGCGCCTGCCAATGGTGTGACTTAATAAGAACTCAACATGCCCCGGAAACCACGACACCTGTCGTGGTTTCCGGGAGAGAGCCAAATTTCATTTGCAGTCTAAGGTCCGTTCTCCTCCATGTCCTTCCTTGCTATCTTCTGGTCTTGACTGGATAATCGGATGATCTGTGTGCATTTACACAAGCGCCCCTGGTGTCTATTGTTTCGCTCAATAAAAAAGATGAGATATGCTGCAAAGTCCTAAAGGTTCAGCTACTGCCTCGGAGAGGCCTAATCCAAGTCATTATAACTTCACTTAATCTCCATGTGTTTTCACTGTGTGGAACATGCGACAGCCACGTCCCTCCCAACTCGTCTCATTCTCATTCTCATTCTCATTCTTGCACACCCCGCCCGTCCTCATATTCCCGCACGGCCCCGGAATCGTAGCAAGCAGGCAATGAGCAACCCGAACAAGTCGCTTCGCTCGCGCATGGGCGGCGTTATGCGCCGCTCGTCGTCCGTGCTCGCGATCTCGCGCCCCACGACGCCGGAACCCTCCCGCCGCACGACGCCGACACCCATGGCGCTTCCCCATCAGTAAAACAACACATTCGTCTTTGACGTCTTAGGTCTTTGACAGCCATCTTTCGCCGTCTTAGTCTTGGAAGGGGCATCTTAAGTCTTTGGGACCACATCTTTGAGTGTCTTGCTCTTGGGGTTGAGATCTTGGTCTTTGGTAAGTATCTTTTCACTGTCGGTATTTTTTTGAAAAAAATTCCACAAGTGAAGTCAAAATATACAGGAATGGCCAAGGAATGGGTAATGAAACATGCCATTTGCAAACAGGGAAGGACTCGGAGGGCATTTGCTGAAACCAAGTCAAAACCTGGCGGCGGCATCTCAATGAGGGTCAATCAATTTGGGGCAGTTCTGACTCCTGACTCGAAGTTTAGGAAAACTTATAAGTAGAGTCAGTGAGAGATTCAATTCGTCGGCTCAGAGTCGACTTGGTGAATAAATCGGAGACGTCGCCAAGTGCTGGATCAAAATTGATGGTAACTAGATTGCGTGCTTCGATGGCATCAAATGGTTGGTTGCTCTCTCCATCGTCTCCCTTCCTTCCTCCCTCCTTCCTCCAGCCTACCGCCGCACACTCCTATCAATATCCAAGATTTCAAGTCAAGACTCAAGAAGCTCAAGATTCCGATTCAAGACCTACCCTCTTACTGCCTGCTGCCTCTCCGTGCTTGTGGCTCGCCGCGTATCGCATGCTACTCCTCTCCGTCGAACATATCCGCGCTGCGTCGCGTTGTTTCTGCCGTCTGTGGCTTTCCTCCTGCGCTGCGCCGCATCTTCTGCCGCCTGTGGCTTTCCTTCCCGCGCTGCGTCGCATATTGCCGCTTGTGGCGTCTGAATTGTCTTTCGCTAATTTCTCCTTTTTTCTCCTATAGGTTGTTGTTCCTTAGCACTTCTCCCATGATACTCACGGCACGGAGACTTGGATGTTTATAGCTGGTGAGTCTAGTTAGTTGTCCCACTTAACCTCGACACTAACTGCCTGGTATCTTTAGCTCTTCCGTCCACTCTGTGGCCTCTGAAGAGTTGCATCCCGAATCACAGATCAACTCTAAGTACCACCTTCCCGTACCTCGAATATCCAAGTTATCGCACCCGCGCTACGCCCGACAGTTCCGACATGCCCCCACTTCGCCGGTGACGTCCGAGTCCGCCGCGGGCGATGCCGCGGTGTCGGGCATTTTCTCAGTTGTCATATATTTCCCTACATACTTGTACTTCTCGAGGGCTCCAATATAATATTTTACCTCTACATTGTGTGTCTTGAAGGCTCTTGGGCTATCTTTGGGGTGATCTTGAGCAAGATTAAACATATCTTTGAGGTCTTGTCAAAGATGCGCATCATCTTTTAAAGACTTTTGAACCTGCTTGCCAAAGATGCACCGTCTTTGGCAAAATTGTGTCTTTCACGTCTTTCACGTCTTGCCCAAGACGTCAAAGACGTCAAAGACAAATGTGTTGTTTTACTGATGCCGGGCTGCTCGCGTCTCCACCGAGCCCCATCGTGCCTTCCCCCATCGCCGAGTCCCCCGCGCGCGAGGCCACCATGGTTGCGGAGCCGGAGACCGCTGCGAATTCTTCGCAGTTGGATTCAATTGCTGACGTTGCACCTTGTGCAGTCCCCGTGGATGAGCGGGCAGCACCAGAACCGATACCAGAGGCACCCGCCCCAACTCCCGCCCCCGACGAACCGCCATTCCCCGAGCTCGAGCCTGGCCCCGTTCCCGCTCCCGCAGGCGAAGATTTCCTATCATCACCCGTGGAAGATCATGGTACGTCCGCTTTCTCCGTTTGACAGAGCACACATATCAACCATCCGACAGAGCCCCAAGAAAGTTCACCCACGGCACGAAACAGTGTCGTTGAGTTGGTTGCACGGGTCGAGAGCCTCATCACGATCGCTTCCGATACAACGAAGGAGCAGGGCAGAGTCGTGCAGGCTCTACAACTGTTCGTGCCATCCCCTCGACTGTAACCGGTCATTTTATTTGCGCCACCCACAGGGAATTAAAATCGATCACGGATGATTTCAACCGCGCCCGCTCGCAAGGCACACTGGACCAGTTCCTCAACAGCACGGACAACACATCGTCCCTCGCGAACCACAACATGGTTCTTACCCAGATGATCGCTGATTTAACGGTTCGCCATCGGCTCATTACTGAGTGTGCTTTGCTCACTGGCGTAGTCTGTTGCTGTCCACGACGTCCTACGCTCTCTGCGCGATGTTGAGGAGGTAAGGCTGAATTTTGCAATGACTATGCACTCAGCTCACACACGTTTGAACCAATAGCGCTTGAAGTCGCTGGATCCGTCTGCACCCATGATTCTCACGTTCAACACAGAAACGATTGAGATCGGGAACATCTCAGGTGAGAGGAGCTTGCAAGACCCGGCCAATTGTAACGGCTATAGATAGGAGGCGTGGGTGGCGCGGGTGGTAGCGGCCACATTGGGGGTGTAGGCGGTGAAGGTGAAGGGCCGACCCTCAACATCGCGCCCGACGTGCGCTGGAAAACTGCCGAAATTTCAGGTGAGTTCCTGCTCTGGGAATATATTTGCCGTTTGCTGACAGCTTGTAGGCGGAACCGGGGGCAACGGTGGCACAGGGATCCAGTTCGGTGGTGGCGGCGGCACGGGCAAGGGTCCAGTGATAAGAATAGGCCGCAAGATACCCCATGACCCAACGGATCCGGATAGCACAAACCCCCAACAAAGGTAAGCCTCCTACCCACGTATTAGCAATTTTCCGATTAAACCAACAGTGATGAATCCGGTTTCACATTTCTCGAGGTACGCGGGGCGGCGGAAGCCAATACGGGAACAACGACCCCGCCGAAGACCCTACCGATGCCTGGAAGCCCAGAAGACCACCTGGGTAACGCTCGATCCGCAAACACGCCGGATGAGCCTGATGTCAACGCCAAATCATCCGGTGTGTCCCACCACGGGTCCAGCTCGGAAGACAGAGGATTTCCGGTGGATCTGCACGCGTCGGCGGTTCCGTTCTCTTACGCGCGGCAGCTCCCGTCGCTCCTCGCATTCGCGAAGTTCTGGTCTTCACACCTGACGCTGCAACGGACAACCTTGGGAGGAAGAGGCGGAGGGAGAGACAGAAGGTGGACGGGGTGGTGGCTCGGCGCGGGCGTCGGCTTGACCGTCGGCGTAGTTTTGCGGTTCACTAAGGGTAGGCTATAACTCACTGTCTCCACAGTCCCGGTAGGCACATCGCGGCTGTCGCGATGCTGAATTTCCTCTATGTTCCTAGTAGTTTGAAGTTGGGCAACCCCGCCATTCCAAGGTTGATGGCGCATTGATCGCGAGACCAATTAAAATCGAAGTTGCAGGCTGGTAAAACCCTCGGCAATCTGAGGGCCAAACAAAACCCTTGAAATGACTGGTTTTTCTCCCCCTTTTTTAAGTTGGGCACTGCCAGTGGGCGCGGCTGTACGGTCAAAAGCTGCTCAACCAACTTGTTCAATCTGTTCGGATCGGAAGAATAGCTCTCTAGTACGAAGCCGAGCCCGTGGTGCGTGAATCTCAGCAGGAACGGGGAGCATTTCCTGGATTTTCGATTCATCTCCATTCAATTTGAAGTTGAGGATTTGCACGGATTTTCGGGAGTAAAATGACACATGGCAGGTAACATAAATCATTTCCCAGAAGTTGAAGCATGCCAAGAACAGTACTAGTGAATTCAATCGGAGGGTCACACCGTCACGTAACGGCCAAAGCGGTAAATATTTGATAGAAGTAAGGTTAGGGTTAGGACCTCGAAAGGGCGAAAAAAAAATGGCCCACCCAGCCGAGTGGCCGTGGTGGAACTGGGAAATATTGAGACGGTGCATGAGCCTAAGCCCATACAAGCCGTAGGCGCACTCTGTATGGACAGGGTCGCCGTGCTATGGAGTGATCCCACGGCCCACACACTCAGGGAGGTGAAGGAGCGTATGCCATCAAGGTAAGTATGAGTTGCTTTGAAAATGGGAGCGCCCTTTTATAGGCTGGGCGCGCGCACGGACCAGGTCGCGTGCGATGTGTTTGCGGAGGCGTTCTGATGGCGGCGCACGTGCCAACTCACGCGTTACGGCTTGCCGGCGCGAAGCTCGGTATCCACGATAAGGCTATAGCGAGTGTCTCTGCACCGGTTTCACTTGAAAAACCACTCGAATGGCCCTCACGAAATACGCCACTGGCATCTTTCTGGAGCGCTACGGTTTTTCGATACTTGGCTTGTTTTCAACGTTGATCAAATTTAAGCTCTCTTCAACACTTTTAAGTCTCTCTAGACAATGTAATGAAAAAAGGCTCGTTATTCGTCCATTACATCAATAATCACGTCAAATACTGCGATGCGAATTATTCCTCCGCGTTCTATGTTCCACTCGGAGCGCGTGTACTCCCAGATTCCTTGAGCTCAAAGAAGAATTTCTCCGGAGACGCATCAAATTGACTCAAGCTAGCGGAATCGTTTAACATAAAGAACATTGGTCACAGGTCTTTTTTCAACTCTGCTTTGGTCACGCCGAGAGTGACCAAAGTTCAGGACGATTGAGGAACTTGTCAAGAGCGGAATTGTGCCGCGGTTTGCTTAATCCCCCCGCTGAATTCCCGTACCCAGTGCGCTGCCAATGAACTGGTAGTTTATACCGTTGTCTGCGCTCGAGTGTTCCCAGCATTGAAAGGAAAATTGACTTGTCGTTGCATTTCAACATGTCCGAGATGCCCGGCTCCACACCAGAATAATGCTTTTTATAGGAGTTTTATTGGTACTGATGGAATGTTGACTGCTATCTGAGTCTTATTGCAGTTTAAAATACTCCGATGTGCTTCCGGGATGCATATAATTATGTGGGCATTTTCCCCCTCAGAGTCACGGTCGTTCAGGACTGACTGGGGTTCAGGATATTCATCCTCATTGATCATCTGCACCATTAAAAGACAGAAAGATTGAAATTCTCCGCCTCCAAAGCAATGGAATCTGGCGCTTGGATACCGCCGTGGAGCCGGGATGCGAAGGATGAAAGCTTATTGCGAATCCGCGGGTGGAAACGATGGCATTTTATACGGAAGTTTTCACCTTATCTGGGCAGCAAGTGCCCGGGTTGGTGAGCAAGCAGTTTGCATCCTCGTCGAAGCACTGGCTTTTCTCCGCAGCGGCGGCGTCGGGGAGGGTGATGGCGACCGCAAGGTCTGTAGCGACGAGCAAGGTGAGGAAGAGGGTGTTGAAGTGCATAATTGCCAGCGGGAGTTGGAAGAAATTTAGTGGGCTGAAGAAGTCGAAAGTTGGTGAACCCTCTTTTAAGCAATTCTGAGCCTTCAGTGCACCTGACTATGGGACCTGGAGTGTGGCAGGCACCCAACTGTCAGTGGAGAACGGGGAGAATGCCGTACATCATTCATTGCCTTTCCAACACATGGAAGGGGATGCACGAAAGGCCCTCGGACACGTTCTAAGCGTCTGCGTCTCAACGCTGAATACCTCAGTGATATTAGTGGTGGCCATGCTTCAATTCTTTGAGGCAGAGGTAACCTGAAAGAAAAAAAGGACCCCCCCCCCCCCCCCCCCCCTCCCCTTCGTTCGTGCGGCTGCATAAGTAGACAATGGCATGTATCACGGCAAATCCGTGACTGTCGGGCAGCTCTGACACTGACGTTGGACGTCGGGTCGTTGTTGTTGAGCGTGAGGCCAGATATCTGGAAGTTGACATGGAAGAAACTAAGGCTGGACCTCCAATCCAGCTCGATATTTGACCTGTATTGTCGGAAACCTACCGCGGCTGGTCACCAGTTGACAGTGCGGAACATGATACATCATCCAGTTCATTGCCGACGCTCAGAATCACCCAGTACATCTCCTTGGGAAATTTATCATAACCCGTAAGAAGAACAAAAAGAAGAGGCCGGGAACCCGGACGTTCGGGCGCCAAGCGAGACAGAGCGCGATGATCTCGCTGCAGGCTAATATTGAGCTGCGGGATAAACCACCATCGTCGCATCTGGTCCCGCGGAGGGCGCCGGAGCGGAAGTGGTACAGGCGAAAATGCGACAGCGATGCTATATGTGAGCGCAACGTGGCGCACAAGAAACACACCGCGCCCAGACGGGACATATCGCTGACCAGAGGTGTGAGAGCCGGATCCAGGAATGTGAAGGCAGTATATACAGGCTCCATCGACTTCTCGACGCCGGAGCGTGGAAATAACGCGAGAGACGTCAAGTCAATTATGTGCTCATGGGTGCACGTCGGAAGACAGTGATATCCCGCAGCAGAAAAATCCACCGCACAAGAAACACGCTTTTTGAATTTGAGAATCATCAAAGTCGCATGTCGCTTCTCAGCTCGTAAGCCTCCAGTCCGGTCCAAAGTCAGATCGGGTGTCAAATCGTGGAAGAGGTTTACTGATCTGCAGGCACACAGTGGAACCCGAAGCCGCGGCGAACGAGAGGAGGAAAGAACACGAGCTCCGGCACGAAGGGAGGCAACTCGAGTCAAAGAGAGGCCACCAGGACCGAAAGAACCAGGAGATGCCGGGAAAGGTGGAGCGAGATGAGAGAATTTGATCGCACGAAGGGCGGAGATATGTTGAGGCGGGAAGGAAGGTCAGGAAGAACGTGCGCCCGATCCCAGAACCATGAGAATCAGACAACACCGAGGCTACAAGATGATCAAAAAAAACTGAATGGAGAAAGAACGCGCCTTCGAACGTGGCTTGCCACGCAAACGTGGCCACGAATAAGTATGTTTTGTATGCCGGTGCCCGGCTACAATAGAGGGGGACTTGCAAAGATCTCAGTTGAATGTGTTAAATTGGCGCAGCATTTTTACGCTTCGAAGTTCGTTGAGCTGAAGTTGTATACAAATTCAGTGACTATCTGAATCGGAATTGACTTCCGGTGCAAATAAATCAGCTTGTTGTAGAAGTGTGGAGGAATCTAACCTGAAGGATTCCTCCATACCACTCGGGTCTGCTGACCGTACTGTATACGGGTAATTACAACTGAAGCCGTGCCGGGATCAAGTTCAAATCCAATTACCTGCATGGTACGACTTATAAAAGGCCGCATACAGCAAGACGGAGGGAAAAAAAACCTGTAGAGCTTTACCCTACTGTACTGTACACTGATGTTGTTCAGGTATTCAGACCACACGAATACGGAATCCTAGAATGTGAGTTCACAGACTGGCTGCCGGGAGCTCCACGGAGTGAGATCGGATGGGCGGCAATGGTTGTTCGGAGAGAGGTCGGCAAGATACACCGTGTCATTAGCTTGATCCGCCGTTGATCCGTATTACTTTTAGGGACTGCCGTATGTGCCGTATACGGCCGTGTTTCCGGCCGCTTTACGGTTGCCGTCAACCAGCCGATAGCGTGAAATTAGGCCGCAGATGCCCAGAGGATTCAAGCCTAAGAGTTAAGGGAACTGGAAATTCCCTAAACTCAGAACATACTTGTATACGTCTCACCAGTCTGATGCCTCTATCTCAACCATTGTCATGCAATCTTTTATTTATTTTACGAGCTCCTCAGGATCAAGCTTGGGATCAAGGGAGAAAATCGGGTAGTCAGCAGCCAAAACAGGTCTGACAATTTTTTGAGCAGAATTGAGGTGAAGGACAGCTCTAACCCAAGTCTGCTATTACTTCAAGCATCCGACTTCTGACACGGATAACGGATTGTGGGAAGATATGCCACATCATTATCTAATCTTATCATCACACATCAGTCAAACACGAACAACGATCAAACGTGCATTGCACAGCCATCCGTTTTCGAGGATCCATCAACAAAAGGGGGGGCAAGCCCCCCAATAAAAGCGTGCGCGGCTCCCGACCGGCACTCAAGTACGTAAATCACGAACACGCACTTGCTGCCTGCGGCACCTGGACCCGCCGTGCCAACGCGCTCAGACGACGCAGATCAAATGAGAAACTCATAACCTGACGCACCTATCTCAAGGACGAAATGAATTCATATCTTGAACCGAAGTCCCGTCGGAATTTGAGAATCGGGGTCCGATGCGAGTTCGGATCCAAGTTCCAGTGAAACAAGTTCCCTTAGACTGTCTCCTGCAGAGATAACCTATTGACAGCGGTAGGAGTGGTCGTAGTGAGTAGTTTCCAGGGATGCTAAAGTGCAAGCGTAAAAAATAGCTAGACAGAGGTGCATCGTGGATGTCTCCGCGAACGCGAGGAGGAAGCGAGCGCGAGAACGAAACGGACGCGGAAGTGGAGGATATATCGCTGATGCGAAACCGTAGCAAGTCAAACTCAGAGACAGACTGGCTCACAGATGACGAGAGGTGGGGTATTGGGATGGGGCTGGAGACTGGCACAGACTGCGAGAGTGGTTGAGCACAGAATTCGATAGTTCTCCGTCAAAGGACTACCAACGCACGCACCACAGCACACCTCACCCAGGGTGCTCCCTTCGAGCCGGCCAACTCTGCGCGGTGGACTCGCATTGTGATTGTATCCGAAGGACGGGTACGCGGTGCCGTTGACTGCGACTCGGACATGAGCGAGGGAGCGGACGTAGATGGAAGTGGAAACGCAACGAGTAGCTATCATACAGAAAATGCACGGCGGCGACGCGAGACGGCCATCAATATCCATCTGTGAAGGAATCGGGTCAAGATCAAGTCACTATTAGTATCAAATGATAGATGATGGCCTTCATGGTGCCGTGAGTGCTCTTCAACTGAAGGTCATTATTCTCGAGTACATTTGCCTCTTTTCTCGCGTTCTGAGAACATCCCGCATCGCCCACAATACAAGTTGACCCTAATGTTACGTAACTTACGATGCATATGTGTTCATGGAACACTCACACAGCATTGGCAGGTTTTCAACTGGCATCAATCAAGGCCTTTGGAATTCTTTGAGGTCAAAATATGTTCAGACGGAATTAGACCTGCTAATCCTCAATATTTACTCGAAATAAAGTTAAAATACTCCCACAGTAGTCTCCCATCGGAAGTCCGGACTATCTCAAAGAGTTGTGTGAGGCTCTGTTGAATGTTATATTATAACTGATGTAGCCCGCTGCGCGGCAGAGCCCGCTATGTAGCGCTATCGAGTTCATATACTCCTCAAGATCGTCAATTTGACCGCAACTCAGTCATACATTGGAGTTACAGCGGAGTATGTAAGTAAATGAATGGACCTTTATGTTACTGAACCGCAGGAGATTATTCCGCTGTAAGTTCCTAATCAAGTGGGCGGCTAGTGGATTACTGCCAAATCCGTGTTCGAGTATACAATCTAGCCAAGCTGAACATCAGTACGGCCGCCGTGCTGGGTTCCGCTCTACTTGGTTGTATTCGACTTTTCGTGCTCCCATCCTTGCCTGTCCTGCAGTCCTCTTTAAAATGTTGCTGATGCATGTATTCAAAGTTTAACTTCAAACCGCATTGCTTCTTTCGCAAAAGCCATCGCCCCAAGATGGGGTTCCTGTGAGCAAGTAAAATAGCATGCTTTCAAGGTTCAGTTCACCCGAAGTTTTTTTTGGTTATTATGTGAAAAGTGAACAGAAGAAAATGCTGCACTGACAGGGTTATTCTCAGCGCCATGAGGCGACCAATAATAGCAGATTCTCGTCAACTCATCCATTGGACGAGTCAGACATATCAACTTGAAGGGTAACAGCTGCCTTCGCGTTCTTGGCCATCAAAATCAATTCTACGTGCGTGTCTCGGGTTCATCATTTGTGATGGACATACTCTCTCCAGACAATGGGATCCGATGTTCTCCTGAACCGGGTAACTCTCAACAAAACTCGCTCGGTCATCGCTGCGCGAAAACCAGCTCGCATAGGGCCTCTCCGTGCCGCTGTCGCGGCGCACTCCCGTTAAATATTTGATGAGTTGTGATTGTTATCTTGTCATAACTATTGGTGGCACGACGTCATGACTAGGTAACAATCCCACAAGGTCTGACATCCCAGAATAATACCAGTTCACTGGACTCACGCTGTTCAACCGAGATCCGCTGCAAGCAAGGCTGCAACACAAATAGGCAGTGCACTCCTCCCCGAGAGTGACAGAGTGAGATTCATCGAAGGACAAGTCTTAAGAGCAGAGAGTGCACAGCTACAACAAACTGAGAGTTCAGCAGTATGATATGCTCGAGCTTCTTCGCTGCAAAGTCGACAATGATCTGACTTTGGCGCAGAAGTTCCGTGTCCAGGGAACTGCACTGGTCCCAAAAATCCTCGAGGCCTATGCAGCCGGCAGCGAGACCTACCAGAGATAACAGAATTTTTGATGGCTGTGGGGTAGGCGTGCTGTCGCAAATTAATTGAGTACGGGGTTTGGACGTGGTAAGACATCTGACTTCACGCAGATGATAGTTGTAAGCAAAAATAAGTTAGATTCATAGTATGAGTTACAGCTGCTTAAATACTACTCAGGAACCCCCTTGTGAGTCAGACACTGAGTCAGAAGGATGTTCTACACTATTCTACAACAATATAAATAATTCTGCAATATTCTACAGAGTTCCGCGCAGCACAGGAATGCACTGGCGGCTTGCCCGAGATGCCCAAGATGGCATCAATTCCAACAAGGCGCGCAGCAGAAACAGAAATCGTGATACGAGGAGACTCACAGTAACTAGCAGACGGTGCAGGGAAACTGTTTATCAATGATGTAGATGGACATGCTGTTTTGTTGAAGGTAGACTTTGAAGACAGCAAGTCTCCTCTTTATAAAATTGTGTTGTCTGAAGCCTTCAAATTCGGCCAGGAGACTACCGCAGTTTGGCGCCAGAGGACGTGGAACATGCGTACGTAGACTACCACGAGGACGGCGACAAACCTGGTGGCTTCGTCACGTTGAGAGGTTCTTAAAATTAAAGACTTGAACTCCAACCTTTAGCAATGGGATGAAAAATAATCTGTTGATTTTTGACGGCTCTCACTGAGTCTCCGTGGCTCCGTCTCGCAAGAGTCAACGTGTTGATCATGTTCAGGAATCAGGACTCGGACGAAGTGCCGGGGGCGCTTCGGCGTGCTCTTGTTGAAGTTATACTTATGAGCAAAGTGACGGAGAGGGGGATCAATTACAGCAAATCCTGAAAATAATGGCAATGACTTTTTTTTTTTTTCGCGCGTCCGCATTTGGAAATTCCCAATGCGGGTAGGCGTGAGTTCGAGTCCGGCCACCGACACATTTTTAAAAACAAATGCAGTCTTGCTACGTACTGCCAAATTTGAGCATCTATTACCCTGCAATCAATTGGAATAAAATCTGAAGATCACATGAAGCATCCCAATCCAATATCCAAGCTTACATTGAATGATTGGAGCATTTCACAGTTGATGGAGACTTGAATATGTGGTTCAGCTTGCTCGATTTTTTGAGGGCCTACAGAGGCATACATCAGAAGGCCTAGACAGATCTGGCTAACTACCCGTGATTTTTTACCTTGTTGAAGAAGACCTTTACATCGAGCACTATTGGGGGTACAGCATAAAAGACAGGATGTGTAACCCAGATTTGACCCAAATTGGTCTTGAAACTGTGGGAAAAAGATCACCTCAGATGCCTTTCATGTATTTTAGTGTTCTGACACACGGAGATTCGGTCGGAACCTCGGAAAGAGTTCCAAAAGTTTGGTGAAAAAAAGTGTCGGTGGCCGGACTTGAACTCACGCCTACCCACATTGGGAATTTCCAAATGCGGACGCGCGAAAAAAAAAAAGTCATTGCCATTATTTTCAGGATTTGCTGTAAGGGATGACGGTGACGTGCCGAGTTCGGAACAAACTACCAAATATAGGTTTCTCGCACCATATATGGAAATCGTATGAAACGCAATAAACGTCGTTTTTAGCGCACCCCAAAAACCCACTATATACATAGCGGGAATCTGACCACTTGGTTGACAGTTTGTGGGTGTAGAAACGGCCTGGACAATCACAAAATTGTTTCAACACTTACCGAGACTTTTAGAATGAGTCCGACTCGTAAGTTCTGGATGTTATCATGATTCATGTCTACATACATATGTCTGCCCCTTCGCAACTGTGGAAGGTTAAGTTTCGGATTCAGTTGGATAGAGGCAACTTTACTGAGCAAAACAAACATTGTAAGCAATACAAACACGTTTTCAGAGGTTTTCAGAGAGGTTTACTGATTACTTTGCTTCGCCCCATGTCTCTCGGGCATCTCGGGCATGCCAAGAGATGTGAAATCTAGTGCTCCCCCATCCATCAAAAAGCCTGTTTTCTCATTCCAGACCTGAGAACGTAGTCCACAGCTCGAAACTGAAGTTATCTTGCTCCAATCCCCATCCTCCCCCGTGCTTTTACTGCGATAGGCGGGAAAGTCGAGGCTTAGAGGCTCCACCAGCAGCACTTTCACCTCTAACGAAGCCGTAAGCCATCTCAGGCTCTTTGGGTATTATGTTGCTATGTTCGCTCTTCACGGGAGATAAACACATACAGGACGCGCCGTTGAACGTACCTTCCATGTTAGGAAACAGCCGGCCATCGTTTGGCAAGTGTTCCAATCAAATGTTTCAAAGCGTGGTGCTCCTGCTTTCCATACTAACGGGACACGTTGAGGCGAGCTGCCGATCCTCGGAGCCGGATGCCAAACATGCACAAGTCAGCGCTTACTAAGCAACCCTCAACTTTCAAGCGACCGCGCTAGCACCATAATTTAGCATGGAGAAGACGACATGGAACCAAAGGTTAAATCACTGAACATTGTGTGGACTGACCGCCCCAGACCCAAGGTGGTAAGCTTAGTACTAGAATCACCAATAAAAGTTGATTTAGTGGAAATTGCAAGAGGCAACCATCCTCAAAATTTGCCACACAGGGTCGGAAAAGTGCAATAAGACCCTCCAGACCCATCCTACCCTATTAGCCGAGCACAGCCACACCCGCCCTCAAGACAATGAAACTGCATCGTTGTCTGTAGAAACTGGGTCATCGATGGCACAAAGCCACGAGTGGGACGCGACACCGGTACTCTTGGGCAAGCGACCACTACTGGAGCCCCCCCTCAAATCTCGCTCCACGCAGTAGGCGAAATTCCTGAAGGATCACCCATAATCTAATGTTTCTCCTAGCATTAACCTGGAGGAGTGTATGCCCTTAGTACAACTTTTCCGAAGGGTACACTTATAAAAGCTTTTTTCACTGAATATTGCGTGGTTTGTGGAGCGGTGTTCGAACATCGTACTTTCGCGTTTTGTGCTCCGTACATCTGGTTTGCCGAGGCTAACCGAGATCGGCCAACACTCACGCGTATCAACCGATCAGAGAATCGCGATTTTGGATGGCAAGGGGCCAGACTCGCTGAAAGCCATCTGAATGATGATGAGCATTTCTGGTATGAATTACTCACATGTAAGGTAATATTACAATTGCCTTGAAATGGTCATATGCGGCGTAGCCATTACATGGCAATAATGAGGTTCAACAAAGTCAAATTTCAGGAACTTGAAGACAAGGACAGTAATATTGTGACCACAGTTTGTGTCCTAAGCATAGAGATGTTTTGATCTTGCACAGAAATATCCTTTCAGATATTGAGAGGCAAAAAGTGTAGACCAACAATCAGCGGCTGAGTGAGAGAATGCGGCAGAATGATCCGGCTCCCGGCAGATTCCCGGCAACAGCTGGTTGAGTGTGGTAGGTGAAGAAATAAACCACGGCACACATCTGAAGTGAACGTAAACGTACTAAAATGATGGGCTATAAAATACGCCAGTTGTAAATGAGCACCTTTCGGCACCACATACCACGATTTTGACACCACGTGTTTGCTGTACAGAGTACGAATTGTTGCACGAGTATGGTTCAGGTTGCACAGTTTGGTGTACATTCCACTATCCAGATAGTACGATCCAACATGCACGTATTATTCCGTGATAAATACTGTCATATACACTCGATGATAGTTCCTTGACGATTGAGAGTGCCGGAATTGCAAATAGTGTGGTTGTCCAGCGGTGGGCGTAGATCTAGGTTGTATTATCATGGCATCACAGACTTTGCCGCCTTGGATCCACAGCGTCGATCACAGTGAATTCCAATTTAATTCAAGACGTTTGAATTCGATGCTGAGAGCTCCCCCGTTGCAAGTGAGAGCTCTGGATCTTCATGCGGTCGGAAAAATAAAAATGACAAGTCGGTCTAAAGTGCGAGGTTTCACTACGAACGAGTCCAAGCAATATGGGCCAGTCAGTGCTATCTAGTTGCTAGAATATCTGAAGCTCTTGGTTGTACTCTACCAATTCCGTATAATATTGAGTCTCCTTGAATTGAACTCCCTGAGATCAAATATTCTTCATCTTGTCTCTTGCCATCCCCCGTCGCCGCGCACTTGCGCGAAATCGGGCGTCGCGAAGACATGACTCACTTTGTAGCGGATTCACGAACGGTAAAGACTATAGGGTCTTGTTTATTATGCCGGTTTGTAAACACGTTTATAAACAGCGGTTTATAAACAGGTTTTTAATCCTGGAGCAGAAATACCGTGTTTTTAAAGATTCATGTGGGTGCTCTGAGGTGGGAATTGGACTTCAATTTCATTTTTTTCAACCTTGAAAGCCTCGCAGTGACGCGTTGAAATGACTGTTTAATAATTCAATGGAAGTTAGATGCCCGAATATTCAACTACTAACGGGCTTTGTACCCGGAATTCCCATAATTTTTCACAATATTTTTTCTCTTCTCATTATCCGTCATTTACAGCGCAGGGAGAAAACAGGCACTCTCACTGGGGCTGCCATGTCAGCCGGGAGCGAAAAATCTACCCTGAACGAACTCCCCAACCACTTTGGAGCAAGTTTGGTGGGCCGTTTATAAACACGTTTATAAACAGCCTGTTTATAAATGAGAATTAAAAACAGGTTTATAATCCTCCGGGAATAATAAACAAGACCCTAAAAGACTATTCCCAATGTCAAGCTTAAAAGAAAATTTCTGTACCAACATTCTACATATGGGGCAATGAGAACCGCGAAGCGGGTCGGCGCTGGTGTCGATATCGATAAACGACTTCCGAACATGACATGATTTTGGGCGACTCGAACTTCAACGATTCACGAAGAATACATGTGACTGGGGTGTTGGTTTTAGAGCCTAGGGACGAAGCGATGCTCAGTGACCCTCTGCAAACGCGCAGGGGTCTCGGTAGATTTTCTACAGTACTTATACAAATGGATGACTAATATGTACGAAAAGAGGTAAAGGTAAACCATAAGAGAACAGCGCGCGTATGAGTCCGTAAGAGTCGGTATAAGTAATGAGGCAGGGAAGCATGTGAGGAAAGAGTCGGAATGAGTCGTAGAAGTGTGGATAGTCGGTGGAACTGATCTCCCGCGGCAGCGCCCGGAGTCAGACGATGGCAGTGCGTAGGTGATCTCGATTGTTATTCCAATATGGGGTTGATTTGCCACTGATGGTGGGTGGTCGTATCCGCTTTGTAAAACCGAAGCAGTATGTATGTGAACTGAGAATACCACCATTCAAGTTTTTTCAACATAAAACCTTGATGGCACCGCCGCAACCGGCCCGGCATGCCACGGGTGTCAACAACCACGTGGCCCGAGAGACACTTCTTGAGTCCTCCGCCTCGATCTAACTTTCCAAGGCCAAACACTGTTGGAGCGACACAAGGCTCGCTTTCAACTGCTCCTTACTGGCCTAGCAAGCTGTCTACCTAGGAACTTGTCATGAAGCGCGGCGTCAAGCCCAGCAATATGCTCGCACGTCGAGGGATTATTTTACCCACAACGACGCCACTGTCTTTGCTTTCTGCCAACACCTGTTTCTCAGGCAGATACAACTCAAGAGCTTTCTTCTCCACCACTACACCTCGATCGGCCTATGATCATACGGTAAATAACCTCAAGATCGGCTCTCACACACGTGTCATTTTCCAAGGCTTCACTGGGCGCCAGGCCACTGCAAATGCAATCGAATCTCTTGCCTGGGGAACAAAAATTGTTGGGGGTGTCTCGCCTGGGCGCGAAGGTATGCACCCGGTGCTGAAAGAGCTCCCAGTGTTCCCCACCATGAAGGCCGCAATGCAGCACCTCAAACCTGACGCAACGGGTATCTACGTCGCGGCGCACCAGGCCGCGGCTGCCATCGAGGAGGCAATCGAAGCCGAGATCCCGTTGATTGTCGCGGTCGCAGAGCACATCCCTGTGCACGACATGATGCGAGTAAGTTTCTCTCGAGCGGTTTGCAGCTCATTAAACTTAGGGGCACCATACATAGATACACTCCATGCTGAGGTCTCAATCCAAGTCGCGCCTTGTTGGCGCTAATGCACCGGGTATTATTTCTCCGCTTGGACGCTGCCGCATCGGATTCCAGCCACTTTCCGCATATGCACCTGGGAATGTAGGAGTAGTCGCGAAATCGGGCACACTCAGCTACGAGGCGGTCGCATCGTTGACTCGCGCTGGCCTGGGGCAGAGTCTCTGCATCGGCATGGGTGGCGACATGGTTGCTGGAACAGACTTTGTCGATGCGCTCAATGTGTTTGGGCGCCATTCCAGAACGCATGGCATTGTCATTGTGGGCGAGGTTGGTGGCTACGCGGAGGAGGAGGCAGCGGAATGGATTAAGGCGTACAAGTCGCGTGTTCGAAATCCGAAGTGATCCCCATGAATTCCTCTTGTGCTCAGATACTCACAGCGATTCGATTTATAGACCAATTGCCGCGGTTGTCGCGGGTAAATGCGCGAAATCTGGGTATGTGATGGGCCATGCAGGGGCCTGGGTCGGACGGGCAGAGAGATCAGCAGAAGAGAAATACAAACGACTTCAGAAGGCCGGTGTCCTCATGGTCGACCATCCTTCTCAATTCGGCAAAGTTATGGCCCCAGAATTGCTCGCCTGGAGTAGCAGGTTAAAAGAATCCTCGAAACCGCCGCTTGATCAACGCCGGGGCTATCACACATTTCATCGACGGAATCGCACACCCTCTGCTCATGGAGCTTCTCACCAGCGCCGGCCTCTCCATCTTCCCTCGTCTCAGGCATCGGAGCTACTCGTTCAACGCGGGATCCACACGACCCGTGAACCTCGCCACAACGAAACTGCGCGAGTAGTTTCCGTGACCATCGACCGCTCTACCCGGGGCCCATGTTTCCTCGCCTGCCAGACGACGTACCCGGACACACTGCACGCCCGCGCAAAGCATGTTCCGTTCGACATTCGCGAGGGGCCTACGCAGTACGCCATCCTCGAAACGCTCCGCCATCTGCGCATTGAGAAGGCCCCGGCGCGTACCATCGCAGCCGCCACGCGCCTTCTCTCAGCGATCCACGAAATCTTCATGGCGCACGAGGGGGTTGTCGTCGAGGTGAAAGTGGCCACCACGAGCGACGCGGAGGTGCTCCTCGTTTATGACCCGCGCTTCATCTTCGACGATGCCGCGTTCAAGTCGTGTAACCGCCAAGCGGCACTGCATGCGCTGCGCGACGTGTCTCCCGCCGCGATCGACCCTGTGGAGCTCGCGGCCGAGGCGGACGGGATCGTCTACGTCAAGCTAGGCCCCTCCGACGCTGAGGATCCGGAATTCTCGAGCTACAACATCGGCACGCTGGTCAACGGCGCGGGGCTCGCAATGAACACCCTCGACGCCCTGGCACTCGCGCCGCACCACGGGCGCGCGGCGAACTTCCTTGACACCGGCGGAAAAGCGACGGCGGAGACGGTTAAGAGGAGCTTCGAGCTCTTGCTCGCAGACCCGCGCGTGAGGGTGATTTTTGTGAATATTTTTGGCGGGCTGACGCTGGGGGATATGATCGCGCGGGGAATTTTGTTGGCCTTCCGCGAGCTGGGGCTCGAGGAGCGGGATATCCCGGTTGTGGTGAGGATCCGGGGCACGAACGAGGAGGAGGGGCAGCGTATCCTCGTCGAGAGCGGGTTGAAGATCTTCGCATTTGATGGCTTCGATGAGGCAGCTGCGAAGTGTGTTGAGCTAGCGCAGCAACAGAGGTGATATCCAAACCAGACATGCTTTTATCTCAACCCACAGACAATGAACGCAATTCCAAACTGTCCTTTTTCACAGGCCCCGATCTTCCGAGGAAACCGTTACATTTGAACGCGTGCGGTTTCATTACTTGCAAGAGACGATTTATTGAAATTTATATGTTTAAAACCAGACTCAGCCGCCCCTGGAATGTGCCAGTCCCGTCCGATGCTTCTGCGATCGTTTTTTTCGGCTTCCACTATGACAAGTGGGGATATGGGGTTGAATATCAAGCGTGTGAATGACATCGAGGGCCTTCCCTAGGTTACATACTAGCTTCCGACCAGCGGTCGCCACGTTGACCAGCACCTTCATTGGGACCTACAAGGGTGTACTCGCCACCTAATCCGCCACCTTGACGGTTTTCGTTCGGGTTGCTCCTCATCTACCGTCCACTGCCAGTCATTCGGATGTCCCAGCCTCCGCAGAAAGGCAGCAGCGGCAGCAGCAGCAGCGAACTTTGGAGTCCTAGATGAGGTTCATCCAGTTTTGATTGCCGGTGCCGGTACCGTATCACATATACAGTTACAGATCTCGTCTCAGAATGTTATGGGCACGCTTCTCGCAGTAAGCCGGATTCATTGCTTCGTGGGAGTGGATTGTCTTTGAAACTGAGGAAACTTTCAGTTATGTCTAGCCAAGCTCGGCGTGCGCCCGCTGATTGTGGATTCGAACTACTTTATCGATCATGAATGCGGTCGTGGGGATGCGCTCCTTTGCCGGTAAGTACTACTGTTCCTTCAGAAAATCGACCTGCGGGCCCTGATTATTATCAGAACGGTCGAAGTGCTCCGGAGTCTTGGCGTGGGGGAGACGATGATTGCCCACGGAAATCGCATCTGTGAGTGTACATATTGGGTGTGTGTCCTCCTTCCCTTCGCAAGCGGAATCGGTTCTGAGAGAGTGTATCACATTTCTAGGACTTGATGGCCAACCCTCCCGTCTGCAAGACCATCAGTGATTTCTTCCCGGTTGAACTGGACATCGAGGATCTATACGCGTGAGTTATGCACACTCCGAACGCTCATTATTGTGTTTTTTCCACAGGCTTAGCAATCTAAACCGGTATGCAGACTCTCAATACGTCAAGGGCTTGTCAAAACAATTCTAACGCGGTATGAATACGTCTCTCATGGATGCTCACAACCTGACTATCAAAATTGCGCTGGTGGAACGCGGAACGGCGAAACCGGCGATTCTATCAACATATGCGCACGAGCGCAGACAGGTAGCCCTGCATCTCGTTGAAATGGACGCAGAGCAGATACAACTCTATGCGGACCACGGGAAGAGCTCGGACCCGGAGGACATAGAGAAACTGATTGCCTTCCAGCGCGAGCATTTTGCGTTCCAAGCCGGAACTCTACGCGCCGAATGGCTTAGTGGACAGCGTTCCGCATGAGCCCTCCGCGATGGTAAAGCTCATCGGCGGCGAGGGATTGATTGTTGGATGGCGTCTCCTCCCCGCCTTCGTCAGGAGATATAGCGACGGCCTCGCTTGCAAGATCTTAGATGCCGCCCCATGTGACGGCCGGTTTGCGATCTTCATTTGTTTCGGTGATCTCACCATCTCAAGCAAAGTCGAGCAACTAAAGGCACTGCTCGATTTGGTATACTGGCCGGGCAGCCTTTGATCGCGGTTGGAAGTAAAAACAACAAACCCCTCCGGGGCGGCGGCGGTCTTCCGCAACCTCGCACCTCTCTGTCGAGGCAGCGGCAGTCCTTCACGGGTCCCTCGGTCTCGGTCTGCCTACGTCGCTTGCCGTATTCCCGGAGTTGAAAGAGCCAATTCTGTTCGATACCTTCTCGCTTTATTGCGACAACGTTCCATCCCTCTCACCGTATTTGAAGCATAGCGCCCCAAGCGCGAGTACCACGACCACGGATATTCTCAAGAATCTATATTCTCAGCATCAAGGCGGCTGCTGGAATTCTCCTCCACCCGCTGCACCAGAAATGGGACATCGATGTAGAGGATGGGGGAATCGTTGTTGTGAGGCCGGACGGGCATGTCGGGACGCTCAGTCGAGGCTTGAATGGTGATTCGTGGAAGCGTGTGGAAAAGTATTTTGAAGGGTTTTTGGTGCTGTGAAATTTTGATTCTGTATATAGATGGATCGATGCTTCTGATCTTTTCGCTCCGTCAGTTATTTGAATAGGTATGCATAGAACGAGATAAAGCCGTCGTGTCGTGCGTAATGTTAGCCCTGCTACTAGTACTACTAGTACCACCAGTAAGTGCATGTAAATTGGTATTCTTCAAGCTTATTTTGAAGAAATCTAAGCGAGAATTTTACCGAGCATTAACTAGTCTTTCCTACTCTGCCACGAAGAAAAAATGGTCTGCCGTCGTCCCGGACAATGCGGCCCGGGCTATTTGGCTGTGATTGCCCCGACTTGGATCGTACTCTCCTCTTCCCCATCCCTCAAATTCGGCATGGATCCATCTCCAAGCCTCCTTCTCTGCGAAACTTGCGGACAAGGCACATTTCGATCGTCTCAACTCATTCCAACGCCGGCGCAGAACGCCGAGCTCCGTCATATTTTACGTTCAAATGGTGGATCACTGCCTGACGCGGCCAGTTTCAACAGTGGCGACTGCACCGTGCCCGCAGAACTAGAGCGGTACGATTTAGAGATCGAGAGGCTCCAAAAAAATCTCAACAACCTTATCTCCGAGCGCACCAATTTGGCGAACTATGTTGAAGGATGTCGTAGTATCTTTTCCCCGATTCGACGCCTGCCGACAGAATTGTTGGCCCTGATTTTCGGGATGTGTTGCCCCGTCGACAAATATCACTTGTCATCTAAAATGACAGTCGTGCAAGAACTAGATCGCATTGCAAACAAGCACCTGCTCCAGCTATCGCAGGTATAACTGTGCGACCGCTATGGGAGATCTCACTGATTCCCCATTGCTTCAAGGTTTCTTCGGTGTGGCACGGCGTTGTTATGGGTACCCCCCAGCTATGGTCGATCATCACAGCTGATACCCGGCTCTGGCCCAAATCGCCCGTGCCGTCAAAGACGTTGCTTTCCCTGCTTGCCTCTTCCTTGAAGCGCAGCGGAAACCATCCTCTCAGGGTCCATATTTCTGCTCTCAAGGGTACTCACGACGATGGCGCCGTTCTGGAATTACTCAGCCAGCATGCCCGGCGGTGGCGGGAGGCTCACTTTTGGATTGGGTCCGATTCGATACAGTACCTCACTGCAGCAAAAGGAAACATCACAACTCTCGAAACCTTAACAATTTATGGTAAACTGAGTGCCACGGACATTTTTGAAATTGCCCCACGACTGAAAGCAGTGACATACGGAATGCGACCTGCAGATGTACCAAAACTTCCGTGGGGTCAGCTTCAGAGGTTCACGTATTGGGGGGGTTCTATGAACCCTTCCGCCGGATTGGCTCTTATGCAGCGTGTCGCCACGGGCACGAAGTTCGTCTATGAAGTCGACCTGAGCCCGATATCTCCCGGATTCGAATGGCCAGCGGTTTCTTCCATCGTGGACATGTTGGTTCTCGAATTAGGGTTTCAAGACTCGTCCCCAGCATCACTGAATTCTCTCGGTGGGATCCTCGGCTCTCTCACTCTACCATCTTTGCAAACTTTCTCCATGCGACAGAGGCTGGTTGGCTGGGATCAAGCCGGTTTCATGTCCCTTGCATCCCGTTCTTCATTCCACAGTCATCTCACCCGCCTCTTCATCTCCGCACCCATCACGGAAGACGATCTCCTCGGATGCCTCTCCGTGCTCCCGGTATTGCTCGAACTGCGCATCCAGGATTCCGTGTCCAGCGACCCGGAACACCCTTCTTTGATCACAGATACCCTTCTACGCGGCTTGACTAGGAATGCAGATCAATCATCGCTCGTTCCCAGCCTCGCGGCCATCTCCTTCGCTTCAGTGCTCCAATTCACTGACTCCGCGTATTTGGATTTCATCACCTCGCGCCTCGTCTCAGAGAAATCTGATGGCACCAAGCCATTCGAGATTGTGCTCCAGCTCCTCACGGCCGGTCAACGCGAACTGGGCCCGGAAGTAAGAGCCCACCTATCAGGTTTGGTACTGCGGAGAGAGTTGGTGTTTACTTATACCGTGAGCCATCTTTTCCTTTTACACAAGAGCCGATTTGAACATGGACTTGTCAAGGACCACGCTGAGCGGAGGCTCAGCTTAATACAGGCCCAAGACCTTACGGGGTAGCCTGGCAATGATACTTTTATTTGTGGGGCGTACTTTTCAACGAGAAACGCTATGTACAATACTGTGAATTGCTCAGATTTTTAACAAACTTTTATGCTATGAGGATTGGGTCCAGAGCGGATGTTGGAACGCAACATCTATTTCCTTGAAACCCCCTCTGCTTTTTCCTTTCCTCGTCTATGGATGCGAGAACCACACATACTCGTGCGGGTTTCTTTCGCGGTCGGTCGGGTATTAGGTTCGACTCTTGGAGGACTATACCCGGCCCATTCTAGACACAACAAATTTTGAACCACACGTTTTCGACTTCCCGGGTGTTTATGATATATTAAACGACCTCGAAACGGCATGCTGTCGAGTCTTTTAGCGATCCGGACCAGAGTAGTTTGAGCAAAGTTCCTTGTGTGGAGGGACGGACAATGTCAGTTATCAGTTGGACACAGTAAAAGAAACAAAAATCTATCGATCATGCCGTCAAGAGTCGAACCTCTTACTCCCCGAGTATTTGCGTATGTCCGAAAGGCTGGATATTCCTTCATCATTAATGCTCCGCGCAAGACCACTGATTAATTGAAACAGGTGCTCTCGGTATGAATACGTCTCTCATGGATGCTCAAAACCTGTACGACACAAAATCATGTATTGTATATCCGCCTCATACATCGAACAGCACCCCGACGAACGAAATCTTTCCACAAATTGTCTAAACTCCGAATAGACCTTCTTCTTCACGATCATCAAATGAGAATCGATATCGCAGTCTTGCCGGGATCAAGAACAAGATAAGGCGTTTGCGTACCATCGTCGAGCTCCTTGCTATACTTCGCAGTCGTATAGACAAACTCTTCGAGGTCGCTCTTTAACGCCTTGGCTGCATGCCGTATAACCTTCGGAGACGAGTGCGAGTCAGCCGTCGTCATGGCATAATGCAAGATCGTGCTCTCCTCTGCCGCCTCGAACGACAGCAGGTACGGGACTTGCGCCATCATCAGCCAGTCGCGCGGTTTATGAATGGGAAGCGCCATCAACACATCGTCCTCCGTGTAATTCTGCAGCTCGGCCAACGAGCGCGGAAGCGGGGTGTAGAGCGCCGACGGCTTGTTGGGGACGAACGTCTGGTAGTACTGCTGCAGATAGTTCACCGCGGTGTGCTGCGGTGCCGCGATGTGGATGCACATGGTGACGAAATCAATTAGTTCGTCCAAGGAGTTGATATCGGGGAAGCTGGACAGCTGGCCTCCGTCTTCCGAGCGAACCTCCTGACAAAACCCGGCAATGAACCTGTCGCTTGCGACTTGAGAATCGCCGCCCGGATATGCCGCTGTGAGGACGATGGAGACAAAGTTCCGCAGGATGCTCCACGTCCGAGCGATATTGCGGGCGTAGCCGTAATTGTGATACTTTGCCGCATCCAAGTCTTCAATCGGGAAGCCGCGCCTGCGTAGGTCGTTGGGGACGTAGGAGCCCACCCAGTCGAACCGGTTGTACGCATCCTTCAGGAAGGTATACGTCTGCTGTGCGGTGAACCCAGTCATACCGATGATAATTTTGGGCACGAGAGTCGAGCGTGCGGATTCGTTCAGCGAGAGAGTAGTATTCCAGTGCGGTTCCAGAAGTTTGAAGACAACGTGATCTGGGTTGAACATGCGATATGCGGCAACGATGATGACCTCCTCAACGAGGTGCGTGTTTACCAAGTGGATCACAAGTTCGTGGCGGAACCAATCCGAGACCTGCGCGCACATTTTCGCGTATCGCCACGGCCAATCTTCAGCTTCATCCGCGGGAGTCGCCGATTCAATTCGGCGGTTGAAAATGGTCACCGAATCCTCCATGCTTTCTTTATAGTCGAGCGTGATAGCCAAGGGGTGTAGTTTTCCTTCAGGCTCAAAATGAAAGAGCGCGACAGCAGCGCAGCCATAGCGAGCCTGCGTATGGAATTCCGCCCACGGAGAAACACCAATAGAGGAACGAAAATCGCTGTAGTCCTGCACGAACAAGTTCCCAGGATCATTGGCGAGAAGTTTCGCAACATCCGTGCGTCCTTGAGAGCGCGCGACAACCGTGAACTCGTCGATCCATCGACGCGGCGCAACGGTGACAGTCGTAGGATTGGTTCCGGTAAACTGCTGCTGACCGAATACAGCATCCGTGTACCAGTCATTCCTCAGCCCGATATTCTTGCTGAAATGCATGTCCCTTTTGAACTGCGCCAACCTGGCAGTGCGTGCAGTCTGGCGCGACTTCGAATGCAACTCGCGGTTACGCTCGACCAAGTCTTGCATTGTCATCGTCCCCCGCGATTTCGGCGCCAAATTCCGTATATTGGCGCACAATACATCTGGCTGGATCGCCAACATCGCCGTCGTCTGCGCGAGCGACGTGAAGTTGAAGATGTCCAAAATGCCGGTTCGGTACTTTGGTGGGATGAACTTGAGGTGAGGTGGGTACTGATCCGAATATCTAAACTCGAATATGTCGCCAGTGGCACGGGGCTGCGCTGTAAATGCGGGTCGCATCAAGAGCCAAGATCTGCGCTCAGACGTTTATTGCGACTCACCGCCGGAGCGACTGTACGGAGGAGGGCTGTCAATTACTCGATTCGCCTCCGCCATCTGCCGCGTCTTCTCCAGCACGAGCCCAGCTTGCAACTCCCGTAACGATTCGCTGTGCGACTTGGCCTGGTAGTCGAGTTGAGTGGACCAATCGCGTTCTTTCTTATTGCGCCATTCCGTGCGACTCTCCCTATCCTTTGCGATGTCCGCCGCGAGCATCTCCCGCGCCTTTCGTTCATCATCCAGCCCTTTCTTCAGCACCAACGATTCGTTCTCCCGCCGCGTCAATTGCTGCTGTAGGTTGGCTCGCTCTTCCTTCAGCGCCTGCTTGAGAGCATCGTTACTGCGCTGTATCGTGCGGATTTCCGTCTTCAGCCCAGCTAGCTCCTCCTTGTGCTTGGCGATGATGAGGTCGATCTCGTCGCGAAGCACCGACCCTGCGGCGGTGTCCTCTAGGCGCTTGCCTTCCGCGCCCATTTCGAGTGCGATCCGAGGAGTCACCGGCGCCAGAGTATAAACGTGTTGAAGCACTTCGAGGGCGTTTTCAATGGTGCGGTTGTGTCGCATGAAACGTGCGCCGCCGGCGACAAGATCCTTGAGGAACTGCGACTTCAACTGCTGCTCCCGCCTCCGGCCTTCCTTTTTCTCGACTCTGTCCCAGAATGCCGTCAGAATCACGACGTTCTTGTAGCTGCCTGCCCCGCAAAGTTCTTGAAACATGCGCAAATTACGCGCGGCCTGGCCACCGAACCTGGGGTCGGATATGCGCTGGAGGTAGACAATACCATTCAGCTTTCGCTTGGAGTCGTACCTCAATTAATATATCAGTTTGAAGGCGACGTGTCAAAATAGCGAAATACCACTCACTCTTTAAGCAGAAAATCGGCAATCTGTTTCAAGACATCCGTGTCGGTGACATCGGAACGCGAATCATCGAAGCCTGGCGTATCCATAATCGTGACCTTTCTCCCACGGTCCTCGAAGCGAACATTTCGAATCTCGGAAGTCTCCGATTCTAAGCCGTCGCCGATCTTAATGCCGGAAGCGCCGGTTATGAGCCTAACGAACTACAAGGAGAGTAAAATCTCAATTACACTAATATTTGCGAATTCGATCGATCTTACCGATGATTTTCCGGTTCCGGTGCAGCCCATTACACTGTCAAAGTAGCGGAAACATTGAGCGATGAATACTGCTTGATAGACGGTGAGAATGCTCACGCGATGACGATCTCGTCTTGATGACGATCGGCCGGACCATTGGTTTTAAAGGTATACGAGTAGTCCGAACTTGAAGGAGAATCCATTTCCCTGGAAAGCGAGTCGCTATTGTTGAAGGCGCAAGGTCGAAAATTTATACCGGGCACGCGGCGCCGCGATCGATAGCAGTGGCCAGATGCGATGACTTGAGCTCATGAAATCCTCATGGCACGGTTCCATCGTGTCCGTCATACATCAGGCCACCCTTCATACATCTGCGGTGCAGCCTCACCCCACGCGGCCACGCAACATCCGTTAACATCGCGAAATTCCCAGGAGATTTGTAACTGGTTGATATATGCCGGTCAGATCCGTGTGTAACTGGCACAAGGCTTGGGCACAACCGGCGCGCAATCGGTGCGCAACCCATGTCTAGCGCCCGACTGCTTTACAACCCAGGTACCTTCGGGTTACGTTCAGACCATAAGAATTCGAAATACTACATTGAAAGGAAGGCTTATTCAGCGGATTCCGGGCTATTTATATGCCCAATATTAGTGGTAGGAAAACAAATAGTTTGAGATTTCCTAAGGTCCTGAGGTAAAACAGGCAGGCGAACGAGGTAGCGGGGTAGCGCGGAACTGCGATGATGAGTTGCTGGTCTCATTGCAGGACCCAATGGTCCTGATTTAATCCTTAACTTTCGATGGCGCCGGGGCAGAACAATGGACCATCCCGACCGTCTCAGAGAGGAATATGGTACAGTAAGCGCTCCACTTGTATCTCCAAATCTCGAGATTGTGAACCTCGTGCCGAACTCAGCTAAGATAGTGAATGCCGGCTCGTGATAAGGTGTATCTGCTACTGTGGAGTTGCCATTTTTGCTACACTGAAAGCAGTGCCATGCTCACAGTGCAGTGGAATTCGATTTAAAGATAGAAGACGATATTGATGTTGAATTTTGAGAAGAATGAAATATGCAAATTTGTAGCGTGGTATATCATACATCGGAGATAGTGGCCGGACGGATGGCTCGTACAGTTTGACGAGTAAGCCGATTGAACTTGTGCTGCTTGACTTAGAAGATGGATTTCGGCATCATGGTGCCAATAGGATGAAGGAGCAATTTTTGCAGGGGGAGTTCAAAATTTCAATTTGAGCGCGCGGACTCAAAAGGCGGAATTTGCCGTCCGCCCAAATTAAACTTGGTCCGGCAAATGTCCTTTCTGCGGGGCGGGACTACCAAAATTGGCAAATTTGCGGGGCGGGAATAAAAGTGTATCCGGACCGCCATACGCATGGAGGTGCTGGTGCCGGTCCTTCCTTAGCACCGCACCGGGCTGTGTCCTCTTTACGAATAACGGTTAACGTGTAAATCTGTGCAAAACAGCCGGTGAATATTTTTTTGTGTCGATGGAAGGTCGGTGCAGGACAGCAGTGATTTATTTCGACGAAATCTTCCAAGCGGTGCGAACAAATGTTAGCCTATGCACCAATCAATTTATTGTGACACATAATGCCCTAAGAGCGCTAAAACACGGTCCGCTATCGCAACCAGGAAGCCGGGGAGCCTAACCACCCCAGCCAGCTGCCGTTCCACACTCCCAATGCGGACTTGATTTTCCTTGCAGCCTTGCCGGACTTCACGCAGATCCCGCCTAATCCCGGCCATTTCGGTCTCAATCGACCCATCCGCACCATTGTCTTCCCCGAGAGGCTGGGCCAGCGACGAGTGATCGACAGTAGAAGTCTTGAACGAGGACAGCTCTGGCGAAGTTTTTTCTGCGGGTGTCGCGGCCTCGCACTCGTCGCCACTCGAAACGCCAGTGAGCTTCTTGCCTTCATCCTGCCAATGGACTATCTGTTCCCGCATAGCCTGGCATTCCTCCTCCAACTCCTTGAGCGCGGACGCATCCCGACTCTGCGCCATTTCCTCCAAAAGCTCGGACATTTCTCTCTCGTGTTTCTCCACCTGCTCCAATATCTCGCGTTGAAGCTCCTGTCCCGCCGCTGTCTCCGAAACCTCCTTGCCTCCCGCCATCTCACTCTGTATAAGCAGCGGCTTCGGAACCTTGCCGACCAAGTGCCGCAGTATATCGCACGCAGACTCGTAACCGCGGTTATGTCGGTGGATGCTCGCGCCCCCGTCCAGCACGGATTTGAACAGCTGCGAGGAAGCCTGAAGCTGCGCCAATCGAGCCTCCGCAACGGCCGTTTCCTCCAAATCCCAGCGAGTGGTGACGATGGCGACATTCGCGAACGCATCTTCACCGCAAAGCTTCTTGAACATGGTAAAATTGCGTCGCGACGCACCCCCCATTCTGACGTCGGAGATGCGGTGAACGTAGATGATCCCGCTTAATGATCTTCCCGCCTTGTATCTGTGGACATCCGGAGAAAAGTCGTTGAACACACGCAAACACGGCAAACGAAGGTCTCACTCAGCCAGCAGGAAATCGGCAATCATCTTGAGGATATCGGCGTCGCTTTTGCTCGTATCATCGAAGCCCGGCACATCGATAAGCTTAACCCGATAACGCTCGAAGTTGAATTCGTGGGATTGAACATTTTGTGTGCAAGACTCCAAGCCATCTCCGACAAGATGTTTTGAACGACCGACGAGATTAGCGAACTGTGTATCATAACCATGTCAATGCCGCCAGCGAACAGAAGGAATACATGCCCACCGTCGTCTTCCCAGTTCCCGTTCCGCCCATAAGACTGTCATGAGAGTTGATCATGAGCCGCACTTTCACCGGACAATGAAGGCGGGAATCCTCACACGATAGAGACCTTGTGCCTGGAGTTACGTGCATGTGCCATATCTGAACAGAGCGGAAGAGTAACTGAACCTCCGTCCGTCCAAGTACAAGCATATATACCAGCGGCGGTTGGTACGTTGCTCAGCTAATTATACCAACGATGGATCGAGAGCAAGCATGCACCTTTAACGTTGCTCGAGCAATCTGTGCGGAGCCAGTGTGCACATGTGCGGCGTCATTCGGTGCTCGCTGGGTGCAAGGCGAGCGCCACTCCGTCGGTCCTGGGTTAATCTCGGTCAGTCCAGCACGTTCATATGGGCAAGTATGTTACTGGCCTGTTATGTGATCGCAGCGTTGGCAGCTCATTAGGTGTCTTGAATATTCCCCGACCTTGTTTCTGCGCCAGCGTCCCGGTTCTGTTCACCACCTCTGCAGCGTGTTTTCTACGTTCCTGTGTCAGATTTGGCCTTTTTTTCCCCCAACTTGACACACGCTGCAGCCGCGAGGAACCGGAGCATCCCGAGAGAAGAATCTGGCGCCAGCTATTTTTGCGGTGGTGGATCGCATTCTAGCGCGCCGGCCATCTCAACCCTGATCCGCGGCCGGCATATGTGTATACTATAGCGCGCTCCCAGAGTCGACACGAGAAATCTGCGAGCAAGCGGCAGGCTGGCTATACAAGGTTCGTCAACTCAAGGTGGCCACGCGATGGAAACATGGATACTCCACGATATATTCATGAGGTCGACTGTGAGCACGTCGCGCGGAGGTTATTATCGGAACGAGGCAAGGCGAACCTGGCATAGCATAAAGCTAAAGCTATGTCTACCTTTGCATCCGTTCGCTCCACCACCAGAACTCATCTCCTCGCACCAGAATGTCGGCCTCCGAAGACTCAGACAGCGATTATGACTCCGTGTATGGCCCCGATAGTCCCACCGATGTCCAAGACGACATAATCATCGCGTGAGCATTTCAGCAATTAACTGCAGCAGCACCGCTCAACGCTTCACTTCCTCGCACACGTCAGTGTTATGGGCTGCACTGGAAGTGGGAAATCCTCCGTGAGATGGGCTTTCGCGCTCCAAAGCTCGTCGCAACTCACTTCGTTTCCGTTGGCAGTTCATCAAGCTCTTAACCGGCAACCCCGACGTCAAGATCGGCAGCAATCTGGACTCCGAGACGTCTGAGGTCAACAGCTTCAGTTTCGCGGATCGTGCCAGTGGGCGTAAAGTGACAATCGTCGATACCCCCGGCTTCGACGACTCGCGCCCAGAAATGACCGATACGGACGTCCTGAAACAGATTGCCGATTTTTTGTGTCAAGAGTGGGGTTATCTTCCGCGCCTTTCATACGTTCCTTTTTGTGTTGATGGTTCTTGTTTTTCTTCACAAAGGTACGACGCGAAGCGCAAGCTGAATGGTTTCATCTACGTCCATCGAATCTCCGACCCTAGGTTCGGTGGCCAAAATATCCGCAACTTGCGGATGTTCAAAGAGCTTTGCGGTGCGGAGACCTTCAAGAACGTCGTGATTCTGACGACATTCTGGGATCGCGTCGCGAAGGCCGAAGGTAACAAGCGTGAGGACGAGATGATGAAGAAGTCCAGGTTCTTCAAAGATCTCGTTGCCGGAGGCGCGCTCTTCATGCGCCACGACCGCACCAAGGAGAACACGCTCCAAGTGCTTCGTCACTTCTCCGCGTTGGAGCCCAAGGATCCACGGATCGCGAAGGAGATGCGCGACGAGGGTAAATCTCTTGAGGAAACCGGTGCCGGGTCTGTGCGTCGCGAGGAAGTCGAACAACTTATCGCCAAGCACAAGCAGGAGGTGGCGGAGCTGAAGGCGGAGATGCGCACGATACAGCGCAGCAACGTGGAAGCGCGACGCGCACTGGAGGAGCAGCGGGCCGAGATGAAGGAGAAATTAGCGCGATTTGAGGGCGAGGCTGCTGAGCTGAAGAAGGGTCTCGACGATGAGCGGAAATCCCGCCAGTTGCTGGAGGCAGAGGCTGCGAAGGAGCGGGAAGATCGCGAGGTGTGGCGCGACAAGCAAGAGCGCGAGTGGGCGTCCCGCCTCGATTCGCAGGCGAAAACGCACGAGAAATCGATCGAGGAGCTGAAAGCCGAGCTCAGCCAGGCGAAGAAGGCGCGCGAGGTGGCACAGCAGACGGATGACAAGAAACGTTTCCAGGACGCGGAGAGGAGGGCCATCGCCGCCGAGCGTGCACTCAACGCAGAACGCAACAAAAGCTTCAGACGCAAAGGTGTCGAGTTGGCCGACCACATACCGCTGGTGCCCAACTTTCTTGCAGGGCCTATCCTTGGCACCGCTGGTGGGGTGCTCGATCTCGTTGGAAGGAGGGAAGCGAGGAAGAAACGCTACGCGGGTGACGATAGTGACTGATTATTCTTCTGGATTTGCTCGTTGTCGTTTGTTTTCTTCATATAGGATGCATGTATGATTCATTCTGTTCTGTCGCTATTTCTCGGAAACCAACAGTAATGCTCTGGCGTGGAATACCACAATTCCGATTCCGAAAAACGATTAGCTACCCGCGACGGTATACAGCCTCAACTTAGTAGTCCGGGTTTGAGATCGTCCATGGTCCATCGATATAACGCCAGAATGTTTGAGTTCATCCCATGTTGCTACAGGACTTGCGTGCGCTTGCCGAGGGGGTGCAGTGCATGACAGCGGCATCTCCGTAGAGAGACGCGGCTTGACGCGTACAAAGGAGAACCAGTAGCAAAAAAAATGCGGGAACCAACGGAAAGGCTCGTTTGGAAGGAGAGGTGACTATCGAGACCCGACAGCGCGGCGCTGGGGGCACCGTCGGAGGTCTAAGTGTTTCAGAGACGAAGAGTTGGCAAAACACGCGATGCCCACCAGACGCAGCAACCGCAGCCGCCCATCTAAGTCCTTCACGAGCCCAAGGCTCTCCCAAAGCGTGATGTCCTTCTGAAAGTCGCGTTTTCAATTGATACACTTGCACCGAGATTCAGATCTCTATCCCTTCAATTCCACTCCGCACAGAGATGAAGACGACGCACCAGCCCTCCGAGTTCCCCATTCTCTCAGCCGCACAGAACCGTCCAGCGGCTGGTCTCCTTTCCGCCTGTGTGTCACGGTCGCCACCCTCGATCGCGTTCCCCTCCAGCGTCAAGATTCTCCGCCATCGTGTACGATTCAGTAGATTTACTCCTTGATTTGAGTTGCCTGGGCGCTTCCTGAGTTGGGATGTGCGAGCTGGAGCCCATGAGTGAAGATGGCGTGGCGGACGAGTCAGAGACACAACGCACATCTATCGACTCCATGATTGCAGTACGGTAGTGACCAAAGCAGAAGTTGAAAGCACCTAGTAACACTGTGGGATGCAACGGCATGCGGGGGCAAAAGTTCTCCGCCAAACGTTCAACAGACGCGCCCATTCGAATCGGGCCAGGGACCAGGGTGGTGGTTGGAGAAGAAGTTTTGATCCCGGCAACACCCGAGCGTGACTTCCCGTAACGCATAGACCAAGCATAGACTCTCTTTCATCTGACTGCACACGGAATTGGCATGGCCGCATCTCGGGCTCATGTTCTCTGCGAGAACTGCGGGCAAATATTTACACCGCAGCTAGACCTCCCAACCCCAATGCAAACCGTCGAACTCAGCCACATGTTGCACTTGCGTTCAAATGGTGGACCACCGGAAGTGGCCACTGGCAGTTTCCGCAGCGTCATCTGCACCGCGCCGGCCGAACTAGCGCGGTACGATGCACAGATAGAACGGCTTCAGAAAACCCTCACCAACTTGATTTTCGACCGGGCTAACTTAGCGACCTATGCTGAAGGATGTCGCAGTGTCCTTTCCCCAATTCGACGTCTGCCGACAGAACTGTTGGCCCTCATTTTCGGGATGTGTTGCCCCATCGACAAATATCGCTTGTCATCTCAAATCACAGTCGTGCAAGAACTAGATCGCATTGCAAACAAGCACCTGCTCCAGCTATCGCAGGTATGACTGTGCGACCGCTATCGGATCTCACTGATTCCCCTTGCTTGAAGGTTTCCTCAATTTGGCACGGCGTTGTTATGGGTACCCCCCAACTGTGGTCGATCATCACAGTTGATACCCGGCTCTGGCCCATATTGCCCGTGCCGTCAAAGACGTTGCTTTCCCTGCTTGCCTCTTCCTTAAAGCGCAGCGGAAACCATCCTCTCAGGGTCCATATCTCTTCTCTCAACGGTACCCCCGACGCTGGCGCCGTTCTGGAATTGCTCAGTCAGCATGCCCGGCGGTGGCGGGAGGCTCGCTTTTGGATCGGGTCCGATTCGATACAGTACCTCACTGCAGCAAAAGGAAACCTGCCAACTCTCGAAACTCTGACAATCAATGGTAATAAACTGAGTGCCATGGACGTTTTTGAAGCTGCCCCGCGACTGAAAACAGTGACATTCCAAGGGCGACTTACTGATATAGTACCAAAGCTTCCGTGGGGTCAACTTCAGACGTTCACGTATTGGGCGGGTTCTACATGTATGAACCCTTCTGCCGGATTGGCTCTCATGCATCGCCTCGCCACAGGCACGACGTTCAGGTATGAAGTCGACCTGGGGCGGATATCTCCCGAATTCCATTGGCCGTCGGTTTCTTCCGTCGTGGAAACGTTGGTTCTCAAACTCGATTTCCGAGACTCGTCCCCAGCATCACTAAATTCTCTCGGTGGGATACTCGCTTCCCTCACTCTACCATCTTTGCGAACTTTCTGGGTGCGACAGAGACTAGTTGGCTGGAATCAAGCGGGTTTCATTTCCCTTGCATCCCGTTCTTCATTCCACAGTCATCTCACCCGTCTATTCATCTCCGTACCCATTACGGAGGATGACCTCCTGGAATGCCTCTCAGTGCTCCCGGTATTGCGCGAACTACGCATCCAGGATTCTGTGTCCAGCGACCCAGAACACCCTGCTTTGATCACAGATACCCTCCTGCGCGGCTTGACTAGGAACGCAGATCAATCACCGCTCGTTCCCAGCCTCGCGGCCATATCCTTCGCTTCAGTCCTCCGATTCACTGACTCCGTGTATTTGGATTTAATTACCTCGCGCCTCGTCTCAGAGAAATCTGACGACACCAAGCCATTCGGGATTGTGCTTCAGCTCCTCACGGCCGGTCAACGCGAACTGGGTCCGGAAGTAAGAGCCCACCTGTCCGATTTGGTACTGCGGAGAGAGTTGGTGTTTACTTATTCCGTGAGCCATCTTTTCCTTTTCGCATGAGAGCCATTTTGAACATGGACTTGTCAAGGACCATGCGCGGCAGAGGCTCAGCTTGATATAGGTTCCAGACGTTACGTGGTATCTTGGCAACATTACTTTTATTTCTTAGGCGGAGAAACGCTACGCACAGTTGTGATTCGCTCAGATTTTTACTACGTACAACCTTTTATGCTATGTGGTTATTTCCTTGAACCCCCTCTGATTTATCCCCTCCTCGTTTGCGTATAAAAGAACCACCCCCTCGTGCTTGTTATCTTTTTTCGCGGTCGGTCGTAGGTTCGACTGCGGGGAGGACAATACTTAGCCGATTCGGGACATAAGAATTTTCCAACTACGCTTTCGGCTTACTGGGTATTTATTTTATTTCGAACGACCTCGAACTGGTACACTGCCGAGTCTTTGAGCGGTCCCGACAAGAAGAGTTTGAGCAAAATTCCTTGTGTAGACAAAAAGACAATGACAGGATGGACGCAATAAAAGAGACGGAAATCTTATTATCATCATGCCGTCGGGAGGAGTCGAACCCCCGCTCCCCTCTGAACTTTCACTGTTCGATAACTGAATGAGGGCGGCCGCCTTGACCTACGACGGTTTTATAACCCCATTGGATACCAGCCTATCTGCGGCATGTTGCGAGTCGAGGTCGAATGATATCAGCAGATCAAGTGCACTTGGATCTGAAAGAATGGAGGAGAGTTCGGGCCTGTGCTTTTTGTATGAGAGCTGTCAGACAAGGCGACACAAAAAAATTCCTCAGCCAGCTTATGCGGCATGCCGTCGGGAGGAGTCGAACCTCCGGCTCCCCGTGATAATTTTACAATCGAACATGTATATGGATCTGGGGTGACCTCCGTGGTCCACGACGGCCTGCAGGTCGTATGGATTTACCTGGAATAATGGGGTTAGTTTCAGGCGATAATATTGCAGAGGGGGTGAATCTTTAACGGTGCGCTCTCGCGCAATCATATAATATACCTTTTTCCTTTCGTCATCTTCCTTCTAAAATCATACCTGAATATACGAGAGATGATCGTGAGGGGATGAACATTGACAAAGACACACTGGCACTTACTATATGTATGGCTCTCCGGCTCTGTGTGCGGAGCTGGCCGCATATCGCATGTTCAACCCAGATCACGTTGTCTTCAGTCTTCTGGAACCGCATTGGAATACCACTCTGTCGCTGAACGAATCCGCACGCTCGACTCTCGTGCCCAGAATTATCAACGAGATGACTGGGTTCACCGCACAGCAGACCTATACCTTCCTGAAGGGTGCGTACAACCGGTTCGATTGGGTGGGCTCCTGCGTCCCCAACGACCTGCGCAGGCGCGGCTTTCCGATTGAAGACTTGAACGCGGCAAAGTATCACAATTACGGGTACGCCCGCAATATCGCCCGGACGTGGAGCATCCTGCGGAACTTTGTCTCCATCGTCCTCACAGCGGCATATCCGGGCGGCGATTCTCAAGTCGCGAACGATAGGTTCATCTCCGGGTTCTGCCAGGAGGTTCGCTCGGACGACGGAGGCCAGCTGGCTAGCTTCCCCGATATCAACACCTTGGACGAATTAATTGATTTCGTCACCATGTGCATCCACATCGCGGCGCCGCAACACACCGCGGTGAACTATTTACAGCAGTACTACCAGACGTTCGTCCCCAACAAGCCGTCGGCGCTCTACACCCCGCTTCCGCGCTCGTTGGCCCAGCTGCAGAATTACACGGAGGACGATGTGTTGATGGCGCTTCCCATTCATAAACCGCGCGACTGGTTGATGATGGCGCAAGTCCCGTACCTGCTGTCGTTCGAGCCGGCAGAGGAGAGCACGATCTTGCATTATGCCACGACGACGGCTGACTCGCGCTCGTCTCCGAAGGTTATACGGCATGCAGCCAAGGCGTTGAAGAGCGACCTCGAAGAGTTTGTCTATACGACTGCGAAATATAGCAAGGAACTCGACGACGGGGCGAAAACGCCTTATCTTGTTCTTGATCCTGGCAAGACTGCGATATCGATTCTCATTTGACGATCGTGAAGAAGGTCCATTCGAAATTTAGACGACTTGTGGAAAGATTTCGTTCGTCGGGGTGCTGTTCGAGGTGTGAGGCGGATATACAATATATAATTTTGTGCCGTACCTTTTGTGTCTGTGCCTCGTGGAAAATTCAGACGTGGTATTCTTACTGCGAACTCATTTCACTCGCGGGACAGACGTATCTGGGGTTTTGAAACATCGCACCGTTCTGATGAGAAGGTTGTGGGCGATGCATCATACACTCTCGTGAGAGGACTTCGCGATGCATCGGTCTAGAGGGACTTCCTTTCTGAACAGTCTTGTTAAGCGGGCGCTTGCGATCCTTATCTGATCAGGCGGCGGCGTTGTCCCGACATTTGGACGGCGGGGCGCTGTCGGGTGGCGGTAATTACCATTTTCGGTGTTTATAGGTCCGCGTAGCTTCCAGAATTGTGAATTGTTCAGTAAGGAAAGAGTCACCTGGGCAGATCCTCCTGTACCGGTAGCTTTGCGCAGGAGCATCCAGGTAAAGGTGGATTCGGTCTTGGGCAATTCTTTTTTTTTTCAACTCGAAATCGTGATCATGACATGCGCGCTGTTAAATTGATTGATTATCAGATGGACGGCCTGCGGTGGGGGGATGTGAGAGGAGAGAGGGGAGAGTGTGGAAGACTAGACTGGAGCTGAAACCAAAGAAGAAAAAAATTAAACGGAGAGGACACAAAAGACAGAGCTTGGACCTCATGCCGTCGGGAGGAGTCGAACCCCCGCTTCCCTCTGAATTTTACAACAGCTTGGACAAGGGATGAGGGTGGCCGCCCCGGCCTACGACGGCTTCCTCTCCTCGTTGGATACCTATGTATCTGCTTATTTGAGTGAACTGTGATTTTCTCAAGGCCGAATTCGTAAGTAGATCAAGTGCATGCGTGCCACGGGGTATGAAAGAATGGCGAGGAGTTCGGGAGCCTCTGCTATGTATGTGAGAGAATAGAGCTCGGAGAGTCCGGGAAGCCTGTGCCATGCATGTGAGAGATATCCGACGCGACGAGACAAAAAAAACGTTGCCTCAAATGCCGTCGGGAGGAGTCGAACCTCCGGCTCCGATCGTGGGTTTCCCAAGTTCTCCCACCACCATGTCACCCCCACGAGATAGACTTCTTCTCGCTCGGCGGGAATACACCCGCCAACAGGAGACAGCAGCAACAGATTCTAGTTGTTACTACTCCTTGTTCCCTCGATGCGGCGCAGAGTTAGCGCTCGACATCATAGAGGCTAAATAACTACGGAAAACATCTTGCAGAAATTCTGCGTGATCCAGCGCCTCGGCAGAGTCAGTCAGTGCGCCGAGAACCACCAAACTGCAAACACGCACCTAGCTCACCCATCCACATCTTAGTCCGGTATCAGAATATAGGTTCCGAGAGTCGAAAATGACTTTCGGGCTGTATCGGACAGCGAGCACGGATGTCTCAGAGACCCCTCGGGACCCTGAGATTTTAGGGGTCAGCGATTCAGAGGGGCAATACGATCAAGACAGCATGACATGCGGCCGAACTGCCACTGATGTCAATGCATGCATCTGACGGTTCTCTTATACAACACGGGCAAAACACCGGTCTAGAACAATGTGAGCAACCGCGCATCCTCCTAGTTCTATGCTTGGGCATTCTCCGTGTCTAGGGCCCTGTAATTTAATCGTGTTTGTAAACCGGTTTGTAAACCAGTGTTTATAAACAGGTTTTTAAATGGTCAGGGCGGAATGCACGGTTTATAATTATTTCGGGGACGCCCGGGTGCTTGCAGGAGGGCAAATTTTCGGCCGAATGCGAGGCAGGGCTGGCTGCACTGAATGATGTAGATGATGTAGATGAGGCTGGCGGTCTCACCGGCTCCTTTGCCTCCAAGATACTGGACCGGTGCTGTGATGGAGTTGAAATCACACTACCTTTTCGGGGATTTGTTGGCAGATAAACTTGTTGACAGTGCCGATGCCATCCGGAGCCTTTCAAAATGGTCTGCAGGAGTTGCAGTGGACAGTGAGAAGGGAAAGAAGGGGGAAAAACTGCAGGCAAGATGGCTTGGGACGGGGAAGCCGATAAACTCGAATTTTAGACACTCTGTTTATAAACCGGTTTATAAACACCCTGTTTACAAACCGGTATTTAAAACGCGTTTTTAATTGCCCGGGAATAACTTACAGGGCCCTATCCGTGTCGACCTGGGTCACACCAATTATGGGCATTTGCTCATCTCTCCATAACTTTGAAGAATTATTCGAAGAAAGCCTCAGAGGATGGTCATTACGCGCGTTATATACCACCTCATCAGATCACAGACTCTGAACACTGTCCCCGTTTACTACCGAGTTTCGTGAGAAGATCTGTCGAACCGATTCAAGGGGTAGACGACTGTAGCATACATTTAGAGGCTTTGTGTATGTAGGTACGGTAACCGTATGTTCCTCAATGGGACCACCGCGGTAATACATCCTCCTCCTCCTCCTCCTCCTCCGTGATAATTTTACAATCGAACATGTATAACAGTATATGGATCTGGGGCGACCTCCGTGGTCCACGACGGCCTGCAGGTCGTATGGATTTACCTGGAATAATGGGGGTTAGTTTCACGATAATATTGCAGAGGGGGTGAATCTTTAACGGTGCGCTCTCGCGCAATCATATAATATACTTTTTTCCTTTCGTCATCTTCCTTCTAAAATCATACCTGAATATACGGGAGAGGATCATGAGGAGATGAATATTAATTGACGAGGACGCACAGGCACTGTCTATATGACTCTCCGGGTCTGGGTGCGGAGCCTGTGAGTGTCCAATTAAAATTCTGTCGAGGTTATATGGGAAGAGGTCGGTGTCAGACAATAAATTCAATAGATAAAAAGGTTTTGAGGGGAGTATGTATGCCGTCGGGAGGAGTCGAATCCCCGCTTCCCTCTGAATTTCCGCGTACCACTGGATTATGGGATGAGGGTGGCCGCCATGGCCTACGACGGCTTCATCTCCTTAGAATCACACTGAATATACGAGAGATGATCGTGACGAGATGAATATTGATTGGCAAAGACCCTTCTCCTTTGTATCCGCATCTCGTGCAGATGGGCTGGTGACAACTGGAGAGTGTCCAATTGAAAACTCGGCCTCTATCTCTGGGAAGAGGTCGGAGTCAGACGATAGGTAAATTCAAAAGAGAAAAAGGTTACAATGGGCTGGGATACTAATGCCGTCGGGAGGAGTCGAACCTCCTGCTCCCTGTGATAATTGTTTCGGATAGCTTCGACCATGGATCTAGGGCGACTTCCGTGGTCCACGACGGCTTTCTCTCCTCGTTGTGTACCTGCCTAACTTGTGTATCTGCGCATGCGGCAGATTTTGTGTTGCATTATTTGAATGATTTTCTCGAGGTCGAATTAACAGATAGATCAAGTGCGCCGGGCCCCAAATGCCGCATATGAAAGAATGGAGCTAGGAGAGCTACTAAAGCCTGTGCTTTGCATATGAGATGTCAGGCGAGGCGACACCAAAAAGACTTGTTCCTACTGACCTATGTATGCCGTCGGGAGGACTCGAACCCCCCGCTTCCTTCTGAATTTCCAAGATCTCATCGAACAGGCATGAGGATGGCCGCCATGGCCTACGACGGCTTTCCCGCCTCCCTTGAACCTACGTATCTGCGGCAGATTTCGTGTCGCGTTATTTGCCAGTGAGTGATTTTGTCGAGGTCAAAGCCGAATTAGTAGATCAAGTGCGTTGTGGCGGGATATCGCATCTGGAATAATGAGGAGAATTCAAGAGATGACTGACATACATCAGGCGAGGCGTCGGACATAAAAAAATATCGACGCGTTTGAGATGCCGTCGGGAGGACTCGAACCCCCGCTTCCCTCTGATTTTACGGCCCATCGAGAAAGGAAGGGTGGCCGCCCCGGCCTACGACGGCTTCCTCTCCTTTAAATCACAGCTGAATATATGAGAGGATCGTGAGGCGATGCAATGTTGGTTTGCACAGCACGCACTTTCTGATTGTATGGCTCTCCGGCTCTGTGTGCGGAGTTGGCGAGTGTCTGATTGAAAATTCTATGTGGGAAGAGGTCGGAGTCAGATAACATGTAAATTCAAAAGAGAAAAAGGTTGCTTACGACGCCCATGCCGTCGGGAGGGGTCGAACCACCGCTTCCCTCTAAACTTTCATGCTATGCTCAATAACTGAATGAGGGCGGCCGCACCAGCCTACGACGGCTTTCTCTCCTCGCTGGATACCTATCCATCTGCGGCGTATTTCGTGAGTGATTTTATCGAGGTCAAAGTCGAATTGTACGAACGGATTACAGCTGTTTGCATAATTGATGACAGTCAGCCCAAAAAACAAACAAAAACAAACAATTGATCCGGCTGTTTGCCGAGGTCAGATCTCACGCATCCCTGCGTCAATTTCCATGATTTAGGGCGCGTTAGAAAGCGGCTGAGCAGGGCTTTCAAATCATGCCATACTTGCAAGGTAGATAACAAAATCTCAGTGCTCCCAAATTCAAGCTGTGTGATTTGCATCTGAACTCTGAATAGCCCTTGCTTCATCAGTTTTACTTCGATTTACTTCAATCTCAGTGATCCTGAAAGCGGTATACAAGGCAATCATATCCATGAAATAAAAATGTGTGGCACACATGATGTGTGAGGGCCAGAATGGAATTACTGACTGCTTAGTGAAATTCATGGGAACATGAGTGTCTGATGGCAAAAGCAAAATCCTATATATACCCACCCTTTGCATTGAAATTACCTTTCGAATGAGTCTTTTTTCATCAAAATCCAATCAGTATTGACCGAACGGTGCGCAATCTAATTTTCAGTTCAAATAACACAGCCCGAATTTGAGGAGAAAGAAAATTTGCCATTTAGCACGAGAGTATTGTATGATCTGAAAGCCCTCATTAGCCGCTTTCTAACGCACCCTGAATCATGGAAATCGACGCAGGGATGCGTGAGATCTGACCTCGGCAAACAGCCGGATCAATTATTTGTTTTTGTTTCTTTTTTGGGCCGACTGTCATCAATTATGCAAACAGCTGTAAGTGCGTGCGGCGGGATACGAAGGAGTAGAGGAGAGTTCGGGAGCCTGTGCTATGTATGCGAGAAATATAAGGCTCGAAGAGAGTATACCGAGTCAAGAGCAAGAAAAGTCATGGAGAGCTAGTCAGGGCGCTATTACCGTTGCCGAAGGCGAAGCGACATCCATCAGCGGAGCTTGAATATCGCTCAATATGGAAGGATTACTTTATTAGGAAGGTTTCCCTTATTAGGAAGGTACCTCCTCTCCCGCTTCGCCGTGTCCATCCTCCAGTAGCGCAGGATGTTGTCTGACCAAGATAAGCTTGTTTGTGAGGCTTCCAAACCTCGATTCGGTACTAAACCGAGCTTCCGAATGGATGTATCCCCGACTCCGCACGCAAATGCCTGATTCGGCCTCTCCAAGTGCATCTGCAAAAAAAAAAGCCCTGCTAACAAGGACCATATAGCATGTTGTAGCGCAGTAGACGTGCAGGAAAGTATCCTAGAGCCCATAGGATCATAGAACGTTAGGTTCCAGTTAACCTCTTTGATGGGGTAATTATGCCTGGTGGCTGACAACAGAAGAAATTCAGCTGGCGAAAAAATCTGGGAGACCAACTCCCAGCTGAGGTGGCCAGAGCTTCGCAACTTTGCACCGAGAGCGTAGAAGATCATCCATCCATCCATCCACGAGAATTCACGGGATCGTCAGACCGGTCAGACGTGAATCCATCCCGAGACTCTTCCATTAGCGTCGGAGTATGTTGAGATTATGAAGACATTAAAAAATGAAAGCTCTGGCTCTCCGGGCGGAAGGAGTGGGTCGCGACGAGAATTTATGGGATTGCGCCGGCTTGCCGACATCAAGGCGGATCACGCCTAACGATGCTCCGGCCCATCAAATGTCGCTTCTCCACGGGCATGTGTAATAGATCCAAGACTTTATATGGGTGTGAACGACTGTCTTCACAACTCAGATAAAGTCGGCTTGCGAGACTAATGGAGAGCGGAGAACACGGTGGGATCCGGGAGATCAGGGCCGGATGCAGCCGGTGCTTGGATCTGTTTACCTGAAGCTTCGCGAACGTTGCTCCTCCTCGTCATTGAACGTCATGAAGTTTATTATAATGAAGCTCCACCTCGGCGCGGTTGTTATAAGACCTCTGCTTGGGCTTTCGTATAACCAATTCACAGAAAATCTTGTCCACTCCAAGTCGAAAACTCTACTTACCTTACATCTCTTGACGACGAATAACGCATAAATGACGACAATCCACGAGAACCTGGTCCCGACGATCCCCTCTGGCGCCCTCCCACAAACGCCCGCCGCAGAATGGGCGGACAACGTGCAGGATTCGCTCGGCGCGCACGTAACGCGCACGCCCATCGGCACGCCCGGCCCCAAGGTCCCTGGAGGGTGGAACGACGAGGTCGAGCCCCCGACGGGTGACGTGCCAGACCTGCGCGCGTACCTCCCCGCGCAGGAGGACGTCCAGCGTGCCCTTGCCGGCGCCAAGGCGTACTTGCCGCAGGGCGTCGCAGCGTATCTGCGTGCGTTATATTTCTCTTCTCCGTGCATTCAACTCATTGCGTTCGAGTGTAGCTGGCACGGGCACGGACTCGGGCGCCGTCGACATCGGGCACGGCGCCTCCGTGCCGTACACAGAGGGCGGCGCGCAGCCGTACTCCACCGGTGCGTTCTGCTTCTCCCTTGCTCTTTCGACGAGGACTTACCACTAGTGCATATACGTAGGCGTCGACCTCGGACCCGCCACGGGCGCCCCCTACACGGAGGGCGGCGCGGAGCCCTACGGCGCTGGCGCGGGCTCCGATTTGGGGCGCTCGGCCAATGCTACGTCGCTGAATGAGACCGCCAGCGCGCTGGCTAGTGGCGCGGCGAGCACTCTGGCGTCCGCGGGCCAGACGGCGAAGGCGTATTTGCCCGAGGGCGTCGGTGCTTATTTGCGTGCGTATCTTCTCGTCTCGTTCCTCGCCGCTATTCCCATGGCGCACGCGCCATGCCGCCACACCCCCTCCCTATATCCCGCTGTCAGTGCCTACCGATCCGACCCTCTGCATCCTCGGCTCCCCTCCGCCCCCATTTCTTCCCTTCTTCCCTTCCTTCCCCTTCTCTCACCTTCTACTCCGCCCCGCCCCTCCCTCTCCTCCGCATCCCCGCCCCCTTCTTCCCATCTCTCTCTCTCTACTCCCTTTGCGGCCCCAAGCTAACCCGTTTCCCTTCTCACAGCCGGCTCCACCTCCACCTCCAGCTCTACCTCCTCTCCCCAAACACCCCAACCATCCAGCGGCACGCCCGTCGACCTCACCCCCGCCTCCACCGCCCCGTACACCCACTCAGGCGTGGCGCCCTACGGCGCGGATGCGGGCGCGGGCTCCGACCTCGGGCGTACGGCGTCCAACGCAGATCCTCCATCCAACACCGCCGCGGCATCCCTCAACGCGACTGCCAGCACATTGGCTACCGGCGCTGCGTCCGCGGGCGAGACGGCGAGGGCGTACGCCCCGGAGGGGCTGGCGGGGTATTTGCGTGAGTCTTCTACCTACGTACTCGTCCCGTTCCCCGTTCTCCGTTCTCCGTTTTCCGGCCCACCTCGCTGCGGCGCCCCTCCCCTGCCCCGACTCATTCATTCTTCGATCCTTCTCCTCCGTCGCCACGTGCACGCCTCCTTCGTTCCCCGCGTCTCCGGTTTCCTCCACCGTTTCCCCGTGTCCCTGCTTCTTCCCTCCCTTCCGCTTCCATCGTCGCGTCTTTCTACTTTCCACCTTCCTTTCTCCTCCTCCACCCCTTCTTCACCCCTCTTCCGCTTCCTCCTCCCGTTTTCTCACCCACCCCCACCCGCCCCCTGGTTCTTCCCTCCCTTCAATCATCTCGGCTTAGCCCCCCTCGCCACCCTCCCTTCCCCGCTTCCTCTACCCCTCCTCCATCCTTCTTTTCCAATTCCCCTCCTCCTCTTTCCTCTCCTCCTTCCTCCCCCCCTCATCGCATGCCCCTCCCCTCGCCGCTCTCCTCCCCCGACCCCTCCCTTTGTTCTCACCCGCCCTCCACCGCCCCCTGGTTCTTCCCACCCTTCAATCATCTCGTGCTTTGTGCTTCGACTCGACCCCCTCGCTCTCCTGTCTTCCACCCCCCCCCCCCCCCCCCCCCCCCCTTCTTTTCCTATTCCTTTCTTCCTCGATACCGTACCTCGCGGTCTCCCTCTCCCCCCCCTCGCTTCATCCCTCCATCGCACGCTCTCCTCCTCGCTCTCCTCCTCCTTTCCCTCCCCCTCCTCCTCATCCACTCCCCTCCACTCCTCTCTTCCTACTTTCCTCTTTCGGCCCCGCTTTCCTTCCTTCCACTCGTTTCTCGCTGATCCGTAGCTAATCTACTTTTATGTTATGTAGCCGGCTCCACCACTACCCCTAACGCCAACAGTACGCCGCCAACACCCAGCGGCACGGAGGTCGACATGGCCCCCGCCTCCACCGCGCCGTACACCCACGCGGGGGTGGCGCCGTACGGCGCGGATGCGGGCGCGGGGTCTGATTTGGGCGCCGCTGCCGGTGCCGTTCCTTCTACCCCCAATGCTACTTCGAATCCGAATGCGAATTCGAATTCAAATGCGGACGCGGACGCGACCTCCACAGCCCTCCTCATCGCGGACGCGCGCGCGCGCGGTGCGGCTCCGGCTGTCGCCAATTCGGCTTCGAGTTCGCACCACCACCCGCAGCAGCAGGAGCAGCAGCAGGAGCAAAAGCCCGCCCCCGCCCCCGCCGCTAGGGCTACGTCGGGGTTGCAGGCGTCGCATCCCGCTGTCGGCGTGGAGAAGCAGGGGAGTGCGGCGCTTAACTCTTCGCGGCATGAAGACAATGTGCCGACGGGTGACGACGCTGCGCCCGCACCCGCTAGGGCCACGTCGGGGCTGCAGGCGTCACACCCCGCGGTGGAGAAGCAGGGGAGTGGGGCGCTTAATTCGGGGAGGGAGGAGGATAACGTGCCTACCGGCGAGGACGACGCGGAGGGCGAGGACGACGATGAGGAGAAGACGGGTAAGGGCGAGAAGAAGGGCAAGAAGGGCAAGCTGATGCAGCGGTTTAAGGAGAAGATGCATGTCGGGGGGGCGTAGGGGAGGGTTGTGCAAGAGTAAGAGTAAGAATGACTATGTTAGAAGACGTGGGGTGATGACGGACTGTATAATACATAGAACGATTGAACTAGTGTGTACGGTATAATTGGAGCTATTGGAACTGTTGGTCGAGGTAGATAATATTATCATCTGGACGTGGAGGGCCAAAAAAAGTGGCTGTTCTAAGGCCCATTATACAGCCGCGGGAGGAGTCAAACCTCTCTATGCCATCGTCTGTGCTTTCAAGATTATAAAGGATGAATGAGACGGATCCCCGGGATCCACGCGGGCTTGTTCTGATAATCGGAGCGCGGTTTTGTGGGTAGTGAACTTATTATGACGAAAATTCAACAGAGACAGCCTGAGGATGTACTGTTCAATTGTAACTATGGGACAATATACTTCATCTGGATGTGGAGGGCAAAAAAAATGGCGGTTTTGAAGGAGTTTGACAGCCGCGGGAGGAGTCGAACCTCCTTTTCTCTAGTATTGTTTGTACTTTCAAGATTATGGACGAGATGGATCCCTGGGATTCCACGGCCACGCGGGCTTGTTCCTATACTCGGAGCGCGGTTTTGTGTGTTGCGAACCTGATAATGTGTTGGTGTCTGCCAGTGAGGAGGAAATAAACGAAAGTCTCGCTCCGAATCGAGGGCGAATGCGACGGACTGGCTAGTACAAGTAACCCGCCTGAGTAAATTTAACAGTGTTACTATGTAGTAGTACCAACATATCGTCGCTCTCCTACAAATTGCAGGCAAGAAAAATCAGCTGCCCAGGCATCAACGCCCGCGGGAGGAGTCGAACCTCGCCATGTCTCTCTGCTTTTAAGCTTGTGAACCAGATGGGTCCCCGGGATCCACGCGGGCTTGTTCCGTTACTCGGAGCGCGGGGGGTTTAGGCAGCGAACCTTGAAAATGTGTTGATAGCCGGAGTGAGGCGGAATTCAAAACTCGCGAATCCAAATCGGACGGCGGATCGGGACGGACTGGCTAGTGCAAGTAACCAGTAAATTTAGCAGTGTTACTATGTAGTAGTACCAACATATCGTCGCCTTTATACAAATTGCAGGCAAGAAAAATCAGCTGCCCCGGCGTCAACGCCCGCGGGAGGAGTCGAACCTCGCTGTGTCTCTCTGCTTTCAAGATTATAAAGGAGTCGGATCCCCGGGATCCACACGGGGATGCGTGTGGACTTAGAATTGTATTTCTTTTGGGTGTTCTGGGATAAGTAGGGATTTGAACGTGGGCAGTCTTGTAAAACTTGAACTTGGAATAGAACGAAAAATCTAAATGATCCGAATAATAATTCAAAATACCACATATTGAACGGATATCAAACAACCTTGTCCACGAATGCGGAGATTCCCGTCCCATGTAGAAGGTGTGGGTACCGATTTAGGCCTTCACTGGTTTTTTCGTGACGGGCTTAACTGCTGGCTTGGCCTGAATCGAATGAGCGTCGTGCGCAATCCTTCCAAACGAAAAAAAAGGACGCACTGCTGGCTTAGCTGCTACTGGCTTGACCTGAAAAGGAATGAGCGTCGCGATCCCTTCAAATTCTAAAATGAACGCACCACTGGCTTAGCTGCTACTGGCTTGACCTGAATCAAATGCGCATGACGATCCCTCCGACTCCTTCTCAACACATTGCACTCACCACTGGTTTCACCGGGGCCTTTGTTGCTGGCTTGGCTGCCACCGGCGTCTGAATCGAATAAGTCTGGTCATCCATCTGGTTTTTTTCCTGAAAAGAAAAACGCACTGCAGGTTTCGTCACCGGAGCCTGTGTTGCTGGCTTGGCTGCGACCGGATTGACCTGGATCAGATAAACACCGTGATAAAGTAGACTAGAAAGGATGGACCCACTGCAGGCTTTGCAACCGGTTCAGCCGTTGTTTTCTGCGGCTGTAGATCAGGAATCAACCATTGGAGGTCGACAAAAGGTGATGAATGCGTACCGCCACAGAGCATTCGGACGCGGTCGCCGTCGCCTTACCAGCGATTGCGCGGACAACAAAACTTTGGACCGTATTCCACAACCCACGTTGGCACTTGGCGATGGTGGACCCAGTCTCATCGATGAAAGGGTCGCCCGGAGCAGGGGCGGGGGATAGTTTGGGCAGTTGATTGTTGGTTCTGCATGCAACAGGTCAGCAAGCTCGCTGTGTGTTGGCTCTGAAAACACGAACGTCTTGATCGCGGCGGTGACTGCAGCGTCCCATCGACTCTGGAATCCGCTGGTGAAGCCGTTCCCAACGCCGACGGCGGTCGTCATAGCCGTGTCGATGGTTGTGGCAACGTGGGTGCCAGGATTGGTATTTTTGGCCCCGTTGGCTTCCAACAACTTCAAGTAACTGACAACGCCCGACTGAGGCGGCGTTAAAAGGACTCCAATCAGGGTGGGGTGACGATGTGAGAATTTTAAAACCTACAGCGGCCTTTGAGGTGGTGTCCACGAAGCTCTTCCCACCGAAGACTATGCCTTTGGCATTGTTCACGGTGCTTTCGACGAAGATAAGGTTCGGGACCGCGTTGATGGTGTCGAAGAAAGTGTCGAAACTAGCCTTCCCTGCGGGCGAGGTGAAATGCTTACAGATTGCAGCCACTTTATCTATCTCGTTCGCGATGAACTGTAATTCGACGATACTGTGTTAAGGCGGCGTCAAGATTTCGCGCAAAGAATAACACTACTTATGCGCACTGGTCTAAGAACAATGGGAGCAGAATAAATCACAAGAATTTTCAGGTGATGTGAGATACTCACCACACTGTAAGCTGCCGCTATTTCCCTGGTACGGCGCATCAGACTGAGGGGATCAGGAGATAGTTCTGGGATTCACCGGTACAAGAGAAACAGTGCCGTCGGTAGGACTTGCGGGGTCTGTGAACTTGAAAGATTGGTTGCCGCACTGGAGAGTTTTCTTCCGGATACCCTTGGCACCGCCACAGATGCAAGGCGAGGGATTGCCATCCGCACAGTCGGTTCGTGCTTCCAGATTATTCAGCGGCGCGGCGATGGCATAAGAACAGAGGGTCAGAAAAATGGCAGCACAAGAGAACGTGGAGGAAAGCATCGGTGGAAGGTGGAAATAAAAGCGAAACTAAGGAAAGTAGAAAGTGATGCAAGAAAAAGAATCGGAAAAGGGCGCCCGGCAAGGATCGTCGGAGGGTTGTAGTCTGACTTTATAGAGCCAGTACAAGGCCATGCACATGCGGCCACTAAAGAATGTATCCCCAGTCTGACAGTCAATGCCTCCCGCGATGTACCTGAAACCTTCCATTTTGGTCGGAAGCATTAGAGAAGCTCGAGCGTCCCGGAACAACTATAGTAAGCTGTTTCAATTGATGGTACAGACCGGAGATGAAGTATATAGCACGAGCTCGTGGCGTTAGCGGGGATAGCTCTTTGCCGCAGTGCGGTGAGTTATTTCAGCGGTGCAGTCCAGGGAACAGGGTCAAACGCGATTGGGACGGATCCAGGACGGATCGCCCTTCGTTCTTCTCGGGTGCAATCATGTCAGGTTGAATTGATGCATCTCTGCGGGGGTTGCTTTTTTTGCCAGGCGGTGATTTATTTCAGCGGTTGCACGAGCAGTCTAGCGCCGATCTCAAACTTGTTCCTTGTTTGATAGATGTCCACTATCGCCGCGCTGCTGAGACTCCATCCAGAATCATAGACGTACTCAGGCCGGGCAATCGTCGCGGTCAGAAGCAAAGAGAGATGTGACTGTCCCATATGTCACACATCAAACCGCCTTGCCGCTCATGCCGTTAACTTGCTCCCTTCCCCCCTCGTTCGAGCTGGCTAGTATCAGAGCTACGACCCCGGGCGCGTCCTTGTAACATGGGTTTATTTGAACTCTATTGCTCATCCTGGTGAGTAGTACCCCGTATCTTGGTCTCGGCGCACTGATTCGGGACGAATCTAAGTGCTGGTCCACTATGCGATGCCCGTTCAGCGTGGCTCAGCTATCTCGTCACAACCCCGGGAGGCCCTTGGCCACCAAAAGACGGGGAGTGGCGAAATCCTCCCGGTTACCCAACCCCGTCCAAATCGAAGGAAGACATTGTTTGTATCACGCCCGAGGATGGATCCTTCTGGAATGACTGGGTCTGTGTCGGCCCGAGGTGGAAAGATGACTATGTTTCTCCGCCTTGGTACGTGGAGCCGGAGTGCACAATTGCCAGTCTGGACGCTGACAATACACTTCAGCGTGCAAGGCGACTACGGTGCCATTCTCATAGACGGAAGCAGCGACTGGCAAGATGGCTCTGAAAGATTCCTCCGCATTCATCGAGGATGTTTATCTTTCATCTGTCGCCGGCTTGATATCACTCCCCGAACTCTCTGGGAGTCATTGTATCAGCCAGGAACCGACTACCTGCGATACGGGGAACCGGCGCATGGGCTTTTGTACTGCTTGAAATACTACGACATAGATGGGCGAAATGGCCAAGAATTTGGCTACGCCGTTCCTCAACAAACGCCTCGGGAAGACGACCCGGACTGTGTTGATCGCTGGGACGACCCGGACACCATGGAGGATACGGCTTGGATCCTGACCCGCCCGACTTGTTTCCCCACTCCTGCGGGCATCGAAGTCTTGCCGTCTACAGCCGTTACGACGATTTCCGAGTCGAGTTCGCCCGCGGCTTACATGAAAGTTTTCAGCATCTCCGAACTTCTGAACATTGTGCTCTCAGACATCGTAGACGTTGGTCCTTCTGTGGCAGCTGCGGAACTCGCTGCAGACGCAGCCCAGTTCGATCCTGCGTCTCTCACTTCCGCGACAAAAACGCTCCTGGCTCTTTGTCAGGTCAATCACTTCTTTCACCGCGCTATTACATGTCATCGCCAGGGCCTCTTTCTTCTCCTCGCATCGCAGTATGGATGGATGCTCCCAAGTACCCCCGCCGATTGGAAGGAGTGGCGCATTCGCTCCGGACCGGAGCTCGATCTGCGCCTGGAACAACCGCTGGACTGGCGCGCGTATCTGCTCACTTTCCTGCGCAAGGAAGACCGTTTTGTGAAGAATCGATGGCGCATGCACCGAATGACTGTGCAATTTGCGCGAGGTCGAGCTCGTCCGGCTACGGAGACGAGCCCTGCCTGGAGATGGAGTGTCGGGAATCTGGGATTGCGAAGCAGTATAGTCCCGCCGGAAGCATGGGCGTGGGAGTAGGTGTAGTGCGCTCCATTTAGCTGTACAAATCATATGTTACTCAAACAATTTAAAGCCCGAGGTCGGTCTTTCGCACCTGGATAATAGAACCTGGCCATCGCTTGGGTAAGTTTTCTGCCTCGGTTCCTCTGGGTCTCGATGAACTTTAGCCCGTCCGGGTTTTAACTATGGTTCCTACGCCCCGTCTAAGTTGCCCAGGGCCCGAAAAACCAAAGTCCTAGGGTGTTCAGAATAAATCCGCGTCTTTGCATTCACATCCCGGGACAATTCCTTGAACATCTTCCCTGGATATAATTCTACTGAGTGCAGCATGGTTTTCGTCGGGGTGAAATAATTGGCGTGTTGATCAAAGGCTGAGCTGGGAGTGAGATTGACTCAGTTGTGCGAAAATCTCGTTCGTTCACCCGACGACAGAATCACCAGGGGTTCAAGTTCACGCAGGGAATGACTACTCACCACCTTGCAAGCAGACCCGAGGGCGGATGGTTCTGCTCGTCCGCTTTGTAGGCAAGGCCTTACACGAGAACCTGGCTCGATCCGGGGTTGGGTCGTGGTAAGTTTCATTGCAGATCCTTTTGTTCCGGGGAGTGGGCTCATTAGAGTCCGAATTCGAACTTCAGGTTATAACGAGAGAAGGGTGAAAGTGCCGCTGTGTGCCGCAGACTGCCGCAGCACAAATTTAGATTGCCGCAGCACTTGGACGCTCTGGTACAAGAAGTTGCAGGCAAGAAAAAATAGCAGCGCAAACGTCAACGTCCGCGGGAGGAGTCGAACCTCTCCACGCATCTGTATCTTCTATTCTTTCAAGATTATCAAGGATGAATGAGACGGATCTGTTAGATTGACGAAGTATCGTCATGATCTCCTCGTCCCCATCCGGACTCAGCACGCCTTCACAAGGCGTGCGCCGCACGCCGTACGCGCTCTCCGCTAACCAGCGATCGCATTATCACTCCAATAACGCAATCTGCCGCAGATAGGCTGGTATCCGACCAGGGAAGAAAGCCGTCGTAGACCGGGGCAGCCGCCCTCATCCCATAATCCAGGGGCCCGTGGAGTTCAGAGGTTGAAGCGGGGTTCGATTCCTCCCGACGGCATAAGTATCTAGGGTGTTTCTTTTTTTTTGGCCTTCCGTGAGGGCCACGACACTTGGCATCCAATCTCACCCAACACCTCCGAGTCGGTCTCGTTTCCATCGGATGCGGATACCGGCCTTTTCGTTGATCTAGAGTCAATCACGCCGTCGAAGAAAATCCTCGGTACGCTCTGTTTGACTGATCTCGCTGCATCCAGCTACGATATTATCGTCTAAAATTACTCACGTTATTTCAGGTACATCCAAAGTATGACATGTAAGCCGTCGTAGACCTTGCGGATCCGTATACCGTTTGAAATCGTCTCCACACGATGCAGGAGGTTCGACCCCTCCCGACGGCATAATTTTCAAGTTCGCCGTCCGATATTTTTCATAATTCAACTCCGTCCTACTCCAGTCTCCCACCCTTTCCCCTCTCTTCTCTCACATCTTCCCGACGCACACAAGCAATCTGATAATTATCTCACAGCGAGCGCGTCATGATCACGATTTCGGGCTCAAAAAAAGAAATGCCCAACACCCAATCCACCTCTATCCGTGGTTCTGCATGTAGATACTACTGCAGGCCGTCGTAGACCACGGTGGTTGTCTCGGATCCGTGTCCGTTTAGAATGCCCCTCAAGTGATGCAGGAGGTTCGACTCCTCCCGACGGTATGAATAATCGGGCCGAAGACTTTTTCGTGTCGTCGCTTGATATCTCTCATTACACAGGTTTCCTCCTGCATTATTTCATACCCCGCCGCACACACTTTGCTAATCCGCAGCAAGTTGCAACACACTTTTTGCTAACTCTCCCTTGAGAAAATCACTCAAATCACGCAACACAAAATCTGCCGCGGATACATCGTCTATTACAGCCGTTTGCAAAATTAATGGCACTACCCCTATTTTTGAGAAGAAAGCACAATTAAAACACACCAGACGTTTGTGCTCATTTCTCCCTCAATTTTTATCGGATCCACATCGTTCCAGGTGCGTTATAAAGCGACTAAGCAGGGCTATTAGCCTATCTCATCCAGCGGGGATCATTCTCAAAATTTGGAGACCCTGAAATTCAGTGACCCCCATCTTTCGGACGCTAGGTTCTGATTGCATTTTCTCCCTCAATACCTGACCGATTTCCTTGAAACCGAGTGATTATGGAAGGTACATTGGAGGCAATCAGGTCTGACATAAGAAAATGTGTGGCACAGACCTGGCACAGCCACACAGTGAGAGACTCCGTGAAAATGCAGGAATTCATTGGAGCGTGGGAACTTCGGTATGAAACCAAAATACGAAATATGAAGGACCTGTGCCTGGATAGTACCTTCAGAATGAGCCCAGAATCAACCAAAACGGTTCATAATTGACCTCCAAATGAGAGATTCAGTTCACAGGTATAAACACCCGAAGCGAAATTTCAGAACCACCTTCCCCATGAATTACAACCAGTAGGGGGCGTAGACAAGTAGCCCTGCTTAACCGCTTTTTTAACGCACCTGGAACCAAGTGAATCGGATAAGGATTGACAGAGAAATGAGCTCAAACTTCTGGCGTGTTTTATTTGTTCTTTCTTTCTAAAAATAGAGGTAGTGCCATTAACTATGCAAACGGCTGTAAAACACTGCGGAATAAGGGGCGCTCAATTCTTAGTTCGTGCAGTTCGTTCGTCGGATTTAATATTATTCACGGCATCTGATTGGTTGATTTAATATTTAAAGCGACGAACGAACTGCACGAACTAAGAATTGAGCGCCCCTATAGATCGAGACGGCATTTCGAACGGGTGTTCAAGCGAATCCCCACAATGAAGTCACTCCCCGTATGGCGCGCAATTCCCAACGCCAGTCGAGGACGTCGGGGGCTCGACCTCGTCGTTCCACCCTCCGGGGACCTTCGGACCCGGCGTGCCGACGGGCGTGCGCGTTACGTGCGCGCCGAGTGAATCTTGCACGTTGTCCGCCCATTCTGCGGCGGGTGTTTGGGGGAGCGTGCCGGAGGGGATCGTCGGGACCAGATTCTCGTGAATTGTCGTCATTTAAGCGTTATTCGTCGTCAAGAGATGTAGGTAGAGTTTTCGACTTAGTGGACAAGATTTTCTGTGGATTCGTCCGAGAGTGGTGTCAAGAGTTGTAGGTCCGAGGCCCAAGTAGATCTCTTATACCAAACGCGCCGAGGTGGAGCTTCATTATAATAAGCTTCATGACGTTCAATGACGAGGAGGAGCAACGTTTGCGAAGCTTCTGGTAAATAGATCCAAGCACCGGCTGGATCCGGCGTGATTTCTCCCGGTGCCACCATGTTTTTCGCGAATCGCGCAATTCGGTCCTCTGCTGCTGCTGCATGGTCTGAAGCTTGGACACTTGCCTGGCGTGATCTCCCTCTCTCTCTCGAGCTAGTGCTTCCCTCAAAATCCTTGTGGCAACCGATCTCCACCGCAAGTTTGCTTTTCCCGCCATTTTTTTCCATGCACATCATGATGATCGTCTCGCAAACCGAAACCACTCACACTATACCAGGCACATTCCTACGCTTGGCAAGCTGTCGTAGACCACGGTGGTCGCCCCAGATCCGTGATCAAGCTCCAACTGCCAAATTATCACGGGGAGCAGGAGGTTCGACCCCTCCCGACGGCATGCTTTAGCCCCGATGGAACCTTTTATCTTTGATTTTGAATCTGCGTGTTGTCTGACGTCGACCTCTTCCCAGAGAACAGAAGCTGAGTTTTTTTTAATAATTGGACACTCGCGTGTTCTCGCCATCCCATTCGCAACTTCGCACAAAGACCCGAAGAGTCGTATCTCTGATGGTATAGAAGGAGAAGGTGCGTGCCTGTCTTTGCCAATCAATATTCATCACCTCACGATCCCCTCCCATATATTCAGCTGTGATTTGAAGGAGAGGAAGCCGTCGTAGGCCAAGGCGGCCGCCCTCATCCCTTTATGACTAGGAGCGGAGAAGTTCAGAGGGAAGCGGGGGTTCGACTCCTCCCGACGGCATCCTCATTCGCCCTACCCTTTTTATCTATTGAATTTATTGTCTGACATCGATATCTCCCAGACGAAAGAGGCTGAGTGTTGGACGCTTGCCGGTTCACCTCGTGCTGTTGCCAGCCCTGTCCGAGGTGCGGCCAGGGGTCTGAGCGCACAAAGATCCGGATAGTCATACGTATAGAAAGTGCGTGTCTATCTTTGCCAATCATTATTCATCCCCTCACAACAAATATATTCAGGTATGAGTTCAAGTAGAGGCAGCCGTCGTACGGCGGATCCATCGCGCACCTCCCTTCAAATCTCCGCGGCCACTGGCAAGTTGCAACCACTCAAATCTCTGCTTTTCAAGTTCCCGCTTTGTACTTCCGCGAACACTGGCATCGTCTCGCAAATCGCGGCTCGCCTAAAATTTAAACTACTCGCATTAGACCAGGCACATCCATAAGACCTGCAGGCCGTCGTAGACCACAGAGGTCACCCCAGATCCGTGATCAAGCTTGATCTGCTAAATTATCACGGGGAGCAGGAGGTTCGACTCCTCCCGACTGCATGTGTAGCCGCTTCTGGCGTTACTTTTTTCTCTTTTGAATTTACATGTTGTCTGACGTCGACCTCTTCCCAGCCAACCGCGACAGAGTTTTCAATTGGACACTCGCGTGTTGCCGCCAGCCCATTCGCACGAGACGCGGATACAAAGGAGAAGTGTCTTTATCAATCATTATTCATCTCCTCACGATCCTCTCTCGTATACTCAGGTATGATTTCACAAGAAAGAAGCCGTCGTAGGCCGGGGCGGCCACCCTCATCCCATAACCCAGAGGCCTGTGAGAAGTTCAGAGGGAGGCGGGGGTTCGAGTCCTCCCGACGGCATGGGTCACCAAGAGCAAGTCTTTTTGGTGTCGCCTCGCCTTATATCTCTCATATACACGGCACAGGCTTCCCGAACTCTCCTCAATTCTTTTGTACCACGCCGCACGCATGCACTTGATCTGCTACTCCGCCACAAGCGCACTTGATTTACGTGTTAATTCGACCTCGACAAAATCACTCGCTGGCAAATAATGCAGCACGAAATATGCCGCGGATACATAGGTCTCCAACGAGGGATACAGCCGTCGTAGGCCGGGGCGGCCGCCCTCATCCCATAATCCAGGGGCCCGTGGAGTTCAGAGGTTGAAGCGGGGTTCGACTCCTCCCGACGGCTTATCCAGGCTGTGAGTATGGCGATTTTTTCCTCTTCCCTGCGGGCCACGACACTCGACTTCCCTCTAAACAAAGACTTCGGGCTCGTTTCCGTCGCTGTGTTCCTCCGATTTCAATCCCGCCATCGAAAAAAATCCTCGGTTCCACCAGTACGTTCTGTTTACTCGATCTCGTTGCATCCACGTCGGATGTACTGTATACCATCTGCGAATTCGCCTGAAAAACTCGCATTATAAAAGGTACACCCATACGACCTGCAAGCCGTCGTGGACCACGGGGGTCACCCCAGATGCATAACCATATTCCAGTGCAAAAATTATCACGAGAAGTAGGAGGTTCGACTCCTCCCGACGGCATACATACTCCCACCAAAACCTTTTTATCTATTGAATTTATTGTCTGACGTCGACCTCTTCCACATAACCTCGACAGAGTTTTCAATTGGACACACGCAAGCTCCGCACACAGACCCAGATATGTAGTCATATAGACAGTGCGTGTCCTCTTTGCCAATTAATATTGCATCTCCTCAAGATCCTCTCATGTATTCAGGTATGATTTCAGAAGAAAGAAGCCGTCGTAGGCCGAGGCGGCCGCCCTCATCCCTATATCACTAGGAGCGGAGAAGTTCAGAGGGAAGCGGAGGTTCGACTCCTCCCGAGGGCATGTCATCGAAGACGCGTCAACCTTTTTCTCTTTGAATTTACCTATCGTCTGACGTCGACCTCTTCCCACATAACCTCGACAGAATTTTCGACCTGAGTCCTCCCGACGGCATTTGATGCAACGTTTTTTTGTCGCCTCGTCGCGTCGGATATCTCTCTTTACACCAGCTCCTCGCCTTTTCCTCCATTCTTACACATGCGACATCCCGCCGCAACGCACTTGATTTAAATGCTAATCCGCCACAAGCGCACTTGACCTACTAATTCGGCCTCGACAAAATCACTCAAATAACGCGACACGAAATCTGCCCCATCGGATACATGGGTTATGTGGGTATCCAAACAGGTGATAAAGCCGTCGTAAGCTGGCGCGACCGCCCTCATTCAGTTATTGAGCATAGCATGAAAGTTTAGAGGGAAGCGGGGTTCGATTCCTCCCGACGGCATACATACTCCCACCAAAACCTTTTTATCTATTGAATTTATTGTCTAACGTCGACCTCTTCCCAGCCAACCGCGACAGAGTTTTCAATTGGACACTCGCGTGTTGTCACCATCCCATCCGCACGAGACGCGGATACAAAGGAGAAGTGTCTTTATCAATCATTATTCATCTCCTCACGATCACTCCCGTATATTCAGGTATGATTTCAGAAGAAAGAAGCCGTCGTAGGCCAAGGCGGCCACCCTCATCGCTTTATCGATAGGGACATGGAAATTCAGAGGGAAGCGGGGGTTCGAATCCTCCCGACGGCGTCAGCCGTGACTAGCATCTTTTTGCCCATCCCTGCGTCCACGGAATTCAAATTCCATCCTTCAGCGACCAGACATACCCGCGAGACTCGATTCGACCTAAAAGCCGTCGTAGACCACGGTGGTCGCCCCATATCCATAGGCTAGTACGACACCAATCATCATGGGGAGGAGGAGGTTCGACTCCTCCCGAGGCATTTGAGGCAACGTTTTTTTTTGTCGCCTCGCCTGACATCTCTCTCATATAAATGGCACAGGCTTCCTGGACTCTCCGAGCTCTTTTCACATGCGATATCCCGGGCCCCGCGCACTTGATCTTTTCACCCGCCGCAAGCGCACGATCTGCTAATTCGGCTTTGAGAAAATCACTGTTCACTCAAATAACGCAACATGCAATCTGTGGTAGATACATAGGTATCCAGCGAGGTGATACAGCCGTCATAGGCCATGGCGGCCGCCCTCATCCCTTGTCCAAGGTATCGTAAAATTCAGAGGGAAGAGGGGGTTCGACTCCTCCCGACGGCATACATACTCCCACCAAAACCTTTTTATCTATTAAATTTATTGTCTGACTCCGACCTCTTCCCAGCCAACCGCGACAGAGTTTTCAATTGGACACTCGCGTGTTGCCGCCAGCCCATTCGCACGAGACGCGGATACAAAGGAGAAGTGTCTTTACCAATCATTATTCATCTCCTCACGATCCTCTCTCGTATACTCAGGTATGATTTCACAAGAAAGAAGCCGTCGTAGGCCAGGGCGGCCGCCCTCATTCAGTAATTAGCCATGAAAGCTCAAAGGGAAGCGGGGGTTCGATTCCTCCCGAGGCATGTCATCGAAGACGCGTCAACCTTTTTCTCTTTGAATTTTTTGTCTGACATCGATATCTCCAGACGAAAGAGGCTGAGTGTTGGACGCTAGCCGGTTCACCTCGTGCTGTTGCCAGCCCTGTCCGAGGGTGCGGCCAGGGGTCTGAGCGCACAAAAATCTGGATAGTCATACGTATAGAAAGTGCGTGTCTATCTTTGCCAATCATTATTCATCTCCTCACAACAAATATATTCAGGTATGAGTTCGAGTAGAGAAGAATCCATAGGAGCTTGGATCAATCATTCCGTGTTGAGACACGAATCCAGGATTAAATCCGGGATTAATTAATCCGCACCACTGCCTACCGGATATGGAAGGTGTGGGAGATTGATCAGGATTAATCCGGATTCAACGTGTTCATAGGAAACAGCAAAAACCAGCACAATCGCGGCTCGAACCCACGACCTCGGAAGACAAAGAATGAATAGAACCTGAGATTTTCCAACTGAGCTATGCAAGCATGTAAAGCACCTCAAAAAATAACACTAGACCTTGTTCTAGCACCACATTTGTATGTGTGGCAGCTGCTCTTAGCTCAAAGTGCAAACCTGTTCTGGATTGGAAGTCAAGGTTTACACAACACGCACCTCAAACCACTTTGCAGTGTAAATCTAACATATCTCTTTGTACAATTACAGATACATGATAAATATACTTGGACTTTGGGTTGTAAACCTGGCTAGTCACTTAGATACAATTTTAAGGTATAACTGTGCTGTATCTTCTCCTTGTTGCAGCACTGTTCTTGTCAATACACTGTGATCTTGCTGAGGTCTAGTGTGTTTCTGGCCCAGTTTCTGGCTCCATACTGATGGCAGTAGTGCTTGCCAAATACGAATATGATATGGTAAATGGTGTATAATATTCACTGCTCAGAGACCATATCATATTCAAAGCATATCATAGCTATATTCACATCAACAAAATGAAAAGTCTTGTGATCTCTTGATCCTTTTGTCCTGTAAGAAAAAAAAATCGCAGAAATGCTCCTTAGAACCCAAGGGGATGGGTCACAATTTTCTTTTTTCTCATGTATAATGTGGTTATTATGTAAAACCTGACAGTTGTTCGTGGATTGGACTTCAGACCTTCTCGTGGTACAGCACGATCCCCAGTATTCCTGTGTGTGTGGACCCAGGACCAGTGTGGTAAAATAGGTTGACACAGGGGAATGTTTAAACACTACATACAACATGTATACCTACCCAAGCATCTCCAAGCTGGCCATGTGAGCATAGCGGAGATGTTGTTTCACCAGCATCAGTGTTCTGATTGTGCCCGGCTTCACACTCACATGCCTGAGGGAAATTGTGCAAGGTTCACTGGAGAAAATGTGTTCCTCCGCAATGGCAGACCCTGGGAGTGACCAGTGTTCGCCCTAAGGCCTAAGGCCTTAATTAAGGCCTTAACTAAGGCCTTAAAAATTTTTCACCCCAGCTCCGGACCTTAATAAGGGCTTAAAATATCACGTGCATGATTTGTAATTTTCCATTTTTCCACCCCGCTGATGTTGACCAGTCTCACTACAAAATATTTTATCCGGGAATAAGGAACAGAATCTTTAAGTTTGCCCGAATTTCTCCCTTTTCTGACTTGGCTCCATTTAGACTCGTGTCTTTCTCTCATGAAATATAGAACTGCATTGCGGGCTGAAACTTGAATAATGCTACAACATCAGCCTGAGGATAAGCTTGGACATGTTAAGAGAAACGGCGAAGCGAGGGGCCATGACTCGAGAGAGCAATTATTCAACTCAAAGAAGGACTACCACTATCAAGTCTACCTACCGAGGAGCCGTGGGAAATTTTCCTTAAATTTAAGGCCTTAAGGCTCCAGAAAACCCGAATTAAGGCCCTTAGGGCGAACACTGGGAGTGACTGAGTCAATTATGTATTGAGATTGATTACACCTACCCAGGATGGTCATAAAGTCGTGCACAAGACAGAAAAGATTCGGAAACTGAGCCTTGCGTGCAACCCACCACTGAACCATCAAATCACCATGCAGCAAGTTGTAGTAGTCGGAGCTTGTCAGCAACATTGCAATGTTGGGGAAGCAGAATTAGCTGAAGAAGACACAGTGCTGTTTTGATTAGGGGCAGCAGCTACGGCATGGTACACATAGTAAGTGATCTTCCAGCCAATTTTAGCATGAATGATGAACTCCTCATGGTTCCAGAGATCGGCCTTGAGCCTGTCATATGAGATGTGCAGATCAAGAACAATGACCAGAGTGTTAAATGAGCGAAACTTCAAAGCATAAAGAGCTGGCTGTCTCCCTTGCCATGCGTCAATGCGAGCTTCACCTGTCGTTGGATAAGTCCTCTTCATTTCCCCTACCATACCTGAACCCTGCTCTTTAATCTTTTCCATTTGATTCCTATTTTCTCATTCACCTCCCCAGACCCATCCTACCCACACCGTGTCCCGAAATCCTTGGAGACTCGGAGTCCGAGTCGCGGGCAACATTAACTCCGATCATGGTCTACGTTCGGCTATGTTCAGCTACTTCGCGTAGACACAGGTAGACCCAACTAGCCACACCATGGTATCATAACTTGGCCTCCGGACATATTCAGCCAATTTGTAAACAATTTGGATGAAGGCTGTCATTGGGCTACATTGGTCTACCACTGTGTCTACCTGTGGCTACCTGTAGTAGGCAGAGGTACACCAAGGTACACCAACATAGACCAACATAGACCTACGTACACCAACGTAGCCACACTAGGCATCAAGCCATCTGGCTTGATTTTGGCGGGGGCGGCCTCACAAGACCGATGACCCGATCAGGCCCTAAGGGGCCTGAGGTGCCTGTCACTCTGCCATTCTGAGGGACGCTGGTCACAAGCCCATCCTTGGCTTCCCTTTAATTTCAAAGGACAAGTCCAACTAACACTCAACATGAACCAGGGCTCAGGCAGAATAAATGTGTACATGGTATCAGTACTGAGCAGTGTTTTCTGGCTTGCCCCAGGTTTCCATTGGTGCATCATAGTATGAAAGGCTGGCTAAAGCAGTGTTTGCCCTAAGGGCCTTAAATCGGGTTCGCGCAGCCCTTAAGGCTTTCCAAACAAAATTCCCACGAGATTCACAAACAGAACTTTAGTTCTTTTTGTGCTTAGGTACCGAAAATGTCGCCAAAACGTACATGTGACTTGGGGCATCAATAGTCTCGTATGGTAGACTCTTGGTAAGCCACGGTCTAATCCATCGGGGTACCAATCTTCGGAGGTTGAAAGCCAAGTATAGCTCATTGAGAATAGTTCTCATTTAGTTTTGCACAAGAGCTTCTATTCAGCGTCATAAAAACTGAGGACTTCTTTAGAATTTAGAATTTAGAATTTAGAGTTGAGCTATGGAGGTCGCTGGCCATTTTTTAAGTGTTTTCAATGGAGCTGCCGCCCAGGCTGAGTCCCATCAATAAGCCCGTCAATAAGCCCAAAAGAAAAAGGATCGCCGTCGGCAAAGGGTGACCTGTTTACGGAGGAGGCATGAACTTTTAACTAAGGTTGTACACCATTGACGAATCACGATCCGTGTCTCGCTACATAGGTGCGAAGATTTCTTTGACCTTAAAAATCAAGATGGTCCTGAAAGGAAAGTAGTATTATAGTACTTAGGATGGGGTGATCCAAGCTGCTATAAAAAAATTGCTCCTGAAAATATATCTAGCGCCCTTGAAGAAAATTCTGTTTGTGACCCGCCGCTCGCCGGCCTACTACCTTCATTTAAAATAGCCGAAATAGCCTGTACTCCTTCAACATCACGTGCGTCGAAGGTTTATAAGTGTGGCTGCATCCGCCTTGGCTTCCGGTGAAGCATGAGGACATCTGTGATCGATCCTTCTGCTGCCCACCAATTAGGTGGCTTATCCAAGCTGTCTTTTCTCCATGAGTGCTTCCAACAGCTGCACAGGCTACACAAATTAACACAGCGACACATTGAAGGCAAGAAGATCTTCCTTACCATCCTGAAATGTCTGCACCTCAAACTGTGTTTCTCACATGTTTAGCCGCTGATTCTGATGTCGATTCTTGTATTCTTTTTGCATCATAGTCATGCAAAAATTACGGAAATCAGAATTGCAGAATTGTTGAAGCAACTTTGGAGGTGCTTGAACCAAGATTTTGGCATTAATTCTGATTCTAGTTCTCGTTCATCACAAAATCACTGCCTATCAAAATCTTCTCCACTCTTCAATTGCAGTTCTCCCCCAGTTTCTGTTTAATTTCTCTGCTTTTTGGGAGGTTTTTGTATGAAAGATTCCTGTCTGTATTTTAGGAACGTGTGCATCAATTTATATGCATCTTGATTCAGGAATTCTCCATTACTGCACAGTTTTTAGGTTCAGAATCGAGCCAGAATCGGGGTACTTGAATTGATTCTCCCATGATTCTGGCAAAAATCATTTTTGAGAGAGAGAATTGACAGAATGACTGTCCCTAATACTATACTCTGTAAAAGGAGATATTTTGGACCTCCCAAAAGCGATTCAACACTGGGGTCAGTGAGAGTAGAGGATCCTATTGTGGCTACTTAGATAAATCATGTGTACCTTGCTAGTTTAAGAAGCAGAGCATCCCAGTGGCTGAGCCTGACCTACCCTGATTCTCCCATTTCTGAACAGGTTTTGGGTTGATTCATGTGGGGGAGTGCTAGATTAAAACATAACAACAATCCACTCCCTTTAATTGGCAAAGATTTATTAAGGTGATGGAAGCTCGAGCATGTTGATCAACCTTTGGCAACAGCTTGGGCACCCCTGAGACAATAAGTTTACACAGCCAGGTGCTGCAGAATTAGCAGAATAAGGTTGTGGACATGTTTGCCATCATTTTCACTGAGTTGTTGCTTGTCAAAGTTTCTGAGTTTGCATTTGAGAGCAGCTTCCGCACAGAAATGTAGTGCTAGAACAAGGTCTAAGGTTATATTTTCCAGTCCTTAATGTGCTTGCATAGCTCAGTTGGAAAGTCGCAGATTCTATTTACTTTCGGTGTCCTGATGTCGTGGGTTCAAACCCCGCATGTGTTGGTTTTTGCTGTTTCCTATGAACACGTTGAATCCGGATTAATCCTGATCAACCTCCCACACCTTCCATATCCGGTAGGCAGTTGTACGGATTAATTAATCCCGGATTTAATCCTGGATTCGTGTCTCAACACGGAATGATTAAGCAAAGCTCCTAGGGTTGCTGAGTAGAGGAAGCCGTCGTACGGCGGATCCATCGCACACCTCCCTTCAAATCCCCGCGGCCACTAGCAAGTTGCGACCACTCAATCTCTGCTTTTCAAGTTCCCGCTTTGTACTTCCGCGAACACTGGCATCGTCTCGCAAATCGCGGCTCGCCTAAAATTTAAACTACTCGCATTAGACCAGCCACATCCATAAGACCTGCAGGCCGTCGTAGACCATGGAGGTCCCCCCAGATCCGTGATCAAGCTTGATCTGCTAAATTATCACGGGGAGCAGGAGGTTCGACTCCTCCCGACGGCATGTGTATCTGCTTCGGGAATCACTTTTTTCTCTTTCGAATTTACATGTTGTCTGACTCCGACCTCTTCCCAGAGATAGAGGCCGAGTTTTCAATTGGACACTCGCGCGTTGTCGCCAGCCCATTCACACGAGATGCGGATACAAAGGAGAAGTGTCTTTACCAATCATTATTCATCTCCTCACGACCCTCCCCCGTATATCCAGCTGTGATTTGAAGGAGAGGAAGCCGTCGTAGGCCAGGGCGGCCGCCCTCATTCAGTAATTAGCCATGAAAGCTCAAAGGGAAGCGGGGGTTCGATTCCTCCCGAGGCATGTCATCGAAGACGCGTCAACCTTTTTCTCTTTGAATTTTTTGTCTGACATCGATATCTCCCAGACGAAAGAGGCTGAGTGTTGGACGCTAGCCGGTTCACCTCGTGCTGTTGCCAGCCCTGTCCGAGGTGCGGCCAGGGGTCTGAGCGCACAAAGATCCGGATAGTCATACGTATAGAAAGTGCGTGTCTATCTTTGCCAATCATTATTCATCTCCTCACAACAAATATATTCAGGTATGAGTTCAAGTAGAGGAAGCCGTCGTACAGCGGATCCATCGCGCACCTCCTTTCAAATCCCCGCGGCCACTGGCAAGTTGCGACCACTCAAGCTCTGCTTTTCAAGTTCCCGCTTTGTACTTCCGCGAACACTGGCATCGTCTCGCAAATCGCGGCTCGCCTAAAATTTAAACTACTCGCATCAGACCAGGCACATCCATAAGACCTGCAGGCCATCGTAGACCACGGTGGTCACCCCAGATCCGTGATCAAGCTTGATCTGCTAAAATATCACTGGGAGCAGGAGGTTCGATCCCTCCCGACGGCATGTGTATCCGCTTCTGGAATCAACTTTTTCTCTTTTGAATTTACATGTCGTCTGACGACGACCTCTCCAAGACAAAAGTGTTTTGAATTGGACACTCTCCAGTTGTCACCGTCCCATTCGCGCAAAGACCTGAAGAGTCGTATACGATGACTACATGGAAGGAGAAGGTGTCTCCTCTTTGTCAATTAAAGTTGAATTAATATTCATCTCCTCACGATCCTCTCTCGTATACTCAGGTATGATTCCAAGGAAAGGAAGCCGTCGTAGGCCGGGGTGGCCACCCTCATCCAGTTGTCTAGTGCACATGAAGTTCAGAGGGAAGCGGGGGTTCGAATCCTCCCGACGGCATGACTCGACGAACTGCTTTTTCGTGTCGCCTCGCCTGATATATCTCATATAAATGGCACAGGCTTCCCGAACTCTCCTCAATTCTTTTGTACCCCGCGGCACGCATGCACCTTATCTGCTACTCCGCCACAAGCGCACTTGATCTATCTGCTAATTCGACCTCGACAAAATCACTCCCTGGCAAATAATGCGATACGAATTCTGCCCCATCGGAAACATTGCTTATGTGGGTATCCAACCGAGATGGGAAGCCGTCGGAGGCCGGGGTGGCTGCCATCATCCCTTGCTAAACGGTCCGTAAAATCAGAGGGAAGCGGGGGTTCGACTCCTCCCGACGGCATGAAGTCCAAGCTCTGTCTTATGTGTCCTCACCGTCTAATTTTTTTCTTCTTTGGTTTCAGCTCCAATCTAGTCTTCCACCCTCTCTCCTCTCTCCTCTCACATCCCCCCACCGCAGGCCGTCCATCTGATAATCAATCAATTTACAGCGCGCGCGTCATGATCAGGATTTCGGGCTCAAAGAACCACCGTACATAAGAATGCTGCTGCACCTCGTGCTGCTGCATGAGGAGGTATGCACACCGAGCGAGGAGAAACGGGGTGGACATCCTCATTCAGTTGCCATACACTATGACAGCTCAGACGGAAAGGGAGGTTCGACGGCAAGAGCACGTACGTCCGAGGTTTTTGCTCCCAAGGCTAGTCCTCTCATCTCCATTCAACTTTCCCTTTTTCTTTTACTTTTCATTTGCGGCCAATAAACAGCCATTCTCGCCCCGTCCGGGTCATCATATATCTCGTTCTTGACACCAGCCCTAGCCCCGGTCCATATTGCGGGTCCGCACAAAGGCCCGGATAGTCATATAGAAGATGCGTGTATGTCTTCATCTCCTCACGATCCTCTCCCGTATATTCCGCTGTGATTTGAAGGACAGGAAGCCGTCGTAGGCCGGGGTGGCCATCCTCATCCAGTTGTCTAGCGCACATGAAGTTCAGAGGGAAGCGGAGGTGTTGGTTTTTCGGGTGTGCGTAAGACTAAGCTGTTAGGCTTAGAACAACGAGGTAAGAACAACAACAACAACAACAACAACAACAACAACCACTACCACCACCACCCCCGGTGCCGTGGTCGTCGTTCCGGCTGTGTCGAGCTTCGGGCACTCGGCCTTGTCGTCAGTCCATCACCCAGTACCGTCGACTACCCATCGACGAGGTTTCGGCACAACTATCATGCTACGCGAACACCCCACACCACTCCCACATCTCGACATCCCACCATTCCGCCCAAGGAAACAGCCGCCCAGTATGACACGACACTTTAACCACCGCGCCGCCCTATTCTATGGCATTCATTCCCGACTACCATCATACGCCTCGCGCGCCGCTTGCGCCCGTTATCGTCTCGGCAGAAAAACGGCCGCAGTGGCCCCAGTGGCTCCCGACACGGCAATACACCTCGCACGGCTCCGTACACGATTAGCCGACCTACAGGAACTCCTCCACCACCTCACCTTTTTGCGCCCACTTCCACCATCGTCGCCAATGTCATCCACGTCGCCCATCGGGCATCCGGCTCCTGTCGTGTCCCAGCACTTGCGTACCACACGCATCTCACTCCCAGAGACATCCTCCTCCATTTCGACACCGCTTCAAGGCCCTTCTGAAGCCAGCAACGGCGCATCGCGCCCCTTCGTCGATTTCGGTGGATTTTTTGGTGGATGATTTGTCAGCGGTCACATGCTTCTGGGCAGTCAGTAAAAGCCGGACGGTTTCGGACGTTTCTTGCGTTTATGTTTTATCTTACGCTATATGCTCTGCCGTGGTGGGCTTCGGCCTTACCTCAGTCATGTAATACTGACGGAGGCAGTAGATTCAATGTAAACAATGTAAACACAGGATATTCCGGTTGACTGAGGCTAGGGCAGTGCCTGACAAACGGATGCCCTTACCAGTAAATTTCTCGGGTATTTATACTACGGTACAAGTAATCTAGAATATTCTACAATGTTCAACAATGATTAGTAAGGAGCAACCTGGAAGGTTCTCCAGCTGACTGGTTGCATCACACAGATTCTCAACAGGAGGTTCGAATCCTCCCGACGGCATGACTCGAAGAACTGCTTTTTCGTGTCGCCTCGCCTGATATATCTCATATAAATGGCACAGGCTTCCCGAACTCTCCTCAATTCTTTTGTACCCCGCGGCACGCATGCACCTTATCTGCTACTCCGCCACAAGCGCACTTGATCTATCTGCTAATTCGACCTCGACAAAATCACTCCCTGGCAAATAATGCGATACGAATTCTGCCCCATCGGAAACATTGGTTATGTGGGTATCCAACCGAGATGGGAAGCCGTAGTAGGCCGGGGCGGCCACCCTCATTCAGTAATTAGCCATGAAATCTCAAAGGGAAGCGGGGGTTCGACTCCTCCCGGCGACATCAGAATGCCAACTACCTTTTATCTATTGTCTGACGCTGACCTCAACAGAGTTTTGGATGCTAGCCTGTTCACCTCGTGCTGTCGCCAGCGCAGTCCGATTTGCGGGTCCGCACTAGTCTAGTTTTACTTGTCAGGTGATAACCGTAGGTCAACCTTCCGCTGCGACTGTTGCTCTGTGGCTACAACGTGTATTTATGACTTTTAAAGTTACCATAGATTCAGCCAGCGTGCCAAGGTATCTATTAGTATTTTTATTTCGATTTATCTACCTAAGCTGCTACCAGAAACCAAAATTCTTGTTGTGCGACTTTCATGCACAGCCACATCATCGCAAACTAAAACATGCACCACACCCCCAATTCTTTAGTTCAACAGTTTTTTTGAAGACCAAATACCTTAGAAAGTCAATATATATCACCTCTGCGCCAAAACAACCCACCATGATCTCATTGAGCTCCAGGAAGGGTTTCCCAATTGGGAATTTCCTAATCCGGAAGGTCGACCTACGGCTTTTGCTGCGCGAGTGGAATCAGACCATAATCAGGTATTTTTTTGGGCTCTCTCCAAATTTTCGATTTTTTTTTTATTTTTTTTATTTTGGTCTGACTAGTGAGACTAGGTCCGCACACACACACCCGGAGTTATAAGTGCATATCTGTCGGCATCAATATTCATCTCACGATCATCTCTCGTATATTTAGGTGTGATTTAAAGGAGAGGAAGCCGTCGTAGGCCGGGGTGGCTGCCCTCATGCCATAATCCAGTGGACTGCGGAAATTCAGAGGGAAGCGGGGGTTCGACTCCTCCCGACGGCATGGTGTCCATGTTCTGTCTTTTGTGTCCTCTCCATCTAATTTTTTTCTTCTTTGGTTTCAGCTCCAGTCTAATCTTCCACCCTCTCTCCTCTCTCCTCTCACATCCCCCCACTGCAGGCCGTCCATCTGATAATCAATCAATTTAACAGTGCGCGTGTCATGATCACGATTCCCGTATATTCAGGTCTGATTACAAGGGGAGGAAGCCGTCGTAGGCCGGGATGGCCACCCTCATCCCTTAATAAGGAAGCGTAGAAATTCAGAAGGAAGCAGGGTTTCGACTCCTCCCGACGGCATTCGGTTCGATGAATGAATTTTTTGTGTCACCCTCACCTGATATCTCTCGTGCAACATGTTACACAGGTTTTGTCTCTCCATCGCTGTGCATGTGCGTGCGCTCGGTTTTCCGGATCTCGCTGCATCTACGTCGGATTCACCCCCTTTTCCATATTATCCTCTGAAACTGATCTAGTCGCATTATACAAGGTACGTCCAATACCTGCAAGCCGTCGTAGACCACAGAGGTCACCCCAGATCCATGATTGAGGCTGATCTGAAACAGTTATCACGGGGAGCAGGAGGTTCGACTCCTCCCGACGGCATCAGCATTCATTTCCATATTAACCTTTTTGCCTCCCGATCGCATAAGTACTTTTGGCGCAAGACTTTTTGTGCCGCCTTGCCTGATATCTCTTAGTACGCACAGGCTCCTGGATTTTCCTCCATTATTTCGAATGCGATATCCCACCGCAACGCACTTGATTTAAATGCTAATCCGCCGCAGCGTATTTGATCTACTAATTCTGAAGCAGATCCCAGCATGTGCTGGCATAGGCCAGCATCTTTTCTGGACTTTTTCGTGTTTTTTACTCAGTCTTTGCCGAAAACTCACCATTTTATGATGTCATGGATTCCCCTTTCCGAATTTTTCGACACATTTTTCAGGCGTATAATGGGCACTTCGTCCGCACGACCGTAACTATACCCTTGGACCCTGTAGGCTCCGCCAAGAAGTCAATGAAAACCAGTGGGGAAGACGAGAGGAAGAGGAGGGAAAATATCACTGAGGTTTCACCATTTGGCCCAACGCCAATATCTTTGTTAGGATTTGCGCAGACTTTTATGAAGTTGCAAATGGGCAAGATTTCGAACAATTACAAGGGAGGCTCTTTATAATAACTTAAGCTACTGTACCATTTCGACCAAGTCTTCAGGTGACGCGTGACGTGGCCCTCTGAACTGAAGACTTTTGGTCCTGGTGACGGTGACATTGAACTTTTTTGGCCCAAATAGGCTCTAAAACCGCCAAAAGAACCTTGCCGGCATCTGCCGGCCTTTCGTTTAAGGCAATTTTGATCATATTAGTCAGAATGAAGACTTGATAAACTGAAGACCTTAGGTGACGCGTGACATGGTTGGTCGAAATAGTACAGTATGGTGGCGCCATTTCGGAGAAATGTCGGGTTGACATTTTGGACGCCATGCCCTCATCATAAATCCAAGTGGTCGCGACGAGCGCAGTCATTGGCGCGACAAAATCCAACCGGAAGAGAGAACAATATTCTCGAGTACCGAATACATAATAATCACCTAGCCAAAATTTGAACGATTTAGGAAAAGATATCGTTGAGCCTTCCACGGAGAAGGCAAATCCTTGAGGCTGCGGCACGCGATACGTACGCGTCTTCCAGAATCCTGATCACATTGCATCACCCTCCAAAAGCTTAAAGGAGAGGTGCCCCATGCTCGAGTGTATTCGGCATTGGAAGCTGAGGATCAAAAACTGGCTGGAATAGCATGTATAGCTATCATTTCTTCGCTGCTAATCCTATCGTACACTTCGACTATTAATCCTTCCACGGATAGGGGTCGTCGAACTCTTCCTCACCGTCTGAATCGTACTGTGAGGCAGGCATCGCAACGATACGCCGCGATATCTCGTCGTTCTCCTCCTGTGCCTTCTTCACGCCAAAGCACACGAGGCAGTACACCCCATCGTCTTCCCTCGTATCTCCTTCAATGAAGTCACGACCGCACTTCTTGCACAGACGAGTACACCCTGGCGGCACGGCAGTGATGATCCCGAGCGGTAGAATCGGGAAAGGATGGCCACTCCCTATACTGGGCATATGCGCACGATGCAGAGAGAGATATCGAGCGCTCTGCGCTGCGAGAGCGGGCCTAATGTATCCCTTGGCGTCGAAGTCGGCGTAAATAGCAGAAATGAGATAGACGCGATCCGTGGAGTACTTGCATGCCCACGACGAGAGAGGGCGGGAAACCCATACTTCTGCGGTATGCTCGACTGTTGAAAGACAGGTTAGTCAATATCAAGACAAAAAAGCGGTCGTCAACGAGAAAGACGTACTCTGACGGCGCCAAACGCTGCTCCCAGCTCGAATGCCATGCTCCTTCGTACATACCTCCGCCTCATTGAGACGGAAGAGAGACAGATACCACTCCGGTTGGGCATGAACAATGCTCTGCGGGATAATGTCTCGCGAAACAATAGCACTGTCGGGGTCTACATCTGAGAGTCGGCTAAGTTGCCTCTCCACGGATTCTCCACGGAGCGTGCGGGAGGTGATATCCGCGAGCTGCATATCGAGCGCGTTGACCAGCTCGACACCACAGTCGTGCAGGAGCGCCGACGCAATCAGACGTCCGTCGAACACTGCCTTGGTCACCGACGGGGAGCAGAGGATGTCGAAGAGCGGCTGAAGGGTAGCGCGGTCGAGGGTGAGGAGATCGAAATGGAACACTTGAGATGGACGCTCGATGGTGGCGAAGGAGAGGATACAAGGACAGCCGTCCTTATAGCCGAGATTGTAGCCTTGGCATGTAATCGCCAACGCCGGCCGAGTTCGGAGGATGAGGACAGCTGCAGCAACCGAGGCGGCACTGTCACAAATTGAGTCTGGTTCTGAGTTGTACACGCCCATGGAGGAGGAAGAGAGATGGTACCCAACCTTCAGCCTCGAGGCCTCTGCTTCTGTAGTCTCATGACCAGCCATCCCTATTAGGAACCCTGTCATAAGAGTCTGGAACAATCTGCGGTCACTCAATCGCACCATTCACACCGGAAGAACTATAGTGGAAGGTCAGTTCGGAACTCCGACTGGAGAGAATAAATAGTTGGTCTGCGGCGGAAAAAAAATATTTGAGCAAGTGTTACCAAAATGCGGGTTTCTCGTGGCCAGCACCGGTTTCTCAATTTGCGAAACGAAAATTTGAACATCGAAGGAATAAAATGACTTTTTGAAATCTTGCGCAACCCGAGAGATAGACCAGCAGTAGACCCATAAACTCTGAGAAGCACGAGACAGGTAACCAATTGAGGGAAAAGTGGAGTGGAATGATGCCAACTGAAGCACAGAAGGACTCGATAATCCCTCCCACGAGCGATGTGAACTGGATCAAAATGCAGGAAGGCGAACAAAACCAGAAACACGAACAGTGGCAAGGTCCGGGGAGCGGAAGCCAAGAGCAAAAGCCGCTTAGAGCGGCGTATTCGGAGAAGAGCCCTCCCAGAGCATCAGTTGCCCATCCTAAATTTGCATGGATGGTCGTTGATGATGCGAAAGATGCAGGTGCAGTCGAGTCTGTAGCCTGATGAACAGGGCTGAAGTGAGAGGACCCGTGTTGCAACAGCAGTGCCATCTGCCCTTTACGACCGCTGAGCTGCAGCCGAGAAGATGATGCAAAATCCAACTCGCGAGTCGGAAATGCGTACGAGCATGCGTTAGCAGCCGCGGGGCATGGAAAGATTGGGGTAGTGGATGCAAGTCAATTACAGGAACAGCCACGGTGAAAAGGGAACAGGGCGTGCAAGTCGACAGGAGAGAACAGCGCCGGGCGCGATCCGGATGTGCAAGCAGAAGCTCGGATTCAGAGAATCGAGATGCGCTGGCGGGAAAGAGAGTTGAGATGTCGTGCCAGAAGCCGAGAGCAGAGTAGGATAAAAATGCAGAGGCAACATAGAACATGTGTTGCGTGGAATATAAGGGAGAACAGCACGAGTCCCACTGCATGTGGAGCGCGCAAGATTAAATATAGTCGAGAAGACATTGGTGCACCGAGAAAAAAGGTACCAACCGTTGAAGCATAACGGCCACAGACTTGTACAGTACTTGTACTCGCAAGATAGAGTCTTCAGATCCTGAAGGGAGAGCAAAGAGGAGAGCCGCGAAAAGATGGTGAGTGTCAAGAGCAAGCTCCGAGAAAGATAGGCGCCCATGGCTAAATTAGGCAATTCACTTCTGCTCTTGACTCAGCCTATGACTGTCACTCTAGCGTCCTCGATGACTGCAGGAAATCGTTCAACAACTTGCGCCACGGGAAACCGGCGCTTTTTCGCCTGAAATGACCTTCCGACCTATTGAGTGTTGGAATATATTGGTTGGGCCGATGGGGCCAGTGCGAGCAGCACGAAGCTCACGATTCACTATGGATGGCCTACACTTACTTACCTAATCATTCCAGGACATTCTCCATGTTTAGCTTTGTTTATGCCATCCGTTTGCCTCCGTACGCCCACCATGTACTTGTAGGACAAACGTATTCCACCTTTGTTGCTGGCTTCTTCTCTCGTGTGCTCGCCAATCCATAGCCTCGCTGGGATTATTCCAACACAAACGGATCACCCCGCATTCGGTAGACCGGTTCGAGTCCGCGCTGCCTTTGCGTCTCGCAGTCTGTGGTTCGAGTCCCAGCTGCACTTGCGTCTCCCAGCGTCCGAGTCCGCGGTTCGAGTCCCGGCTCACCTTGCGTCCCTGCGTCCCCGCGTCCACCTGCGTCATCTGCGTCCCCGCGTTCTGCGTTCCAGCGGTGTAGTGCTCGGTTCGAGTCCGGCCTACCTTTCCAGCGTCCAGCGTACCTCGCGATCTCGGTCCCTGCTGTCGCCATGCACACCGAACCTCTCACCCCGCAATCACTGCACCCGGTGCGCATATTGCATCCCACGGTCCCTGCTCCAGCGCACACCGTCGTTTATCTACTTTCCAATTCGCTCTGTGGTCGTCGCCGACACTGCATGCTCTTCCCTTTCCCCGAGCCACCCATCTTGACGATAACGACCCACGGGTAGTATCCCCACGATCGACATTCCGTCTGCCGTTTAGGTTCCCGCCCGAACCATGGAGTCAACTCACATTCGAGAAGGACGTCTCGATTTCCGAGCGGAGTTTTGTTGACAGAGTCGGATTCGCCACGTTGCGGAGTTCAACGCCGACTGGCTGATTTTGGATTCAGGGCGAGCAATTTTATTTTAACTTCTTTCTAGGCGAGGGCGAGCTTCATGCAGCTCGAGGGCGAGTGTTGGAATATATTGGTTGGGCCGATGGGGCCAGTGCGAGCAGCACGAAGCTCACGATTCACTATGGATGGCCTACACTTACTTACCTAATCATTCCAGGACATTCTCCATGTTTAGCTTTGTTTACGCCATCCGTTTGCCTCCGTACGCCCACCATGTACTTGTAGGACAAACGTATTCCACCTTTGTTGCTGGCTTCTTCTCTCGTGTGCTCGCCAATCCATAGCCTCGCTGGGATTATTCCAACATTGAGGACTCTGTGGATACAGCACCACGACGATTCGACTGCTTATGACGGACGCATTCGTGCCTTCAATCGTGCCTGATCCTGCGATCTCTTGCGTCCGCGGGCCAGAAGGCGAAGGTGTATCTCACCGAGGGCGTCGCGGCTTACTTGCGTGCGTGTCCCCCATCTACCCCCCCATCTACACCTCTTCTCTCCCTCTCCCTCCGTTCTCCATCATATTCGTACTCGCAGCCCTGACCTTATCCTAATCTTCGCACTTTGCCACTGTGCGCGCCCCTCCCACCCCTTTCTCCATCACCGCTGTCTGCCGATCCGACCCACACATTGTCTTCTCCTCTCCGCCCGCGTTTCTCCCCTTCTACCCTGCCCCGCCCTTCTTCCTCCGTATCCCGCCCTTCTTCCTGCTTTTCTCCCCCGCCGAATCCATAGTAATCAAGCTAACCGGTTTTCCTTCTCACAGCCGGTACGTCCACCTCCAACGCCAACAGCACGTCCACCACCGCCGCCGTCGACATCGGCCCCGCCTCTTCAGCGCCGTACACCCAATCAGGGATGGCGTCATCGCCCCGATGGCATTCAAGGTCATTCTTTTGTCTCGTCTTGGTGGCTTTTTTTTCAGATAGCCTCCATGCCCAAAGGGGCATCGACCCCAACTCCGTGTTGCGGGACGCACAAGAGCCTACCTAGCTAACTCTGTGTATACATGTGTGAGGTGAGTATCTGGATATCCGCGTAAGTTTTGGTGTATTTATGTAGAGAGAGGAAGCCATTGTAGGCCGGGGCGGCCACCCTCATCCCATAGTCGATAGGTCCGTGGAAACTCAGAGCCCAGTGTACCTATTCTCCCTCTTCCACCCCCCTTGACAAATGCGCAAGCGCCGCATGCACTCTGATAATTGAGAACCCATCGTACAGCGAGGCTCGGAAACCCACTGCAATAACCCAACGCAACACGAAATCTACCGTGATACAAAGCACAGATCCGGTACGCCTTCCCATTACTCTGGTCCACTCACTGCCTTCTCCTGAACCTCAAGTTCCTTTTTACCAAAAAACCACTCAAACGCACTGGCAAATAGCTACGTATCCAATGAAAAGGGAGCGCTGCCTTCGTGCCTTGGCATACTCATCTTCAACGCAATGGACCCTGCAAATGGTATTTCACTTGAGGGGGTTCGACTCCTTCCGCGGCACTGAGCGTGTTGATTTTTTCGGCTTGGAAGGAAAGGCGATGTTGTGTTTACAGCTGATTTCGAATCTAATGAGATTGATCGAATTTTTTTTGTCGTTCCCAAAAAGGAAATTTTTCCTACCCAGCGGCCTCTGGGCATTCCCTGGTACCGTAAGACATTCGTAAGGGTTTTCGACCCTCGGGAAACATCAAAGTCAGCGATATGAAAGCGAGAGAGGCGTGGAGTGATCCAATCAGTGATGCTAACAGGTAACCTATCAGCTTCCCCACGTCGCGTTTTCTTCTCGTATAACAGTGTGCTTTTGGCCGTGGAGGTAGTATTTCACTGCCTGGACATCATTACATGTTCAAGCTATCCTGAAGTCGATGGTAAAGTTGTGGTAGAGTACTGGTCTTTCAAAATTTCCTTTTTGGGAATAGCAAAAAAAAATTGATCGATCTCATTAGATTCGAAATCAGCTGTAACATTGGCCTTTTTTTGCCTGAGATAAAATAATTACGCTCGCGTTGTCGACGCACATGTATGTATACTGAATGTCATCATCCGCCCCAGGGCCCAGTTCGAGCTAGTTTCAATACGCTACATATAGATAAAGTGCGTTTCTCTTTCTGGCATGCTCTCTCACTGATATTTTGGTGTGGTTATGTAGGGAGAGGAAGGCGTCGTGGGCCAGGGTGGCCACCTTCCGTTAGTGATCGTGAGCTCGCATTGAGTTCGGGGGAAAGCGGAGGTTCAACTCCTCCCGACGGCCCTAGGATTCGCGAAGTGCATATTTTATTTATCTTGATGTTGGCGTTTTCATCGCCAGATTCAGGAATTCCGCTTAAGCTCTCCATGTCATCTTCCGCGCCGTCCGGGGTGCGGGATCACAAACAAAGTGCCCGACCAATGCTGTATGCATCGGAAAGAGAGCGTTATCTGCTCCCCATACTCTCTCAATTCACTCACTATTTGAGCAGGGGGAGGAAGGTGGCCGAAAGTGAATTGGACTCCTCCTGACGGCGCTGATGGACTCCCTTTTTTCAGACAGGCAACGATATTTTTCTCTTCGCGCATAGAGTGCATATCGATCTGCGTACAGCTTGCGCCACTCTGCGGCGTCGTTCTGCCTTCCGTGCAAATTTTAGACTCATTTATTCAGCGGTTCATAGAGTTATTGCGTCCGTCCCGACATTGTCTTTTTTTCCACACAAGGAATTTTGCTTAAACTCTTTTTGTCCGGCCCACTCAAAGACTCAACAGCATACCATTTCGAGGTCGTTGAAAATAAATGAATACCAGAATATGGCGGTCCAAGTGCACTTTTAATAATCCCCCCCTACTTTGGACTTTCCGACACTTTTATTTGAGATTTTTGTACTTTCCTACCCTTTTATAGATGTTTCGTGACGAAAGTGTAAGTGTCGGAAAAGGCCGATCTTCCTACCCTTTTATTGACTCCGTTGTGACTTACGACACTTTCATTGACACACTTCAGATTCCCGACACTTTTATTGACTGCACTCAAATTCCCGACACTTACACTTTGGTGGGTCAAAATTTCCGATACTTTTTTCGAGTCAAAATTTCCGACACTTTCTTTTTGTGAGTCAAGTCCTCCGATGCTTTTATTACAGCTATTTGCGGAACATAAGGCGCGGATCATTTTTTTTTCTAAAAAAAGCACTTTTCACTAATGCCCCTCCAACTCACTCAATTCTTCCCCAAATGTCTTCAAACCTAGACCAAACAATGGGAAATAACTTTCTGCAGTGCTTAGGGTATGTATAATATTTATTTTACCCGACCGACATGTCCAAATGGGGCAACAGAGAGTTTTCAGCTGTTGCCCCTCTATCTGTGAAGATAATGCCCAAGATCTCTTGAGAATCTATGAATGGCTTCTCAATGAGATATTACATTGCTTAGGGTGCATTTTACTGCTATATTTTGAGATATAGGGTATGAAATATCACTCAAATTTAACATATATTTGAAATCCTCATAGATCACCATAGTAAAACAGATCTGCAGATTTTCTACCATCCTAATATATATCCATAAGTTGTCCCAAGGCACAATTTTCTGAAACTGAAGGATAATGCTCATGATACAGGGGCAATAGCTGAAAATTGTCTGTTACCCCATTTGGACATGTCAGTTGGCTAACAGAAATATACCACATACCGTAAGCACTGCAGAAAGTTATTTCCCATTGTTTGGTCTAGGTTTGAAGACATTTGGGGAAGAATCGAGTGAGTTGGAGGGGCATTAGTGAAAAGTGCTTTTTTAGAAAAAAAAATGATCCGCGCCTTATGTTCCGCAAATAGCTGTAAGAGCGGAAAAAAAAAACTTAGATTGACTCCTAGACTACAGTAGCTTCGAAACAAGCTATCTAGACGATTACTGGCAGCCTGCCAGCAATGCCGGCCCCGCCCGCCCAACAGCTACAAACTCCGAATCTCGGGCAATCTGGGCCTAGGTATGCTGCCGATCACCTTTCATGTGCCTGCACCCCGGACCGTTGCATCGGGGAGGCTTGTATCAAAGCTCGCGCAGTTGTGGGGATACTAAGAGCCCAGAAGTGGATCAGGTCGAGGGGACGGCAGGGCTGCCTAAAGCGGGATACGAGGCCGCCGAGTCTCGCATGTCCGAGGCGCCGGCACCACAGCAGACAGTCACATGAGGCGGTAGGTTGGCAACAGCACGCATAGAGGCGGTAGGAGTTCTTGGTAACAGCATATGCAAAGGCCAAAACCTTTTCACGTACTGTAGTCTAGGCGACTAATTTAATTTTTTTTCCGGCCCCATAAAAGTGTCGGAGGACTTGATCACAAAAAGAAAGTGTCGGAAATTTTGACTCGAAAAAAGTATCGGAAATTTTGACCCACCAAAGTGTAAGTGTCGGGAATTTGTTGGGAATTTGAGTGCAGTCAATAAAAGTGTCGGGAATCTGAAGTGTGTCAATGAAAGTGTCGTAAGTCACAACCGAGTCAATAAAAGGGTAGGAAAGATCGGCCTTTTCCGACACTTACACTTTCGTCACGAAACATCTATAAAAGGGTAGGAAAGTACAAAAATCTCAAATAAAAGTGTCGGAAAGTCCAAAGTAGGGGGGGATTATTAAAAGTGCACTTGGACCGCCATACCAGAAAGCCGAAAGCGTGGTTCAAAATTTGTTGTGTCCAGAATCGGCTGAGTATCGTCCTCTACGCAGTCGAACTAGATACCCGACCGACCGAGAATAAAAAAAGCCGCACGTGGGTGGTTCTCTTGTACACAAACGAGGAGGGAAGAAAGCAGAGGTGGTTTCAAGGAAATAGATGTTGCGTTCCAATGTCCGCTCTGGACCCACATAGCATAAAAAGTTGTGAGCGGATTACAATATTGCGTAGCGTTTCTCGTTGAAAAGTACACCCTAGAAATATAAGTGATGTTGCCAAGCTACCCCGCAACGTCACGAGCCTATATTAACCTGAGACTCTGTCCCGCATGGTCCTTGACAAGTCCGCGTTCAATATGGCTCTCATGCATAAGGACAAAAAATGGCTCACGGTATAAGTAAACACCAACTCTCTGCGCAGGATCAAATTCGACAGGTAGGCTCTTACTTCCGGACCCAGTTCGCGTTGATCGGCCGTGACCAGCTGGAGGAAAACCTCGAATGGCTTGGCGTCGGCAGAGTTCTCTGAGACGAGGCGCGAGGTGATGAAATCCAAAAACGCGGAGTCAGTGAATCGGAGCACTGAAGCGAAGGAGATGGCTGCGAGGCTGGGAACGAGCGATGATTGATCTGCGTCCCTGGTCAAGCTGTGCAGGAGGGTATCTGTGATCAAAGCAGGGTGTCCCGGGTCGTTGGACACGAGATCCGCAATGCGCAGCTCGCACAATACCGGGAGCACAGAGAGGCATTGCAGGAGGTGGTCCTCCATGATTGGTGCGGAGATAACCAGGCGGGTGAGGTGATTGTGGAATGAAGAACGGGATGCAAGGGAGAGGAAACCCGCTTGATCCCAGCTAACCAGCTTCTGTCGCAAGGTGAAAGCTCGCAAAGATGGTAGAGTGAGGGAACCGAAAAGTCCACTGAGAGGATTCAGGGATGCTGGGGACGAGTCTCGGAAATCGAGTTTGAGAACCAACGTTTCCACGACGGAAGAAACCGATGGCCAGTGGAATCTGGGAGATATCTGCACCATGTGGAGTTCATACGTGAACGTCGTGCCCGTTGCGAGGCGATGCATGAGAGCCAATCCGGCAGAAGGGTTCATACATGTGAAACCCGCCCAATACTTGAACGTCTGAAGCTGACCCCACGGAAGTTTTGGTACATCAGTAGGTCGCCCTTTGAATGTCACTGTTTTCAGTCGCGGGGCAGCTTCGAAAACGTCCATGGCACTCAGTTTGTTACCACTAATCATCAGGATTTCGAGAGCTGGGAGGTTTCCTTTTGCTGCGGTGAGGTACTGTGTCGAGCCGGACCCGATCCGAAGGTGAACCTCCCGCCACTGCCGGGAATGCTGACTGAGCAATTTCAGAACCATGCCAGCGGTGAGGCCACCTGTTGAAATAACGATCTTGAGAGGATGGTTTCCACTGCGCTTTAGATAAGAGGCAAGCAGGGAAAGCAACATCTTTGACGGCTTGGGCGATGTGGGCCAGACCCGGGTATCAGCTACGATGACCGACCAGAGTTGGGGAGTACCCATAACAACGCCGTGCCAAATCGAAACCTACAAGCAAGGGGGGATCAGTGAGATCTCCGATAGCGGTCGCACAGTCAGACCTGCGATAACTGGAGCAGTTGCTTGTTCGCAAGGCGATCTAGTTCTTGTACGATTGTGGGTTGAGATAACAAGTGAGATTCGTCGATGGGGCAACACATCCCGAAAATCAGGGCCAACAATTCTGTCGGCAGGCGTCGAATTGGGGAAAGGACACTGCGACATCCTTATGCTGAAGGATCGCTAAGTTGGCCCGGTTAGAAATCAAGTTGGCGAGGGTTTTTTTCAGCCGTTCTATCTCTGCATCATACCGCGCTAGTTCGGCTGGCACGGTGCAGATGACGCTGCGGAAACCGCCAGTGGCCGGTGGACCACCATTTGAACGCAACATGTAGCGGAGTTCGACAGTTTGCGTTGGGGTTGGGAGTTCTACATGCGGCGTAAATCCTTGACCGCAGTTCTCGCAGAGAACATAAGCCCGAGATGCGGCCATGCCGATTTTGAGTGCAGTCCTTGGTGCAGTCAGATGAAAGAGAGTGTGCGCGTCACGGAGAAGTCACGCTCGGGTGTTGCCGGGATCAAAACCTTTCTCGCCAAGACCGGTGACTAGGCCTTGATTCGAATGGGCGCGTCTGTTGAAAGGCCAGCGGAGAACTTTCGACCTCGCATGCCGATGCATCCCAATGTTTGTTGGAAATGGAGTGGCTGTGCGAGCTGTTCCGAGCTCGGCATCTGCGAGAACAGCGCCGGCACTGCCTGCCGTGGTCACATACAGTTAGTATGAGTCGGGCGCGTCGTTGGACCAGTGCAAGTCAGATTGTAGTGATAGATATGAATCATAGCAGCGCTCACAAGTAGTATAAAAGTAGTGTACTCATCGTCATGTACGCTACCGGATTACAACGAGATTCCTCACTCGGCTCGCTTGTGACGTTCTCTCGAGGCTTATTTCAACAATGTTACTAGGTGCCTTGGTGAGAGCTTTGGCCCGTGGATAGGCTGAGAGAGTCTTTCCAATGGAATCTGATTCTCCTAGGGCCACTGCCCAGTCTCAAGTTTCGGCGTAAGACGACTTATCCTCAGCTAACGGTCTGGGATATTTCCGTTGACTCATATGTAGCATGCATCGCTAAAGTGCACCTCTTCCTCGTTCCGAGCGCCGCCAAATTCTCTACTCTTTCCCAGTCTCATCTACTCACTCCAGTATCAAGATGACGAGGAAGGTCGTTGTGACCACGAAGGTCTCCGTACATCCACGCAAGAATACCGCGAAGTTCGACTCCTCCCGACGACATCCCATCAGACAAATTTCAACTCCGTCAGCACTTCAGATCTGGGACCTCTCCTTTTTTTGCACGCAACAGCGCCCGTCAGTATCAAATCTATCGCATTCGTTCGGGAATGGATACACCAAAGACAGCCGCCGTATACTTCCAAGGTCGCCCCGCATTCATCGCCCAAACTGAAGTACTAGCGCTACGGGAAGCAGGCAGGAGCTTCGACTCATTCCGACGGCTCTTTCGGTTATTGACGGTGCTTTTCTCATTTCCCCGCACTGCACACTCTCGTTTGTTTCGCTCGAATTTATCCAAGGTTTTGAGCCAAGCAAATACGTCGTCGTAGGCCGTGGCGGTCGCCCCAGATCCTTTAATTTGCGCTGCACCCGAATATAATGGGTGTCGGAGGTTCGACTCCTCCCGATGGCCTAGCTCTTCAGATTTTTAGATCTTTTCGCCTGTATTCTGCGCCAAGTAATACCACTGAAGTAATTTCCCCTTTGATACACAACCCAGGATCTGAGTGTCGAGTTTTTCTAGAATTTCGACGGAGGCGGAGTTCGATTTCTGTCGACGGTATTGAAGGAGCCTTGCGGACATTCTATGTGGTACTGAGTCAGGCTACATTTGAGCCGACTCCAACTCAATTTCCTCGGGTCGCTAGAAAGCTATATGACTTATCCATAATGAATCTCTCCTACCCACGCGTAGAAACCGGGGATTGCTCTCCACATTTAAGGGCATCACATAAAGGTTAAGAGAGAGGCTTGCAGGCTCAACTCTCGCTGTGAGAATTCATGCAACTGCCGTCACTCCTTAATTGCAAGGCAGAAATCCAAATCAGTAGCACAAACATACTTGGAACTTCGAACTCGCCGTGTAATTATTTGAGGGTCTTTAGGTCTATATTATTTACATCTCGGCTTTGAGGTTCCCGAGTCGAACTCCCCACCGAAGTCCTCGAGACGTAGGAATGCCGGCGTAGATCTCAGGGATCCTCTCCACATCTTGCGAACTTGTATAATCAATTTGAATTTGATAGCGGTAGGTTCGACTCCTACCGTGGGCATAACCAAAAGTCGTTCCCTTTTTTTAACCTGCTTGCTCTGAGTCTGCACTATGCCTTCCCGTTGAATGACTACGAAACTACCGTGGGCATTCAACATCAACGCACTTCCCGGCAGACAGAGGCGGCGGGTGATTGTTCGACGGCAACGTTTTCAGGTGTCATTGAATTTACGGGTCGAGCACCGTTCACTTTTGGGTTACTGAGTCAACAAGGCACAGGCACCGTCTAGGTACTCATCGGCGTCACCGAGATACAGCAGGGCACATGTAAATCCTGGGGATTCCTCTCTTCATTTGAAGATTCCTTGAAAGTTCAGAGACTCGGAGGCGTGTAGGTTCGACTCCTGCCGTGGGCATGATGGTCGACTGTTAGCCTTTTTGACTTTTTTCTTTTACCTGAAGTCCGATTCTCTGACATGAAACATGTCCGAGGTCTAAGCGTTTGATTCCTTTGGCCACCGGTGAGGTACAGGTTAATGAAGTACGTCTCTCCATTCTCTCCTCTTGATTCATGAGACGGTGACTTGGCTCAAAAGACTCTAAAGTTCCCTTCTTATTCGACGAAACTTGATGAATAGCTCGGTTGTACTAAAATGAGAAAACCTCCAGCGATACTCCCCTCCAAAATCTGAACCCGACTACGATACGTCATGAAAATGAGTCAGCCTCCCCAAAAAGTCGAAAGGAATCCAACTTCTGTACCCGGCCGGATACACTCACTGCAATCGCGAACGGTAAGTAAGGAATCTATCACGAATACACGATGACGTTCGGGCTCCTTTTAGAATCTCTCGGCGTGTAAGGTCATTGACACGGCTAAGTACTTGAATAAGGGAGATTGATAATTATGCTGGATGTTTTCGTCGCTATAAAATTGTTGCTTCCGGTAAGAGTGCGCCGGTATGGGCTAACGCGTAAACTCACCTCTAAGAATATGTACAGCTGGAATTGAGTCGAAGTTCAATGTTCAACCTGGTTCAAATAAATTCGTCTGATGTTCAACTGAATAAACTTCGACCCAACAGAAATCAACTCTAGCGGCGCGATGGCGAGCATCTGCTCACAGTGAGTTCGAAAGAAGCCAGCAGACAATTCCCGTTCGATTCGGGGCCGGGCGTTTGGCTTTTTGTACGGCCCCGCCGGGCCGTGTTCCGATCTGTTTGCACTTGTATCATTCCGGTGGCCTCATCGCAACCGCCACCATGCCCCTGTTGAACGTTAAACTCCTGTCTCGCGCTCCCCACTTACGTCTTTGCTCCTACCACCACAGTCTTAAAAAGTATCGTCTATTTCAGCCCCCCGCCCATACGCCTCTTCACTCGATCCTCGTCTACAAAGTTCTGTCGCTGAGGACAGTCGCTCTGCCTTTGATTCTTTAACTCTTTCAGCCGTATCTCTGGACTACCTTTACCTCGAATTCCCACTATACAAGGCGGCCCATCCGAAAAATGTCCTCGCCATCTCCGAATCTCGTACCAGCTATCCCCGCCACAGCCGCGTTGCCCTCTACACCCGCGGACGAGTGGGCCGTAGGGACAACGGAGATACTGGACGCACACGTTACCCACACTCCACTTGGCACGCCGGGCCCAGTTGTCCCTGGTGCTTATCCGGAGACGCCTGGTCTCTCTGTGTACGGCGGTAACGGCGACGCTCTCCTCGACGCTGCGAGAGCAGCGCTCACCGGTATTGCGGGATATTTCGGTGCGTAATCGCTCTCCCTCCGCTCTTTAACGGATGCCCATGATGTGATTTGTTCCACAGGTACATCCGAATCCACCGGCACATTGCCCTCGCCCTCTGACGACAGTGCCTCCGCGGAAGACATTCCATCCGGACTCGCACGCCCAGCCCTGCCTGGCTTCATGCGCGCGTACTCTGATCTCGGCGCAAGACGGTCCTCGCACGCTGACGCTGTTCCACCATCCCTCGCCCCGAAACCGCAGCTGCAGCGATATCCCACCTCGTCCTCCTTCGCATCCTCCCGCTCCGCGTTCTCCGCCTCTTCCTCGTTCTCCGCCACTTCGGGTATCTACGCGTCGCGCGAGGGAGGATACGAGCAGCTCGCGTCGACGCCTGAGCTTGGGTCTCCGAGTTTGAGTGCGCAGGGCGAGCAGAGTCACATCCACGGCTTGCTTGAGGCCAATAACGCGGATCTAGAAGGTGGGGACGTTGGCTTACAACCAGCAGTGCCCCCGCCGTTCACGCCCATCCCACCCGCGGGTTCATCCGACTCTCAGTCCCGCCCCGCTGCTTACTCGCCCATCGCGAACGTGCATCGCGTCGGAGACAGCCAAGCCAACGCGCCATTCACGTCCGTCCCTGCTCCTGTTCATGCGCGCGACACCGACACCGGCTCCCCCTCGGATGCAGCGGCGGGAAACGCACACGCGTACTTCCCTATCGGGGGCATCGCTTTTGCGGTTGCGGGCGTGGGCGCCTTGCTCTTGCAGGAGGACCAGGGTCAAGTCAACGGGAACACTGTGCTGCCGGACGAGCGTCAGGAAGGCGGGTTGGCCGGGATGCGGGAGCGCGTGCTCGATGTAGGCGACACGGAGGGGAGGAGGGTGCCGCCGAATTCGCCTGCGATGACGCTCTCTAAGTCAACTGCGGATGCGCCGGCGACGCGGGTGAACACATCCGAGGTGTATGGCGGTGTAGGCGCGCACGCGAATGGACACGCGCAACCGCCAGCCAACGGACACACGGACGCAGAGGAGGCGCAGTGCGCGGCGTTTTCGGAGCCCGGGTTCGGGGTGCTGGGGCGTGTGGATGCAATCCCTGGCCCAGCGCACCGTCACACAGATACACCGCCAGCGAACGGACACACGGACGCGGAGGAGGCGCAGCGCGTGGCGTTGTCGGAGCCTGGGTTTGGGGTGCTTGGCGCAGTTCCGGGTCCGGATAACGCTGCTACCGCGGACCAGGATGGACGGGAAGGTAACGGGGAGGGCGCGGTGTTCACGGCGCACGGCGTGCACGTCCCGCGCGCGCATGCGGCGGAGCGGGGCTCCCTTGAGGCGGCGGATGGCGCGGAACGTAACTCGGATGGCTCTGGGAGCGAGGATGATTCACCGGATGGAGGGAGCACGTCGAAGGGGAAGAATCGGCGTTCGCGCTTTGTGGCGAAAATTAAGGAAAAGATGCATGTTGCGTAGGGGCCTACGGATCGTTCTGCAGGCTGAAGGGGTGACTTGGGGTGGTTTACGATAGATGCGCAGATGATGTCTGAGATTAAAAATACACGAATTGTATGTAGTTTGACTCGTAATTTTATCAACACCAAGGGACTAGAAAACCAAGTCACAGTCCCCGCACGTCGCAATTCAAATACGAAGGCGCGACTTATTCACGGAGGTGGGAGGACTTGATTCAAAAATGAACATAGCTCAAAAAAGAACGAAGCTCCAACATGGCGTCGCGGGGAGTCGAACCCCGTTCAATCCTCTTTGCACTATCAACACACTGCCATGATTTGTGAGAGGTAACCACCAGTGGTCAACGACCGCTTCTCTGTACACGTATCGGATGAAGGGTGAGGATCAGAAGGGAAACCAGAGGACTAAAAACATTCGAACCTCCATTGCAGTTACAGTGCCATCCAGACTTTTTGGACTGGCTTGGCCGAATGGCTTGCGCCCCTTAGCGGAGTTTGAATTTGGTGGGGCGGGCGGGTGCGGCGTGGCTTGTGATGTGGCTTGGCTTGTGCTCGGCTACACTATGCATCCTCACTGCAAGAATTTTGTCTATTACTCTTCAACAGTACCCCCCCACTCTCTATTTCTCAACCTATTATGTTCCGAACATCCCGATCATGGTCTCCGCCGTGGTTGATTGCCGTCCGCAGTGTGTTGAACCCACATCACGCATTTCACCCATATTTGCACAATAGATCTTGAGTGACTATGCTCTATTCTTCCTCCAGCTGCCTTGACCCGGGTAAAGTGGAGAATTATGGCACTGCTTCATCAAGTAACTTACAACACTCCGACGCGAACATCACAGGCTGTTTACCCGCCCCTTTCTTCTCACCGCCGCTGCCTTCCATCCTCTCATGCCATTTCAACGCCCATACCATGCTCACGCCTGCGCGTCATCCACGCCCATGCGCCAACATGTCTGGATGGGATGCTGAACAATAGTATATTAGAGGACCAGTGAGCCCACCAATAACGAAGATGGCTCTGGGACAGCACAACCATAATAAATTTGCATAGGCCCTCCCTTCCGTTATTTTGAATGAAAATCTGAAGGAAACTGTGGTTGAGTGTCTGCCGTCTCTTGAGCCCAACTCAAAATCATCGGTATTTTATTCTCAGTGAATTCACTTATCAGCATGGGACATGGATACGTTCAGTATGGTCTTGCGGGAACCAAGTCCATCCGTAAATCACTGCCTCATTCTCCACGCCGAATCAAGCCATTCTGCGCAATGGCGATGCTGTCGACTCAGCCGAAAGGAACTTCAACCACATATTTTAAATGCGGCTCCGACATCACCCGTCGAGTTCTTGGTCTCTAAACACATGGAGAATTTACCTAAAAGGCACTTTTTCCACCTCGCAGTTGAGTTACTATGAACTCGGGGAATCTACGTGAGATATTCGCGCAAGCCATTTAGCCAGTGTATGTCACGTGCACAAGCCAATACACCCGCCCATCGCATATCGTCTCAACGAGTTGAAGTTTCGAGTGTTTGGATACCCATGACTGTCAAATTGCCTCGTAGCAACTCGTTCCGTAAAATTCTTTCCATAAAGGTCCACAAAATCAGGCTCTGTCGGCAAAATGTAGGTTATTCAACGGCCTTGAGTGTGTATAACACTGAATGTAAATTGACGATTCTCAGGAGTCTACACCCAGTATTCCCATAACTAACTAGATTTAGTTGCAAGCCATGCTCACATCCGTTTGATGCTCTCAGACTTGTGCAAGCCATTTTGCTCGGGGCCGAAATAAAATGAAATTAATTATTGTTTGTAGTTCAGTGACTCCATATAACAATGTCAATAGCAATATAATGATTTCCAAACGTTGAATCGAAAAAACTGTACCCACGCCGGGCACAAGCCACTTTGTCACCAGAATGGCTTGTGATGGTATTTGACACGTTCCACTTTTTTCAACCTGGTGCCAATTCACCAAGATCTTACTGTGACATGCTAGGATGAGGTAAATGGGATATGACTGGGATGGTTTTGTCCTTGTTATGACACGGATTCCTTGACTTCTCGTAACAAGCCCCGCCCACGCCCATTTTGATGGCATCAGACAGAATGGCTTGCGCACGCCACTTTGTTGCCGAAGAAAAATAATGATATCCTGGCACATCCTAGGTCTCGGAACACCACAGATCATTCATATGTATTCCTTGGGGCAGTTTACATCAAAGGATTGAGTATTTACACACATTTGGTCGGTTATGGACCAAGACCCCGGCTTGACCGATGTCAGCTAACGAGAATCACAACCCAGAACGAATGCACCAGGGTTAATTCACCTCTGCTGAAGTATACAAAGCTTACTTGTGAACAAATTTGTTCAAATTTCAATTTGAAGTACTAGAAAACTTGTGTGGTTCAAAAGTCGGGTGAGTTGAACACTGCTTTTGCGAATAATCTGGCGCGGTGGACACTTCGCCCAATATTTCAAATGCAGGTGGATACTGGGAAGCATTACCTATCAGTGAATCCTCACAAGCCCACTGGCTTGCACGTGGAGTATGAGTTGCCCTCATCATTTTTCATGGTGACGACGAGTATTCCCCCAATATCAAAAGTATGTGACAATTGATGTCCTAGGTACCTGTAGGGGACATATAGTAATGTCTCTGCCACATAATATTTAATGCTAGGGCTCTACATGATGTACAGTGAACACAAGCCACTTTGGTTTTTTGGCTGGGACGGAGTTGGCGGAATGGCTTGCCAAGCCATCAAAATGGCTTGCAAGCCGATCGGCCGGGCGTGGGCGGGTGATCACACCCAAATCCACGCCCCCGCCCCAAACAAGCCATTCCGCGCGGGCGCAAGCCATTCGGCCAAGCCAAAAATGTCACTCTCCAGTGCCATCGCAGGGAGTCGAACCCCGTTCCATCCTCTTTCCACTCGCTTGAAGAGAAGCAAATTTCAACGACGGCTTCGCTATAAATATTCGAATGTGGGCGAGGAGGGAGGCTCGGAAAGTCAAGTAAAGGGGAACTAAAACTGTCAATGACTACTGTGAAACCGTCGTGGGGAGTTGAACCCCGTTCAATCACTTTCCATTCGTTGAAGACAATTGTTTAATTATGAGAGGTGACCACTAGTGGTCCTTCACGGGCAAGCTGACCGCAGGCGGCGTTTTTTGGAGAGCGGGAACTTCGTTAGACCTCTTCTATCGCAAAACCCAATCGACCCGGCGGCGGGAATGGGAACTCTCTAAATCTCGCGATGATTTCTGTCCAGTGGTTCCTTCTTCAGACGCGGTCAACAACCGGCCCGAGTGACCCTTGTACTATCGCATAGGGTGCTTTCCATACACCTAAATTCACGCGCTAATACACTGCCGTCCGTTGCTTCTGCTCTGGTACTGTCTCCCATTCAATGCAAGACGCCCTTTCGTTCCATAAAAACCACATCCTTGGCTCGTTTCGTGGTAAGTGGCCAACGATGACATTGATGTTATACTGCCCCTCGACGCAAATTTTTAATGATTTGTGGCATCGGGACGAGTCGCGATCTGGAGCAAAAAAAATGTAAATTTTTCATTCAGAGGGCTGTTTGGGCCCTGCGCTACCGTTCCCTAGTGTGTGCTTGAGGCTCATCCCAGACTTACATAGTTCAGACATACATTTTCTGCCCCACACGGTTACCACGGCGCAGATGAGGTCCGACATGGGGCCATAACGGCGGATCAGATACCTCGGTGCTCAAACTCATCCCGCTCCATAGGTTCCTCGGAGGAGGTTTTGACCGTCTGGCTTGATGAATTCAAATTCAAATTTCGAGTTGGCAGAACGCGGCGGTGTCCCGGCGTTCTTCTCCAATCATTACAGCTCGCTGCCACCTTCGACCCGCTGTTCATCCAGACATCTCAGACGCCTTGATTCGGATTATTTTCGGATTCCTTTTGAGTAGATGGGCAATAAGCTCCGTTTCCTGGTTCACCTCCCGATCGATATCATACTCTCCTCAATTACTTCCTCCGCCGAATTTAAAACTGGGTGGAAATATATTCCAATTGTACTACAGATACTAAATCGTAACTACGAATGACAATGGTTTGCATATGGAAGTAAGATTGCCTTTTCAACATTCAAGCTGTCCGTGTTCGTTGTTGACGAATGTGTCTAGAAGAAACAGCAATCAATGAGACTTCTTTGGGGGAACTCTGAACACACTCACCCAAGTTGAGCTGGCTGCCGACAATTCCACCGGTAAAGTTGCATTGCGCGGTGAGATCGATTCCATTGATCAGCCCAATACCTGTGCAGGAAGACGTGAAGCCGGACTGGCCACTGGAAGCAAGACGGAACATCAGCTGGATGAACAGAGTCGGTACAGACTACTTACGCGATGAGAACTCCGTTGTTGTTGCCTACACATTGGTTGAGTTGAAGGGTTGAATGATTGGTCCCCGAGTCGAAGGCGCAGGTCGCCGTAAGAGCCCCAGAAGCACTGATGGAAATGCTGCTGCAGCTCCCGGAAAAATTGTCGCGCTTCTCCAGGGTAGCGGAGAGGACGCTGGGAACAGCAGCCACGGCGCAAATGGCGAGGACGAAAGAGACGAAGGTGCTCATGATGGATATTGAAGTAATGTGGTTCTGGTCTCTTTCCACCGTTGTCAGACGCCTTTTATACTCTGAACCCTCAATGAAATACCATTTAAAGTGGAATTACCAGTATTAGGTGGTTGGCCACACGCGCCGAGGAGACCGCCCCCCGCAGAGTCCACACAGGTCGTGGTATAGCCCTGGTATACAGCGCTGCTGTTGTGAAACGGCAGTCACCTACTTTGATGTCCATAACCGGAGCGGACTTATGTCTCAAAGATGTTGGATGGCGAAAGAAACATGCCGGACCCGGGGCTAAAGTTTCCGGAGATGGGCACCATTTTGATCAATTCGCTAGTCTCCGAATATTATGTGGAATATGTACCGAAGTTAACAAAAATGGTGGAACACTGCAAAACATGGTTTGGTCGCCATTTCGCCGGTACATGGCCCTAGGCCTGCACGCCGAGGTCACCGGCGGCGCTTGCTGCGCGAAACCCTGTGCAAGGGGACGGGATGCGCTTCACGTGGATGGGAATCGATCGTGGAGAGGCGGTAGCGGCACCGGGGTAATACGGGCGTGGGGAGGGTTGGGCCTACAGGCAGTACCTCATTATATGTACCTCCTTCCCCGTGTGCCAAACATCCGCAAACCTCGCGGAGCTCGGACCTTTCGCCCATGAGCACCGACATCAAGCGAAATGCGCTGGCCGGCGCCGGCGCCGCGTTTCGATGACGGTGTTGTTATGCGTCCGTGGAATTGAAAACAGCGGAGGCCCGGGGAGGGCGCATGACCCGGGCGATGTCGGAGATCAAGGGGTCCATCGCCCAGGCGTACGATGTACAGGAGCTAGGACAAAGCTAGGAATTGGGTGCATCAGCATCGAGGAACAAGGTGATATGCGCGGGAATGTGACGGACCCCGTGGTGAATTCGAGACCTGCGCTCCCGGGCGCCGGTGCATGCGCGAAACAGATCGAGCCCGCGTCTGCATGCTATCCCCCAGTGTGCTGGGAGAAGGGCAAGTGAGCGTCGAAGGAAGCGCAGCTCAGCGCGATAGTGGAAAGAAGGATGCACGAGGGGACGAAGGAGATCAAACCAGACGACGACGGTCGATTGAAAAGATGACGATGGATTTTGTACTGCGTATTTCGATCTACTGAGACAGTGCATTCCAGTCGATACTCGGGCAGCCAGCGAAAAGAGCGACCGCTTCGCGTCCATAGCGCGTGCGTCGTGCAGAGACGTGCTTGCGGGGATGATGTACATCTATGGAGATGGCAGTTGGCGTCGAAGGAGAGCAAAGGTAGTGGGTACGAGTTGCTAGTGATGTCTTTGGCTTGGCTTAAAGCCAAGAAGCCAAGAAGCCAAAGCCATGGCTTTGCAAAGCCAAGCCAAGCCAAACTGGTGGCTTGGGGTTGGCTTTGGCTTTGGCTTGGGGTCTGGGAAGCCAAAGCCAGGCCAGAAAGCCATGGCTTTGAACCTCACTTCAAGGAACCACATTTGGTGCTCATATATTTTTTGAGAAGACTGTGAATGCACGAAAGCTGCCACGTTTACGACACATATTTGACCAGTAGATCCAGCACTTACTGTAGATTACTAAGTTGGGGTTGAATTGATGCTTTCTGGGCATCTGGACAGCTGTATTGTGCATGTCAAGTGCATATTCAAAGGTTTATGGCCGTTTTGCAGCCTATGGATAAATTTCAGGGTACTTGAACATTTTTGTAGGTAAATACGACGATTTTTCTGACCTTGTTCAACCTTTGAAACCATGGGAATCCTTTGATCTGAAGCCATGGCTTAAGCCAAAGCCAAGCCAAGCCAAGCCACACCCCATGGCTTTGGCTTTGGCTTCAGGTTTCCCAAGCCAAAGCCAGGTGAAGCCAAGCCAAAGCCAGGGTTTGAAAGCCAAGCCAAGCCAAAGACATCACTAGCCGTACGACTCCGAGCCACCGTGAGGACGCCGCGCGCGTGAAAGGCGGGATAGACGAAACCTGGCACACACACCGGATTAGGAAGGGCGGCACTCTCCCCGAGAGGCGGCACACCCTGCCCCATCCACGGCACACGCAGGTCATCAACGGCACTCTGTACTCTCATCAGCGGCACCGCTGATGCCTGAGTGCCGCGCTTCTTCGGAGGGCGGTACTCTCGGGCCGGTGAGATCTGGCTCCAGTAAGTTGTGGCATTGAAATAAATATCTATGTAGGTAGTGCGCGACATAGGTAAATGAGACTACTTAAGAAGTTTTGAAATTAACTGCTCAACAATTAGTGTACTATATACTTGGATTATCGGGGAACTCACGTAGTACGCGGTTTTTTGGTCGGCCGGTCGAAGAGGGTGTCATCTGTGGCACGCGTACGCGGGATGCGCACTCGGCGTGTATGCAAGATATTCCGCTCATCAACCTCTTGTCGTTTTCCCTTTGATTTGTCAGAGGGCCCGACATCGATCAACGGCTCCGTCGGCAGCTCTGCAAGGGGGGAGGACATCGGGGGAGCAGGCAGAGTGGGGAGACCATCTGGAGGACTGAACGCGTTCCAATCGAAGCCGTATTCGACAGCCAGGTGATTGGCGACAGGATCCGGCGCTGTAAGCAACTGTTCTAAATCGTAAGTCGCCGCATCGAAGGTTGGCATAGCGCCCGCATCGAAATTGCCGAGGTCAAATCCAAAGTCGAATGAGGTCTGTACGGGATTGGGCGCAAAATAGGGGACGAACGCGTTGTAATCGAATTGGGTCGCGTCAAACTGCGTATCGACAAATTGTGCAGCATCGAAGTTAAATCCTTGAGGGTCCGAAGCGGACGTCGGGAGCGGAGAAGAATCGCTCAAGGATACTTCGGGAACAAGAGGGAATGACGGAGGTGGGACCGTGGGACCTGCAAGAGGTTCAGCGGCCGCTGTCAGACATTCTGTTGCTCGTGGAAATTCAGTGATTAATTGTTTACGAGAAGCCAAAGACAGTACCGGTTTCCTTCACGGGGACCATCACCGTCCGCACTCTACCACTGGAGCTCGCCGCTATCACAACAGACTCGTAGTTGTTCTTCTTTTGCTTCGACCGGCCGGTAGTCGCAGCCCCCGTTGTCGCTTTCAATTGGTCTTGGAGCGCCTTCTGCGTCGCAGTTGATTGTTTCCGTAGCGCCTTTTCCTCGCTAATCTTAGCCTTGAGCTCCGCAGTGACGTTACCCAGTTCTTCAAATTCGCGAGCTTTGCGTGCAGCCGTAGATTGGCGCCCCATGTTGCGGCTCATGCGGTGAGACATCTCGTTGTTGGGATTCGGAAGAACCCCTGTTTTAATAGACGCCCGAACCTCGCTAACGACACCGCCATCCGCGACATGAGCACTGTAGAATTTATTCAGGTATAGGACATTGCAAGATTATCTTCGACTCACCCTTCTATCGCTTCCACTAGGGTCAGCTGAATCCCAGTCAAAGAATTGGTCCAGTGATGTTGCGCCTCGCCGGTGTTGGTAGTAGCGGGGGTCCGATCCCAATGCTCGGGTAAAATCTGAGACTGAGATTTCACCAAACACGGCACAATCCAATCGCTCATTTCTTTGTGGGACCACCAATCTGTAAATGAATTCAAAATTCGGTAATTTGCATCATAGAACGCCGTAGAGGAAATGAAAAAATACCCTGGATCTTCTTGACGCCCAAGTCTTTAACAAATTGCGTGAAGGAGTGGAGCGACTCCACGGAATCGATTGACATGAAGTCCTTGAGCCGGCGAAAATCATCCGCGGAAACGAGGGATTTGAACTCGTTGACAGGACTGCATGAGGGTTCAATGTTGTCTACCGAGACCAATCCGTGTGGTGTACTCACCGTATCGAATGCCCAGAGCAAATCTTGATAAAATACGTCGCAAATATGGCTGGGTCCACCGTCGTAATGCCACTGAACTGAGGCTGGTTGGTTCTGAGTATAGAGCGTGCCGCACCGAGGGCTTGCGCGGCCTCCATGTCCGCATTCATGACAAGCAAGTTGCCACCTTCCATGAATCGAGAGAACTGGAGGTCCTTACCGGTCGCCTCTATCTTTAGCTGGCGAAAAGTATCGAAAAGGAGCTCGAAAAAATCAGTATTCGAGCGGTTGATATAAGCCCGAGCGAGAGTGATCGCTGAAGAGGCATCAGTTTTGAGGAAAAACAAGATGGAATTAAGTACCGCGCTGAATAGCCTTGTAAAAAATGGCGACTTCCCATTCGTTGAGATCCCCTTTAACGCGCTTGAATGTTGTGTCATCCTCAAATGCCTCTACTCCGACGTCATCAAGAAGGGATAAAAGGTCTGTGAAGCACGTAAAAATGATGAGACCGCCATCCTGCGTGTTGATGAAGCGGTGAACGTAGCGCTCTTGAATTGGCTTTTCCAGATCGTTAAGATACAACTGGTAGGCACCTGCACAGATACAATGATGAATTGTTGCCCGTATAAACAAGCGGGGATCGACGCACCGGGAATCCCCAGCCCCGCCGGATAAGCCTTCTTCTTTTGCTGGGCGACGATATCGCGCTTGACGCGCTTGCCGTGAAGCGCAGGCGAATACTCTGCTGGTGTCTGGCCGTCGAAGAGTATTTTTGTTGACGGAGCTAACGGAATCGATCAAGTTGCGACGTGAGGTTTAAAGGGAACATACCGTGGTCGACTTTTGCAACAGTTGCTCCAACACAGCCCACCGTGTCCACGGAGGCTCGATATTTGGTTATGCCCTCGTGCGAGGGCTTGAGAGGGGGAGGCATCGGGTGCGTATGGGGAATACAGCCAGGGTGAAAAACGATAGCTTTGCGAATTTTACGGTCCAGTGGAACGAAGTACGTGCGTTTACTGCCGCATACATGGTGTTGAATGGGGCTTCGGCCGTTGGCTTTGCCTCCGATTACGTGTGCATGCGCTGAATTCGATGAGCCCAATCTTGTGGTTCAAACGGCAACGACTCACGACAGAATTTGAGCTTGCCTCCAATATGGGGATGAACGATACGGCTGCATGGTTTAGTATCCTTGCTTTTCCCCTCGGCCATGCTTTCGCCGCTGATGGCTTTCACCACAAGCGCCTCGTTGAGGTGCTTAGGAATGGTGAACGTACGATGTGATTCTTTGAATGTTTTGGTCCATCCACTGCAGGCCACGAAATATTTATGCCCATGCGAGGTTCCCTGGAGAAATATAAGAGAGAGTACGAAACAGTAGAAGGAGCATATTCTTGCCTGCGGTTTCGGCTTTAAAATCGGCTTACCCTTGCACTTGTGGCCGTACGTATCCACAGCCCCGCACGGCTGGCGAATGACATTCATAAAACTGTGCCGACATAAGCAATAGAAATAATGATTGAATAAAAAAAATTCTACACAGCTACGGCTCCTTCAGCTGTATTCCCCTCCATCCGCCGCGTATCTAGCTGGGCTTCGAAGACTACATCCCGGGATGAAGGATCTAACTCGCGCCGTACAACGTTTATCAACGTGGGATCAATCTCGGCACAAGCACGAGCTCCACTACAGTTCATCCGAGATCGCCGACACTCGATAGGATCTTCCCCAGGCCCGAAACAGACCATGGGCTTCGAATCGCCCATACCACTATTCCCGGTCCAGGAGTCGTTATCCTGTAAATGATCAGAAAGCGGTACCAATCTCAAGTCCGAACTGTAACCCGCCTTGTTCTTGATCAATGCATCAACAGTAAACTCCTCGAGCAATTTATTCCATTTTGAATGACTGAGATCAACGATGTAGGCTGTCGGCTTGAGAGGAACTGGCCAGAACGTGGGGATCTCAGTTAAAATTTCGATTCGCTCGACATTCGAACGCCGATCAGAGGAAAGCTTGTGAGATACATCACGCGCCATCGAAGAGATGTAGGGATCCATCCAAACTGTGTTGGACTCGTGCAGAGTGGACGGATCGGCGTCGGCATCTGAGCTATCGGCTGAACATTATCAATTAGTGGTGAAGCATGACCGACAAGAATTGAAAAAAGGCGCACAAAAATATGATCCGGGGGACGTGGGAACACTCATACTCTCATCGACGACTGGAACTGGGAAGAATGTTAGAATGTATTGGACATGAGAACCACATAACGCACCTGGTGGTTCGGGTTCTGAATCCGAGTCGGACAGGACAATGACGTCCCGATCATTTTCTCGGACAGTGCGCGTGCGAGGAGGCACCGACGCCGGCGGAGGCTCTGTTTTCACGCCCAGACCCACCAAAAGCGTGTTTGACGCGTTAAATTCGCGCTTGACATAGTTTAGAGGTTCTGAAGGTCCTGGAGAAGACGAAGATACGACAATCACGTCATGCGCGGAATCCCCGTGACCCCGTTTTTCAAGGAAGCGCCGCAGTGCCACGACGTCAATCCAAGCATTGTCTAGAAATAGGTGAGGATTTTCACTGATGTATGACCCGCTGTACATCTGAAAAGGCATTTCAGGTGTATACGACGACACCGGGTGACAAAGTACTCACATGGTCCCGGAATTGTTTGATAACACGGTTTGTCAAGCCATCAATCAGCTCATCATCGGCCGGTGAATGGCTGGTCGACATCCCCGACACGTTGTGGAGGGCGAGCGGCGCGGGGGCGGGAGCAGGTCGATGGTGGGAGGAAGGAAAAATAGACTGCACAGCATTCCTGACCGTGGCGTACCAACGCGTCCCCGATTTGGAAGTGCCGTGCTTGGCGCGAAGGGCGGCACTATGCAACATCAAGCACGGCACAGTGTCGTGTTTCACCAAGTGTGCCGCCCTTCCCAATCCGGTGTGTGTGCCAGGTTTTGTATATCCTCCGTGAAAGGTGTGGCAATAAACGAGGCAGCGGACAGCCGAATATTTCTAGGTTATCGATGTGTTCGCTAGAGGATGTCTCGGCGGTTCCCGACGTCTTACTCAGGGTTCTTGTCAGGGTTAGTGATCTGCGCGGTCACGTGTTACGGCGCGCCTGATTCCTTGAATCCTTCTGTCGCGTGGACTGTGCAGAAATCCCTCATGAACGGGGTCAACGAGGATGGAAGTAACCAGTGAAACACGGCTAGGGCCCGATTAGTATTGCCTCCCGGGCCGACATCCCGGCGTTATTCAGTGGTTGACGGCCGTTTTTGTGCCGTCCCATACCGTCTCGAGGCCCAGAAGTCGGAAAAGACGGCCGCAACTTATAGTGGCGGCCCGTCGCCGTGTTATGTCTGGGAATTGACGGCCATCGCCGTTTACGGGACGGTGGGCGTCCCCAAGTCATTTTGCATGATGCGGACTCAGTTTCGTTTTCTGGATTTTAACAAAGAAGCTTTCTCTCATTTACCGAAAGCAACCCACTCGATATTCAAGCTGTCGTGGACCACGGAGGTGCATCCGCATGGATGATCCAGTTTCCAATTCGACCTGGAAGGTGGAGGAGGTTCGACTCCTCCCGACGGCATGGCCAGAAGTTACTTAACGTCCCCTTTTTATAGTGTACTCTCGACAGCCCTTTGCTTCCCTCTCATAAATTTTATCCATCATCCTCTCAGATTCGCTCGTTTCGTGCTAGGTGTTATGCTTGGCACAGCGGACATTGTGATAAGATATTGCTCCGTCCTCTAATCCAGTACCCAGAAAACCGTGTACAACTACAGAATAAATCAAGCCCAGTCTTGATATTCTCCCTTCATCGATGACTGATTCACAAACTCAATTCGTCACCTCCCGACCGTAGCTTGTCAAAGCCTGAACCTGATTTACCCTCGCTTTCGTCGTGTCGTTTCATTTTGAACCACCATTTGAACTGCCAGAATATCCGCAATTCGTATCCTGCCACCTACAACGCACGCGACGGATCCATATCTTTCCGCCCAATTAAAATCCTGATCCAACCGATTGAATAGGTGCCCATAAAACCGCGCTCCGAATACGATAAACAAGCCCGCGTCGATCCCGGGATCATTCTCGGCTTTGTTGTACCTTATTCTCCAACGTTTGGTGAGAAGCACGTAGGTTCGACTCCTACCGAGGGCATGGCATGTTATGAAGATCAGATGATTTTTTTTACTTCCTGTGGATTTCGACCCACGCCTTGAACAAGAGTTGGACGTTGAACACCCTTAATCGATTTATCTTGCGCAGCATGGTTCCATTCCGCCACCAAAAACCTCATAACCAAGTAAATTAGATGAGGCGCTGACTTTCCCGATGCGCACTTCCAGATGAGGCGTATATAACACCATGCTCCCCACACCACGAAACAAGCCTGCGTAGATCCCGGGGATCATTCTCGCCTCATTCCGGTTTTCACATATAGCACGAGAAGCATGTAGGTTCGACTCCTACCGCAGGCGTTAAGTACTAGAACAAAAGTTTTTTTTGCTGGATCAGCTTCGTCGTCATCGACCCAACGCGAGAGTTCATAGTTCTGGGTATACATATACAAAGTTACAAAGTACACTATTTTCTTCATTACATTACTCCGCCCCGAAAGAAAACGCATTCGTCTACGCACCCCCAACGCGCATCTTCTCCTTGAACCGCTTAATCAGCTTCCCCTTCTTCCCCTTCACGCCCTCACCCTTCCCACCCTGCTCTTGACCTTCCCCATCCGCGGCCTGGGCACCATCATCCCCATCGTCGTCCTCTCCCTCAGCGTCCGCGTCCGCGTCCCCGTCAACATCCCCCTCATCATCCGCCTCCTCCCCCGTCGGCACGTTATCCTCATACCGCGACGAATTAAGCGCCGCGCTCCTCATCTTCGCACCCTCCCCATCCGCCCCGCCCAGCCCCACCTCCAGCCCCGCGAAATTCGCGGACGGCACACCCGCACCCGCACGCACCTCCGCCATAAACGCCTCCGCCGCCGAATTCGCCGGCGCCCACGGCCCCTCGCTCTGGCTCTGGCTCGAGTACCGTTCCCGCCAGTCCGCATCCCCACTCGGGACGTTGTCCTCGAGGCGCGCGGAGTTGAGCGCTGCGGAGCCGCCGACGCCGAGGCCGTACGACGTGGAGTCATCCTCCGACGACGGGGTGAAGCCCGAGGGCGAGAACGCAGACGCCGACCCCGAGATCGAGCCCGGCGTCTCCACCAGCCCGCTCTCCGTCGACGCCGTGTAACCGCTCTCGCCGCCGCTCACAAGCGAGGGCCTGCTCAGCCCGTCCCCGCCGCCGCCGCCCAGGACCCCGTCCCCGCGCTGCGCCGCGAGCGCGAGGCCCGTGCTCGACTTGGGCGTCATCTGCCCCGGGCTCGAGACGAGCTGGGCGCTGGCCGCGGTGCTGGCGCTGGAGGACAGGCGCGAGACGGCGGGGGGCGGGGGCTGGAGGCCCGCGGTCCCAGGGGAGTCGGGGGCAGGAGAGTCGTAAGACGAGACGGAGTGCCCCGTGTGCACCACGGTGCTGTCGTCCCGCTCCAGCGCCAGTGCTGGCATGGGCGGGACGGACTCGGAGGAGGTGGCGGGGGAGGAGAGGGAGTGCCCCGTCGTAGCGGTGGTGCTGTCTCCCCGCGTCGGCGTCGGCGTGCGCTCTTGCTCGCGCGCTGCGGCGGCGTCCCGCCCGAGGTCGGAGCCCGCGCCCGCACCCGCGCCGTAGGGCTCCACACCCGTGTCGGTGTAGGGTGCACCGGTGGCGGGGCCCAGGTCGACCGACGAGGAGGAAGTGGACGTGGAAGTGGAAGTCGAGTTGGAGGCAGCTAAGGAGGGGGGAATCGACAAGTCAACTTTCGACAAAAGGCGACGCTGAAACAGACTTACGCAGATAGTCGGCAACGCTCGCGGGTACGTATCCCTTTACCATCTCGCTCGCAGATGCGAGGGTGCTTGACGCTCCGGTGTCGAGGGCGCTGGCGGTCTCATTAAGGGACGTCGCTGTGTTACTGGAAGAGGTGTCCGTGCCATCGCGCCCCAGATCGGATCCCGCGCCAGCGCCGTATGGTGCCACGCCTGAGTCTGTGTAAGGAGCCCCCGTGGCGGGTCCAAGGTCGACAGCTATACGACAACGCCTCAGTCCCGCTGCTACAATAGGAGGGATAAGGTGTACACACCGGTGGAGTAGGGCTCCGCGCCGCCCTCCGTGTACGGCACAGACGCGCCATGACCGATATCCACGGCATCACTGGCGACAGACATGCTACTGTTCGAGGTCGGGAGCGTCGGGTGGGACGAGGTCGACTCAGCGCCAGCTAAAAACGAATGCAATGAGTTGAATGTCATTAGATGAAGAATACGGGGACGTACGCAAGTAGGCAGCTACGCCTTGCGGCAGATATGTTTTTGCGCCGGCAAGCGCGCGCTGGACATCTTCTTGCGCAGGAAGATAGGTGCGTAGGTCCGGTGCGGTAGACTGCCCGTTGCTCGTCGGCAGTTCAACCTCGTCGTTCCACCCGCCTGGGACCTTGGGACCCGGGGTTCCGACGGGCGTGCGTGTGACATGCGAGTCGAGCGTATCTTGGAGACTGTCCGCCCATTCTTCCGCGGGTGTCTGTGGCAAGGCACCAGAAGAGATCGTCGGGACAAGATTCGGGGGAGATTGGTGGATCGTCGTCATTTATAGAGATAATGTTATAGGTTAATCGTCGTAAAGAATATGATGGGTATTCAAAGAGATTTTGCCAAAGATTTGCGGGATTTCAAGATTTTTCGGCAGGTCAAGTTTCCTGGAGACTCTCCGTCCGAGAGTGGCGTCAAGAGTTATAGCTTCCATTCCAGGCCCAAGCAGATCTCTTATAACCGCGAACGGGACGGGGTGGAGCGTATGACGTTTCATGCCAATGACGGAGGAGGAGCAAGCGAAGGGCCGGGAGGCTGCAGGCAAATAAATGCAGGCACCGGATTGATCCGGCCGTGACGATCTCTCGAGCATGAAGACATGGCTGGTGATCTCACCGTTCTTCGCTCGTTCGGCCCTAGACTATTTCTCAGCATCCCTGTTGCAACTGATCATCCGACTTCATCTCTGGTTTTTCTTTCGCGACATCCAGATTCCAGTGCCGCATGCGCACCTACTGTACTATTTCGACCAAATGATCACACCATGTCACCCGTCACCGAAGATGTTCATTTTTCTAGGTGTTCATTTCTCGGCAATCAGTGCCAATCACGCCGAATTCCCATAAATGGACGTCCGGTAGATGCCGGATCAAAGATTTTGACATTTTTGAGGCCTATTTGGGCGGCAAATTCAGTTTGTCACCGTCACCTGCCCCAAAATTGTTCATTTCACGACCCTCCGTCACCCGTCACCTGAACATTTGGTCGAAATAGTACAGTATGTGCACTCTGCAGTGGGCGAGGAACGACTCCGAGCAAGGTACGTCTGTCAAGAAAGAATACGTGCACGCGGCATCTATTTCCACCACCATCTGTAGTCTCTCGCCACTAACTGCGGGGACCGTACAAGCACCCGCAAGCCATCGTGGACCACGGTGGTCGTCGCGGCTCCATTGCACATCTACTTGAGGATCTCCATGCGACGCAAGAGGTTCGACTCCTCCCGATGACATTCCAGAGAGGAATAGTCACAATAATTTTTTATACCACCTCGATATACTCCCAAGGCTCTCCCCGTCGTCTGCCGAACCTTACACCGCCCCTACTGGTACTCAGCTCGACAAGAAATTTACTCAAACGACTCGACCCGACATCTCTGCACTACTCCAGGTATCAAACGAGGAAGAACATCCGTCGTGGACCATGGAGGTCACCCCCGAATGTTTGGACCACACCGTAAATTCATCGAGGACGCTGGGGGTTCGATTCCTCCCGACGGCATGATTGACTTGCGAAACTTTTTTTCTAACATGGAATCGGTATGATGCCAGCCTGACGAGAAACCCACACAAATAACTACTCCACCCGAAAGCTCCGCACAAGTGCAGGTATCCAACGAGGAAGAGCAGCTGTCGTGGACCATGGAGGTCACCCCGAATGTTTGAATTGTGCGGAGGGAATTCATCGAGGGCGCTGGGGGTTCGATTCCTCCCGACGGCATGATTGACCTGCGAAACTTTTTTTCTAACATGGAATCGGTCTGATGCCAGCCCGACGAGAAATCCACTCAAATAACTACCCAAAAATCTCCGCCCAACTGCAGATATTCAACCAGGAGGAACAGCCGTCGTGGACCATGGAGGTCACCCCCGAATGTTTGGACCACACCGTAAATTCATCGAGGGCGCTGGGGGTTCGATTCCTCCCGACGGCATTGTCGTTCCAAAAGGTGCATACTTTTTTTCTGACACGTGGAATCGGTATGATGCCAGCCCGACGAGAAACCCATTCAAATAAATAGTCAACTCGAAAGCTCCGCACAAGTGCAGATATTTAACGAGGAAGAACATCCGTCGTGGACCATGGAGGTCACCCCCGAATGTTTGGACCACACCGTAAATTCATCGAGGACGCTGGGGGTTCGATTCCTCCCGACGGCATGATCTGATCGACTTGTGCAACTTTTTCTAACACGTGGAATCGCACTGATGCATAACATTTACAGCGCATTTCGAACTCGCAGAAAGAGCTCCGAGTTAACTGAGGCAGACGAAGTGCCTGCCCGCGTCTGCATGCGCCCCGATATTGCGGTATCCACTGAGGAGGGAAAGCCATCGTGGACCACGGTGGTCACTCCCGACGCATGTAGTGGCCCGATCTGTTGACATTTCGTCATGGGAAGCAAGAGGTTCGACTCCTCCAGAGGGCGTTCTGCCGTTGCCTGACTTTTTCTCTTCAATATTACGTTGATTTTTGGAAGTTACGCTCTCCTGGACCTTGTTATCAGGAACAAAGTACTTGTTCATGCTATATATCTATACACAGAGTGCTTTTTCTTCGATTTCCGGTATCTAGCATGATCTTTTCTCGCTCGCCAAGTTGAATGCGCACAGCACATCGAATAGTTGTCGTAGGCCTCAGTGGCCACCCTCCTTCATTAGACCAATACCCGCGACTGAAGTTGAGAAGGGAACCGGGGGTTCGACTCCTCCCGACGGAACTTGTTCGAGGTCATCCAGATCTTTTTGTTTTTGTATTGTCTCCTTCTGACGTTCTTTTTATTTTCAGACGATGAACAGACATGGATAATTCTCGTGCACAACGTGCGTTTTCTCAAAATCATCCCGATTCGCGCCCATCTATTCAGCCATTTGACAAGGAGAGGGAGTCGTCGTAAGCCAGGGCGGCTACCCTCGTCCATTGATGTGGTAGAAGGAAGAGTTCAGAGGGGAATGGGGGTTCGACTCCTCCCGACGGCATTGACGAAGTTTTCCCGCGTCTTTTTTCATGTCTCAGTGTTTCCCATCTAATTTGCTTTTATTCCCAAACGGCAAACTCAGATAATCAATTAGCTTTGCTAAAAACTTCGCCGTCACAACGCGAGTCATTGTTCAAAATTTTCACTGTCTTGATCAGGTGTTTAAACACGCTTAAACAGTGTTCTCCCGAACATCGCTCCGCACTCAGTCCGATAAACGACAAAGGATTCGGTCCGCTATGCTCGCAGATATTAGGTTAGGTTTACTCCGACGGATGCACGGCCGCTGCGGACGACGTGTTCATATCACTGGTCAATAGCAAATCGGGGGTTCGTGCCGATGGTAGCTTGGTAGTCATCGACACTGAGATAATTACACAATAGATTGATAATCATCGAGCCACACCTAGTCTACGAGCACCTCTCCTGGAATTGTAAGGGCGCCAACAGCCTCGAATCCAATTGATAGTGCTTTGATCGAGAAATTCTGGTGCTGCCATACTGGAATATTCGTCGAACCCGGTGAACAGGGAATGTACACCTGTGCTTTCTTGAGATCTGAAGACTTAGATACCAGGGTGAAAACGACAAGCCCGCAGTATTTTAATATGGAGGGAGAGGAAGAAATCGAAGTTGAAAATCGACCCCTGCGTTCCAAACACCTGTGCCGCCCTGTGCCGACGTGCCTTCGGCCGTGGGCTGCGCAGGCAAGTCTCTGCACACCCTGCCATTGTGCTCCATCATATCTCATTTACCGATTTCCTGCCTCTAGGATATGTATTTGGGGAGTAACACAAAATAAAGTTGAGATCTGCCGACCTGCCGGCCGCGGCACACGTCGGCGGATGTCGGCACGCGGCGGCAAGGTTGGGAAATTCTGAACAGGATTCCAAATTCGGGAATGAAAGAAGGTAGGTATACATAGGTAGAGTTACACGGTCTGTCCCGCTTAGAAACGACAAGCTGAACATCAGGTGGTATATCAGGTTGACCTTTGATTCAATTCCAGTCGCAGCTTTCATCGATGAGGCCTAGGGTCGCGCCTCGACCCATACTCGTTATCATTGATCATTGATAGTAGCCCTGCTCTCCCAGCACGGATCTCATAGTGGAGAAACCAACCCAGTATCCTCAGAACGAGTCCTTTGTTCAAGTACTATATATGTTGAAACAGCAGATCCCGCATGCCAAGGGATCTCAGGATAAGCCTGGAAGTCATCATATATCAATGGCAGATTCCGCTCGTACCTTATCAACTGTGCAATCCGGTACTTGAGGGCGGGGTGTAGGTTCGATTCCTATCGATGGCATGCTTTTGGAGCAACGGTCTTTTTTGTGAGTAGGCCCTTGAAAAACTGTGGAAGTTGGAGTAGGATTTTTATATGCAACTCTACTGAGTATCGAACCCGCAGACATTGACCGAAGCAAGAATATCAGTCTCAGAACGCCGTCGAATCAAACTGACCCTTCCGAGCTGAGCCCTCTGCGAAGAAAAGGCTTGCTGTGTACCAAATCTATCATGGCCGGCGTACACAAGTGTCGAGCCTCATGTTTCGGAACACACTCACATCCAAGGAAGATCGGAGCGCGAACACCAAGATCCAAGCAGACATTTCTAAGCAAGCCGACGAGGAGTCAATCAATACACATTTTGGAAGGGTACCTCGGGGACTCCGAGTGCTAGTATGATTAATATCGGCCTGCGGATGCAAGTTCGCGCTGCCGGGTGGGTCACTGTTTCACGATGTCGACAGTGCTTACTATGGAAAGCCAGAGCACCACGCTCGTTTGATGGCCGGTGATTGCCCGATACGGCAGTCGGACTGATGACACCGAGCTGTTGCCAGACACCTCTCATTAAGTATAAGCCTAACTGCTGATGAGCAGCACGCTGAGCACGCTCCTGCGAATTTTCCCGGCCTCAAGAGTCTGTTCATTTTATTTTCCTTTCCCTCGTCCTCTTAGCCTCGGGCTTTCCGGCTTTCGGGCGAGCTTTGATACAAATTCCACCGGCTTTTTTGAATCCGATTATTATATTCATCTCACACCACCACTCACTATAAAATGAAGCTACTTTACAAATGAAGCTACTTTACCCGCAATAAAACAGGTTTTTACCCTCAGAATCTGAATAAGTTCGCAGGAGAGTTAGGAAGCATATTTTTTCATAAAGCATAGATCATGGAGCATAGAGCATACATTTGAGCACGTTTAACTACTCTGTCTCCTCGAATGGGGGAAGTTTGAACCAACGACAGAATTGGTTGCAAATGTGCTGCTTTGGGAATGCCTCAAACGCGGCGGGTACATTGCCTTCACCAAATATTTCAACTCCATCTCCAATCGAACTTGATACCAGTTGTTAGACGGTCGGATTACAAAGGCCAAAGGACTTACGGGGCAGTCATAATCTGAGGATCCGTCAAAAGCTTAGAGGAACCTCGAATGTGACTTCAGTGATGATTCCCCGGAAAATGAAGTACTTACCTTGCAGATCTGAGAGGTAGACCGTACCCTTCGTTTTGTAGTACTGGACATGTTGTGTAAATGAGAGAAAGGTGGCCAACAAGGAGAGCGAGCTGTCGGCAGTTGGGAGTTTGATGGGGACGGCGCTGGCGTTGTTGATGAACTTGTAGAAACCGTCTTTCTCCTCGTCAATGTACTCTTCAATGAGATATGAACGGCAAATGCTCGATTTGTTGTTGGACGGAGGTCCGGATGCAGCCTGATGGACGGCCGCCACACCAGCATGGATGAAGCGGACCTGTGGGATTTCAAATGGGGGGATATGAGGGGAGTTTTCGATGTAATTTTCAATGAATGCATATGTTAGAGCCATGAGGGAGCCGGCCCAGAGCAAAACATTGGCCTCCATGAGTGTCTTGCGAAATTCATCGGCAGGCATGAGGCGGGTGATCATCCAACCGGCGGGGTTGGCACCGGTCGGCTTAGCACGGGGCACATACATTCTTTTAATAGCGACGGCCTCATTGAGCTTCTGACCGAGACCTTCTGTCGCAAGATGAACGAGGGAGAGGAAACCGGGCTGCGCAGTTTTGAATGTGCCAATTCCGAGGTATTTACCATCCTCAACTCCGAGGGAACCATGGGCAGCTTCAGCTGGATCGCAGGTAAAACCCTGGAACTTGCCAGACAGGAGCTCCCCCAGTGGGGGATACGGGATTTGGAAGAACTCGACCTGTTCAGACACAATATGTGCTGAAAATTATCAGCAAGATCATAATTCCGAATAATTGAATACTACCTTGCTCCAAAACCTGTGAGTAAGAGGATCCACCTGAAAGCAAGGCCTCACACAATTTTTCACGATTCGGAGACTCGTAAACCGGGACTGCACGCCGTTTTGACTGTGGTGGGGTACGGGGTAGAGACTCAGAATCCTAAAGTGTGAAGAGTGTCAATCAGATTAATTTCGTTGCATTGAAAATTAAATATACACTGCGTCGGCGCTTAGAGACCGAATTGTCGGACATGGACTGGTTGAGGTATCCAGTGTTTTGAGAACTGTGGAAGCTAGCGGTCCTCAGACTATACTCCGAAGGACCCGGAGAAGCGGGAGGAGAGTCGCTTCCCGAAGGCGAGGCGGACCGAATGCGCCGAATGCGAGTAGCAGTGGCCTTTTTTCCATGGCGAGAGGAATGCAAGCTCTATGGTTATTGTTAGAAATCGTGAAGGAGGGCTCGAGAGTTTTACCATCTCCGTGTTGAGCTGAACACACATCAGTCAAAATCTAGCGCAAAAGAGAAATCATACCTCTGTTTGGGCCACAAACTCCGTGATTTCCTCCCACAAGTCAGGATTGATGACAAGCGCAAGTTCAAATGCCTTGGTCGGTTTTTTGAAGGTGTTTATGCCATCCTTCCCCTTTGGCTTCCCAGTGAGGCACCGCTCATAGAAATATGGCATATGCTGGTTCTCCTGCGCAAGATCAACCCAGTTCGAAATCTCACGCAGTACAACAGACTCCCATTTGATCGGATAATTCTTGAGTGCCAGCCGAGTCTTGGAATCCATTGTGTCAATTGCCATTGTCCGCAGTGCGGCCGGAGTGGATGTAGCCAGAACATTTGGTTTGCCTTCTGACAAATTCTGGGCGGCAGAGTTAATGAACCGGTGCCACGTTCAAATATTAATGATGAGGGCTCACGTGAACTTGTACGCCGTTTGGCTTTCCGCTGATCTCACGAAGCACTTTGAACCGTAAAGTTATCGTATCAGCAAGGCTGCTCTGATATGCCCTTGCTGCCCAGTCGCGCCGGGTCACACCATATTGTGCATGGGAACCCGAATATCCGTACATGCCATTCGGTGCCGGGGTGTTTGAATACTGCAGTTGGCTTGGATTCTGGCCGGCAGGTGGAATTGGCGGGTAAATATAACCCGGTTGGTAGACATTCCATGAACTAGGAATCTCAACACGAGGTTGGAGACCGGGTACAGGTGGAGGTAACATCAGCCCTAGGGAAATCGCGTCGATGAAGTATCAATAAAGACTGTTGTCGTACCATTGGAAGGCCCGGGCGTGTCTACAAGTCCAGAAACTGCAGTGACTCGACGCACAGAGGGATTTGCACCTGGAATCGCAGTCGGTTCAAACATCGTGATTAAGCACTAATGTCACATACCTTTGCGGCGTGCATCATTCACGCTCCTCCTCACATCCTGGACCTCCCCACGCTCGAATTCTTTCCCTGGTGCTCCTCAGCAAAGAATCAGGTTAATAAAATGAACCACTTACGAGACATTGTAGCCGGCTGAGCACGGTAGTAGTCAATACACTTAGTGCAGACGTGTTTCCCGTTCTGAGAATTGTAGCCACCAATGTAATGGCGTGGTTCTCCAGCGGCAATCGGTGCTTTACATTTTTCCCGCTCGCAAACAGTCGCTTTAGTAGATGGTACATCCTCAGTAAACTGAGTAACCAATCCACTGTCGAGTCGACGGTCCATTGAGTATCAGAGAGAAAGAGAGATGGAAGCAGGCAGGAATTGAATGACAATGGTATATTGTAAAAATTAGTAGATTTAAATATCCAGTCTTACACCTGCAATGGCTGTGTTTTTTATCAACAGACTGCGTCGGTTTCAGCACAGGAAACCGCAACCAAGGATTTCTCCCACACGGAAAAATCTTGCCCGTGCCTCTGCTGTGAGAGGCAATACAGTTTAAACAGCCTGGGCTGTGTTCGGAACCAAGTGGGCCGGATGACTGCACCGCTACAGACTAGATGAGACAATCCTAACCCGTAATTTGTGTAATTAAACCTGTGCATCCGCAGTGAGAGGCTGTTCCACTGCATCTTACTCTCTGCGGATAATGTAATCCAATAATCATGTTGAGAAACTTGCGGTATAAAGAGAGGCTTCATTTCTCTCTTCCAGTATCCACCCGGCAGCAGCGACTCAGGTGGCTGTTTCCCGTTTCAATTCTTGTCTCTCAACTTCCATGGCGCGAAACAATCAACATAAGCCACTTCGTAAGTAATTTTGTTTTGATTGAGGCTTTAAAACAGCTGATCATGAACGCACTGTAGCACCCTTGAGCCTTATTGGATCCCATATCATGCGATATTGGAAAATGCAGAAAAATGACAAGCAGATCTTGGAACTGTTGAGGACCAGGCATCTCAATGGCACTAGATATGGCATCGGGTTTGTGTTGACTATCTCGTGCAGACTATATCGCTGATGGGGGGAAAGACTTACTCGCTTTCGCGAAATTCGTGAAGGGATGGGTCTTTTTAGGTCTAGGAAGCAGGGCCATAATATAGAGACAATACGGGAGGCGATGCTTCGATTACGGGTGCAATATCCTAAAGCGGGCCAGCGAGAGATCAGTGGCCTCCTCTTTCACGAGGAAAATATGAGTGTGCCACGGTACATAGTAGCTTCTTTTCAATTTTGAACGCTTGAATTATCTGACATTTTACAGGAGCGTTATAAGATCTTACTTTGCCATATACGAGCCGGAGTTAGTCCGCCAACGCCGAGCAAATCGTCTGAAGCGCAAACGCTTCTGGGCAGCCGGGGGTAATGATATGTGGTGCGTAGATCAGCATGACAAGTGGAAGTACAAGTATGGCCTGGCGCTTCACTCCGGCCTCGACCCGTTCTACGGCTATATTCACTGGTTGAAAATCTGGTGGACAAACAGTAATCCTCGCCTCATCCTCAGCTACTATCTCAATGAGGTGGAGCAATCCGGATGTGAGTCCAAATCTTGACTTACCTTGATTCAATCTGAAGTTGGTAGACATGCCGCTTGTTTCTCAAAGCGATCCGGGTGTCGAAAACTTCGGACTGGCAAACGGGCACACCCTTCTACGGCACTGGCATGATCCTAGCCTTAAAGGCACACTTCAACACCGCTGGATGAATGAAAAGAAAAATGTTATGCCAGAGATCGGCTGGTCTCAACTACGACGCCGGTGGACACCTGGATTTGAAGACATCCTCGACATTGGGGTCAATAATGGCTGGTATGATCCAAGCAATCTTCTGCAGGCGTACGTTCCAAATAATTCTCCATCCCAATCATTCGCTTATTCACGGTACATGAAGTCTTGTCTTTCGATGGGTATTTATCCCATGGTTGCAGAAGGAACTCGATGCCTACAGAGAACGTGTCAACAATACCGCCAAGCGTGCTGACAAAAACAAAGTGCTCCCTCATGGTGTCCCCAGTCACATGCGTGAAGCTCCCGAGGAGTTTGGAATCTTAGATTTCAAGGTCTGTCCGACCTATTTCACTTGTCCCACTGCTCAGTGCTTGGAACTCAGGTCAAAGTTGATCCGGATTCGGTGGTCTATGTTCGGAACTTGTATGCACCTCCCGACCATGAGGTCTTTGAACTGGTCCCCCCGGATTTCGCTCAACTGGCTGCTGAATTTTACACTCAAATGGGTCAGCCCCCAGTCCTTCGAACAAATGTATGGGATATATATATGGGCATTCTAACTCGATTCCAACACCTGGACAACATGCATCGAGTTCCGGCAGAGCTAGATGAACATTGGGGGTATACATTGACAATGGCGCGAGATGATTACCAGGATGATATTGCACTGATTCCCAACTTGTCGCCTCTCCACAATGGCTCTGATGTTGTTGGGCTACAAGGTTTGAAGTATATGGGTGGCGTTAATAATGGACTAGGATTGAGTGAGTTCAATCTCTCATTTCATGGGCTGGTACTCAGTCCATATTTAAGACGAGGAACAGGCCTCCAAACTTGATGAAATGACCAACCATGACGAGCCCTTGCCTGAGGGCGAAGCTGATTTAGAGGAGGGGGATCAACTGATGGCTTGGTTCTCCGATGAAGAGGATGAACCCGAGCAGAATATGTAGTGTTCAGATAATAACAAGATGTATGTAGACACCTGCTCTATTCAGAAATCATGTAGTCACACCAGACCCTTTGAGTATTGTGCAAATTTTGATGCACTCGATGGTGCATCTTGGCGTGAGAAAAATGCTGACATTACGGTCGACTGAGCGATGGGCATGTCAGACATGTGTCCTTGCATTAAGAAAAAAAAGTCCAGGCATCCTTGGGGAAATGAGATCGGAAGGGATAGGCCCTTCCATGTGGTTCAAGCTAACTTCTAGAAGTGCTCTCATAATGTGCCGCCAAGAAAAGGAGGGTCATAAGTGGAATTCACTTTGTGCCAATTGAGGGCCCATATCCCACAGACACACTTCAGTGGAGTTCAGTGTCACTATACAGACTAATGACACGTATTGGAATATCTTAGACGCGTCAGTGAGCTGATGAAGACGCGTCGTACGCGAGTTGAACGGGAGGCATATACGATCACGTGACATCGGTCCGTGCTTCAGGCCGAGTGGTCCCGAAGAAGGTCTTGTCTTTATCCCCTGAATGTTCTAGCAAGTACTTAATACACCACTTATATCCAGTTGGACTTTCAGCGATGCTCCTACTCAGCTGATAACGGATGGGTGTCATCAGTCCGACTGCCCTGTCGGGCAAGCGCCGGCCATCAAACGAGCGTGGTGCTCTGGCTTTCCATAGCTTACATATTCCCTGGGAGATCCCGCAATTCGAATTATGTAATGCAAAAAAAAAAGCTGATGTTTCTAATGAAGGTGGTAGGCCGGCGAGCGGCGGGTCACAAACAGAATTATTTTTAAGGGCTCTGATATTTTATCAGGAGCAGATCTTCATTTTCAGAGCAGACTCAGTACACCCAATCCTAAGTACTAACTTCTAAGTACTAGTTTATAAGCAGGTTCTCATCCTTTCAGGATTATCTTGGTTTTTAAGGTTGAAGAAATCTTGGTGCCTGTGTGGCGAGCCCTGGATCGTCAAGGGTGTGCGACCCTCCTCCGGAAACAGATCACCTTTGCCGACGGCGATCTGATTTCTTTGGCGGGCACGAACATATTTTGATTGCACACGGCCTGAACGGCAGCTCCGTTGAAATTGTTAAAAAAATTCGTAGTCCAGAAATGGGACTACTAGTCAGAGTCTGATTTCATGATAGCAGCGGAGGACTCGGGATCTTGGAAGTAAGACGTGCTCAGATTTCAGGCTGCTCGACGAGAAAGGCTTGATAAGTTTCAGACTCCGAAGATTAGTGTTATAGTCTAGACCTAAATGGACCCAAAACGGGTTATGTAATTTGGCGACATTTTCGGTCTCCATAGCACAAACTATTCTGTTTGTGAACATGGGCCGCTCCAACCTAACAGAAACCAACCCTGGTAGCAGTCATTTGACACGATTTGTCGTCGTCGTGTGGCGCAAATCTCTGATCTCAGTCAAGACACTGTACCTCCACGAGCAGCAGCAACCCGCCAAATTAAGAACAATACGGAGCACCACGAGACTCCAGATGAAGAGGCACCTTTTCTTTATTGCAGGTGTGGACCACGAGTTAATTGTTCCACACTTGTGCATCAAATGCACCGAATGCAATAATTACTCTCATATTGCCTGTCAACGCAATGGTAGCGCATCATCAACGAAGAAAAGCTTCAAGTTCCGATGCCACTTCTGTGAACCCCCGAGCCAGCTCATCGGAGTTACGCGCAGCCAGTATGTGTTCATTGATTAATGTTAATGATTTTTTCAACTCTGTTCATAGGCCTCAGAAGCGCGTAAAGAAACAAGCTGATAAGCCACCGGGAATATCTTTGGCTAAACGTCTTCTGTGAGTTGATTTATGCTCCCATTCGAGGTTATCAATATTCAAAAATCATTTAGCCCGGGCAAGGGTGCTTTAGCGCGACATGGAAAATATTGGTATCCTGTTCGACTACTCTTCAAGGAGCCCGGAGGTTGGATGGTGAAATGGTGGCGTGGAAACCGCTTTATTGAGCCACAAGCCCCGCCATCGAAAGTTGCGGACAGCGATCTACGCGACGAACTCTGGGCGAATCCAGGTGCTAGGAGGCAGATTTGTGTATCTTTTTTTATTATGCCTCCTGTCCGTCCCACTTACCTCATAACTTCAGCTGGGAGAATGGGAACATGCATGCGAAACCCCAACAGATGAGGACTTGATTCTCGAATTCCGCCAAGCACCGTATACCGACGAGATTGATAAAGTCTTTCGACCCCATCTTGGTGATCTAGAAAACTTCTCGCAAATCCAGACGGGGATTATCCAACTGTTCCCGCTTCAGTGTCCTCGCGGGCTCAGAAGAACGCCAAAGGCAAATGCTTTGAGACCTTGCACCAGGGTGGTGTTCCCTACACCGGTGAACTATCTAGCAGCGACTGTGCCAGGGTTGCCAATTGGTTTTACAATTATGTACCAATGCGTGTCCCTGGTGCGCATGCATGCACCATTCTGATCGCGTATCGGAATCTCGAAGAGATCATGGCAGAGATCCACATCAATCCGAGATATTACAACATGGATCAGCAGACCGCCATATTCAAGATCGCTTGGCAGCGCCAGACTTCCCGCAGCAGGTTTTCATGAGTTGGACCGTGCCGTGTAATGCTACCTACCTACCTACCTACCTACCAATTTGTTGATGTGGATCATGAATGTTTGAACATTTTCGAACGGCTGTTCGAGGATTCTTGTGCAGCTGGTTGCGCTGGAAATCGCCAATGGGGTTTGGTAGGACCTCACCAGAACGGGTGGAATCCATATGCCGATATTCCTGCTCACTGGAACCATGAAGACCGCAACGATGAAAGTGAGTCCGAACTTCAGGTGAGTTGTCACCACATACAGACCATGTCTGTTGGAAACTCAATACTCGGAACCAGACTGGTCCGTCATATGTGTTGGAATTTATTGGTTGGGCCGATGGGGCCAGTGCGAGCAGCACGAAGCTCGCGATCCCTACGGATGGCCTAGACCGACTTACCTAAACATTCCAGGACATTGTCTTTGTTTATCCCCGTGTACACTGTCACCTGTTTAGGATCACTTAAGCAAAACACGTTGAGACGTGAGATTGCTTAAGACCGGGATTAAGCAGATTAAGCGGATTAAGCCCCTATATACCGTGTATAACTACATAATACATTGTTTCTCCTTGTGCCTGACACATTAAGCAGATTCAGCGGATTCACCGGGTACATCAGCTCCAGCGGATATAGCGGATTCAGCAGATTCACCTGCTGGATCACCTTTAACGGTTTTACCCGTTTAAGTGGATTTATTCGCCCAATTCACCATAACTCTGGTGGCCATCAGAAGAATGACAGACTCTGAGCTCCGGGAGCAGGATATTTTAGTACTTAGTTGCACTCAATAAATTCATTGTACACACCACACTGGAAGTCATTCTCATATAATGCCACCGTGCCACTTGGTGAGATGGAAAGCCGAGCATGATGAAGGTTGACGCAGCGGTCCAAGCTGATGAGTCTGTGAATGGGGATCCAGCTGTAGAGGATTAGAGGAAGATAGATGGGGGAAGGTGATGGTTAGAGACAAGAGGCACTGGCCTTGGCGTTCGAAGCGAGATCATTCGATCAATTTCTTTGTTTCAATTTTCTTTCTTCAGTCACGCGTTACAGCGTCACTTACAGGCTCTTCTCTCGTCATCAGGAAAAACTCCATGGGAAATAGCTCGGTGGTTAGATATGTAGTCACAAATAGTGGTGCGTAGCTGTAATAGCTCTGGCTCACCAGTCAGTAGTTCTTCAGTGCTACAATAGCCATATGTGATAGCTACGGAGATCAACATAGCTCGCACTGTGCCATCAGCAAAACTACACATTTGTCTTTCAGATCTTACATCTTTTATGTAACCGGCATCTTTACTACTTTTCGTTGTTTCTGCCAGTGAAGGAATTAAATTCGAATCAGCACCATTTAAACGAGCATGGATAGTAATATCCAAGGACCAGGAATGACTGGCACCCGAAATTCGCGACTAACCTTTGGTGCACACCACATACCAACCACATACTCCTCCGAATCGGCTTCTGAATCTTCAACCAAATATAATTTTTCTAGTGGGATGTGCACTAGGTGGTACACCACATAACCAGTTGAGGGCTTCCACGAGGACTTGGAGGAGTTGCAGGCTGAAGGATAAGTTCGAGAGACAGGCAGATTGATCATCAATTCGCCTGAACGATTAATCATTGATCGTAACACAAGTTGTTCAAACTCCGATGAAGGTCCGTGCGCGTGATTCCATCAAAGATGGTTGGTTAATGTCGTACTCGCTTGCTCCTTGCCTCCCGCCTCCATCTTCCCTTTTCCTCCTCCCCTCATTTACCCGTCCGCTCGTCGTTCCCTCAAGCACGCATTACCTCAAGTTAGCCCGAACTTCCAAGAGGTCAAGGCATCAAGATACTACTCCCCAAGACCACAATCTGCCAATATGCCCAAGCAGTTCATCGTCCAGCCCCTCATTACCTCAAGTTAGGACGTCAAGAGGTCAAGGCGTCAATATACTATACCATGAGACCGTTAGCTCCTCGAACTCACTCACATCAAGATGCCTCCTCGCTCCATCGTTCTGAGTGTCTAAGATCCTCGGCTCTGTCTTTCCTTCTATGTTACTGGGATCTTTCTATAGGGTGAGTCATTGGTCCATTGTCAGTCCGTTGTTCCTAACCACACCTCCAAGTAGTGCTGCCTCCCCACGAAAGCCGTGTGTCCCTCCCCTCCCCCCGATTGCACCCTCTTCCTTGCCCGACTTCTTGTTCGACCGCAGTGCTGCTTCGTGTGTACGACACGTCGATTCCCTTGGTCATTGTTGGCTAGTCAGACTGTCTGTAGTAACTAGTTAACGAATGAATTCCCATTTGCTCTTTTTGATGGTTTTTTCAATGGGCCGACACCGGGCTATGTTGAGCTCCCAGTACTACTGAGTGCTATGGGCACTGTGAAGCTATGAAGCTATGGTGGGTATATGAGCCTCACGCAAGCTATGGTTAACTCCGTAGCAGTCTGTAGCTCCCGCCTGCCCCTACAAACCAGGGACTTAGCTACGGGGCTACCGTGGCTATATTGGCTATATTGTGCTAGGTTGCAACCTCATTTTTTCCTGATGGTCCACCATCATCTCAAATCCCTCTTCTCTTCATACCCAATCGACATTGATGTCCAGCGCTCCGGACCGTGCACCGTTCCAGCGTGATTCAGACCGGTGGTCTTCGATGGTTCGAACGCTGGTCAGTGGTATGTTCCGATCATATGCCTCATCAGTATCTGAGTGGCATCAGTCTGTTTGTCTTTACAGACAGGTCCCAACACATGTCACCGGCAGGTAGGTAGGTAGGTAGGTCAACTGGAACTACTGTACCGCGACGATATTGCCCCCTGGGCGTGCTGGGCCCTTGGGTGCCGTCGGCGTTGGGGCCGGCAACGGTGAGGATGGTATCTCCGACGGTAAGCATTTTTTGCTCAATCAGCAACAGAATCTCATCATTCAAACAACTTAGACACTCCCTAGGATGCTTTCAAGCGTCTGGAAATTGTGTTAATACGCTGAATTGCTGAATTCGTTGAATTCGCTGAATCGGCTTCAAGTCCGATCAACCGGCTGAATCCGCTTAACTCGGCTGTTCGACCGGTTGCCACGGCGGCTGGTCAAGCCGCTGAATCCGCTTAATCCGGCTGGTCCACAGATTGAGAGTCCGGATGGTTGGTGAAGTTGCTGAATTCACTGAATCTGCTTAATGCATCAGACACAAGGAGAAACAATGTATTAATGTAGTTATACGGGGCTTAATCAGCTTAGCAATTTCACGTCTCAACCTAGTTTGCTTAAGCAATTGTAAACAGGATTCATGTGTACGCCATCCGTTTGCCTCCGTACGCCCACCATGTACCTGTAGGACAAATGTATTCCACCTTTGTTGCTGGCTTCTTCTCTCTTGTGCTCGCCAATCCATAACCTCGCTGGGATTATTCCAACAATATGATCATTCGAGCACCCAGAAAAAGGATGTTGACATGGCCAGTGCTGACAGCCGTCCGCGGCGCAACTCTCGAGTACCACGCAAGACTCCGAAAACTGTTCATACTTCCAATTGATGTATGTAGTACGAGAAACCCGATACTTCTGTGACTTCGGCAATCAGTAGCACCAGAAATTTACTCGGAAACAGCGCTGAGTCCTTTTGCCCTTTTTTCAGTTCAGCGGGAAGACTTGCGCGCAGCACACTAATACCGGAAACAGCTTTCCAGATTTAGGCTCTTGTCTGAGAGTTGCAAAGCAGGATGAGGCATACTGTCTCCCTGGGATATTATTTCAGAAGCTCACAATAGTGATACTGTTTCTTAAAATTTGAACAAATTTTCCTGATTCTACATCCGCGCTATCGAGTAATGTTCACAATATCCAAGTTTGGCATTACACACTCTTCAAGTTGTGAGACTTGGGCAATAACCAGAACTATATGCATTCATTTGTTCACTGAGTTTGCGCGTTGTTTACTATGAATGACAGCACAATAAACAAAGTGGAGTTCAGACTGAATCGGATCGACACCTGATTACTTAAACTAAGTCTAAGGGGACCAAAATTTGGGACAGGCTTTTATCACTCCAAATAATGCGTTACATAACGTTAGCAAAGAGCCTAGGAGCAGTAAAAATGCCCATTGGGAGCGCAGTTCAAGCACTATAGGCTGCGCGTCAATGCCGCGTCAGTCGCGCGTCAGTGCCGCTTCAACGCCGCATTACTGCCGCGCCAGTGCGCGTCACTGCGCGCCTACCGCGTCACTTTTACCAGACCCCCTCGTTGAGATCCATGTCACTTCACACGTTCATTGCCACTCCCACCCCACGCAAAGCATGCCTCCGGCGAACGAAGGAGATCCAGACGCATCCTTTATCTCGCCTATGTCAACCAACAGGCGAATTACTCTCGACAGGCGAGCAAGTACCTATTGTAACTGCAGATTTTGCTTAAACCGCCTGAAAGGGAATCGGAATCCTTAATGGAGCTTGTTAATCAATCCACGACGGATGATATAACCAACGCCCACTTGCAAGAAGGTGGAACCAGCACCTCCATCCACCGTGCAATTCCCACTACACCGAGCGCGAGCACGATAATAAATCACTTTGGTAGCATTTCAGGTGCGGGTTGTTACATCAGGTACAGCTAAACAGGGACTTATCGTTTGATTTCTGCACAGGAGGCTTAGGGGGCACCGGCGGGGGAGGCGGGGAAACAGGTGGCTCGGGCGGCACCGGTCAGGGACCTCGTTTCATCTCAGTCGCAGGACAGATCCAACAGTTTATTGTGAGTAATATTGTGTTCTTACCTTGCTCATTCCATCTTAACAAGCAAGTTCAGCACCCCGTCGATGCGGAAAATATCCTCAAGGAGCTCAAATATGTCTCGGCACGCTACAATGCAGCCGAAACAACCGCCCAGCCATGCATGAATGGCACCCGAGTTGAGATCATCCGGGACATTGTCGAGCAGCTGACCCGCCTTCCCGACCCCTCGCTGCGCCTCGTCATGTGCAGCGGCCCTGCGGGGTCCGGAAAGTCAACTATCGCGAAGACCGTTGCGGCGTACTTGGAAGAGAGAAAAAATTATCTCGCAGCTTCTTTCTTCTTCTCCCGCGACTATGCAGAGCGCAAGGAAATCAAGTACCTTCCCAGCACCCTCGCCCACCAGTTGGCGGATTACGACATTGAATTCCGACGTCTCCTCGTTACGTTGCTGGAGGGCGACCGTAACAAACTTACCTACGCCGAGCCAATGGTGCAGTTCCAGAAAATGGTTGTGGAACTTCTTGCTAGGATGCCCTCGAGCCGAACGCCGTGGGTGATCTGCTTGGATGCGTTGGACGAATGCGGAAACGATCATGGAAAGATCCTGCTCCAATGGCTCTCGGACACTATCTCCAAAATCCCAGTCCATGTTCGGTTCTTTCTCACCGGGCGTCCGGAAGTCCTTTCCTACCTCAAATTTGGCCCTTTTCCCTATCTCATGCGCAAATACAGCATAGACGACATTGATCCAGAGACGGCCAGAAAGGACATCCGCTTATATGTTGGCCAATCGTTGATCGATCCTACGTGGGATGCACCTGGGGGTTGGCAAGTCAAGGATCGAGATGCGGACGAGATCACCCGTCTCGCTGGCGGTCTTTTCATCTTCGCTGCTACCGCTGTTCGTTATATTTGCACAAGATCATCGGACCATCACCCTCAGAAGTCCGTTGATTGTCTCCTCAAGGGCGCCGACCTCAAGCAGCTACATGACCTATATCTTCAGATCATCGATGAGGCTATCGGCATTCCGGTCGACGATGACGAGCGCTTCGAGCGCACCAGGAGGGTGCTCGGTACCATTGTCAACCTCATCGAGCCTCAGGGCATCAAATCGCTTGCAGGGTTGCTCGAGATAGATGTACAAGAGCTTGGGCGAACGCTTATCCGCTTGAGTGCTGTTGTGGATGTTCCAGATCGGGGGGTGATAAAAATCATACACCTCTCATTCCGTGAATTCCTGACAGGCAAGATCGGGGAAAAACATCCTAGACTCCTATGCAGCTCAGAGGTCCAGCGATATTCCCTCGCACTTCACACTTTGCGGGTCATGCAGAAGGAACTCAAATTCAACATATGTGATTTGCCGACTTCACATCTACGGAACATCGAGATCAATGATTTGGACGAGCGCAAACAAAAATATATTCCAAGCCATCTGGCCTATTCATGTCGCTTCTGGGTGGACCATCTTGCCGTGATTGCCTACAGTCCCGAGGTTGCGCAGATTGCGGGCAAATTTGTTTTTGACCACTTCCTTTTTTGGCTCGAAGTCTTGAGCTTGCTTAAGGCGGTCGGTTCTGCAGCACAAGCACTTTCCAATTTCATTAAATGGATCAGTGAGGTAGGCTTTCAGTCTTGCTCAGAAAATTCGACAGGAGATAAACCAAAAAGTGCAGGATCCTAGAATGGTGGAAACCGTGGCATTTGCCCGCGATGGGAGGAGATTCATCAGCTTTTTTGGGGATGCAATTGTTGAAAGTGCTCCCCACATCTACTTGTCTGCCTTGGCATTAGCCCCACACCAGTCCCGGATTGTTCAACATTTTCGCCATCAATTTCCCAACTTAATTTCCGCTGGAATAGGTCGAATGGAGGTATGGCCAACGACATTGTCGGTCCTGGAAAAGCATACTGAGACAGTTACTTCGGTCGCATTCTCACCTGACGGCAAGTGGATCGTCTCTGGCTCATTCGACAAGACAGTGCGTGTGTGGGATTCAGAGAGCGGGGAGGTGGTCGCTGGGCCGTTCAATGGTCATACCGACTGGGTCAGGTCAGTCGCGTTCTCACCGGATGGCAAGCGGATCGTCTCTGGCTCATTTGACAAGACGGTGCGCGTGTGGGATTCAGAGAGCGGGAAGGTGGTCGCTGGGCCGTTCAATGGTCATACCGACTGGGTCAACTCGGTCGCGTTCTCACCTGACGGCAAGCGGATCGTCTCTGGCTCATTTGACAAGACAGTGCGTGTGTGGGATTCGGAGAGCGGGGAGGACATCGCTGGGCCATTCAATGGTCATACCGAGTCGGTCAACTCGGTTGCGTTCTCACCCGATGGCAAGCGGATCGTCTCTGGCTCGCATGACAAGACGGTGCATGTGTGGGATTCGGAGAGCGGGGAGGTGGTTGGTGTGCCATTCAATGGTCAGACCGGTTTGGTCAACTCGGTCGCGTTCTCACCCGACGGCAAGCGGATCGTCTCTGGCTCGCACGACAAGACGGTGCACGTGTGGGATTTAGAGAGCGGGGAGGTGGTCGCTGGGCCGTTTAATGGTCATACTGGCTCGGTCAGGTCGGTCGCATTCTCACCCAATGGCAAGCAGATTGTCTCAGGCTCGCAGGACTGGACGGTGCGTGTGTGGGATTCGGAGAGTGGGGAGGTGGTCGCTGGGCCATTCAATGGTCATACCAACTCGGTCTGGTCGGTCGTGTTCTCGCCTGATGGCAAGCGGATTGTCTCTGGCTCGGACGACAAGACGGTGCGTGTGTGGGATTCAGAGAGCAGGGAGGTGGTCGCTGTGCCGTTCAACGGTCATACTGACTCGGTCAGGTCGGTCGCGTTCTCGCCCGATGGAAAGCAAATCGCCTCAGGCTCGTCCGACGAGACAGTGCACATGTGGGATTCGGAGAGCGGGGAGGTGGTCGCTGGGCCATTCAATGGTCATACCGACCCGGTCAGGTCGGTCGCGTTCTCACCCGATGGAAAGCATATCGCCTCTGGCTCAGATGACGGAACGGTGCGCGTGTGGGATTCAGAGAGGAGGGAGGTGGTCGCTGGGCCGTTCAATGGTCATACCGACTGGGTCAACTCGATCGCGTTCTCGCCCGATGGCAAGCGGATTGCCTCTGGCTCAGATGATGAGACGGTGCGTGTGTGGGATTCGGAGAGCGGGGAAGTAGTAGCTGGGCCATTCAAAGGTCATACCGACTCGGTTAACTCAGTCGCGTTCTCGCCCGATGGAAAGCAGATCGTCTCTGGTTCGGATGACAACAAGGTTCGCGTGTGGGATTCGGAGAGCGGGGAGGTGGTCGCTGGGCCGTTCAATGGTCATACCTACTCGGTCAGGTCGGTCGCGTTCTCACCTGATGGCAAGCGGATCGTCTCTGGCTCGCATGACAAGACGGTGCGCGTGTGGGATTCGGAGAGCGGGGAGGTGGTCGCTGGGCCATTTAATGGTCATACCGGCTCAGTCAACTCAGTCGCATTCTCACCCGATGGCAAATGGATCATCTCTGGCTCGGATGACAAGATGGTGCGCATGTGGGATTCGGAGAGCGGGGAGGTGGTTGCTGGGCCGTTTAATGGTCATACCGGCTCGGTCACCTCAGTCGCATTCTCGCCCGACAGCAAGCGGATCATCTCTAGCTCAGATGACAAGACAGTGCGCATGTGGGATTCGGAGAGTGAGGTGGTCGCTGGGCCGTTTAATGGTCATACCGACTCGGTCAGGTCGGTCGCGTTCTTGCCCGATGGCAAACATATCGTCTCTGGTAGAAACCATAGTACATGCTCATGGTTTCTGGTGGGTTTCTTTCAAGTGGCCAACACAATTCCTGACCCTTCTGGTATCTCCTAGTCCCTCCACACCACACATCCTGTTGGGTTACCGCCCAGCTGGAAGGTTATCGGAGGCTGGCTCACTTGTTGTCCATCCGAGTTGGTCATTTGGCTTCCACGTTCTCTTCGGAATGGACTATGGGCACCTCATAACACCCTAGTCATTGGGGAGGAGCAGACTATGCTCATTTTTGACAACTTTGTGCATGGTACAGAATGGAAGCAATGCTATGTTGGACGGCAAACCTCGGAGTTGCCGGACCAGGCACCAAAAGGGGACACCTGTCCCCTAGATGCGCCGTCTCTTCATACCGCGCCCGTTTCTTTATCTACCACCTCAGTATCTAGGATACTTACCTATGCTCTTAGTTACAGCTTCCTAGTATTTCTTTCCATAGTTTTATGGCTATGCATCTCATATGTATTTAAGCAGTAGTACAACTCGAATATACTTTAGTTCTTCTGGGAACTTCCCCACTTCTAAGTCTCTCGTTCAATGTGTTACTCAGGCTAAATGCTGATAATATACTCTCCCTACTATTGTTGCGAGCGAAGCGAGCACATCTACCCTAACACGTGACAAGGCTGAGGGCTGAGGTTTGGAGAAAACACGAACAAAATTTGACCAACAAGCAGCATGCAAGATCTGTGCTCATACCTTCCCACACAGGAAGATGTCCAGCGCGCATTTGCTGGCACCAAGGTGTACTTACTGCAGGGCGTCGCAGCATATTTTCTAGGGCTCTGCACCGTCCGTCAGACAGGGACGGCCGTCACAAAAACGGCCATCAGACACAAATTTGAAAGCTCTGACGGCCGGGTCCGGGCCGTCGACGGGTTGAAAGCTGGACATCGCATATTGATCCTGTAACCAGACGACTTGAGTGGTTCTTGTGTATTATTTTGCATCTATAACCATTATTATGTACATCCTACAGGCTGTCCATTTGCGTGTTTCATAAGAATGTTGAAGATCAATCTCATTCAGGGAATGCCGAACGAATTGATGTACGTCCTCGAAGGAAGATACCTCAAGGAAAGACAAGGTCATGGATGTCGGATTATATGGGGACGCATACCAGGTGTATATGAGACCCAAATACTTGCGATTTCCTTGACATTAATATTTGAGTGAAAATTGCATGATCTTTAATGAGGGCCCGTCAACCCGTCGATGGGTTACCCGTTGCCGTCCGGCCCGTCCCGGTCGTCAGACCCGTCACCCTGACGGACGGCGTGGAGCCCTAATATTTTCGTGCATCTCCATATCTCTTCTCCCTGCGCCGCTGGACTCAATGCATTTGATTTAGCTGCCACTGGCTAGGGCATCAAACCGTGCGTAATACGCCCACGGGCATATCAATTACGCCGTATTTTCTTTACGCCACGGCCAAACCCGTACGTCAGGACCCACGAAGAAAGCTGCAACCACAGCGCTGGCCCCTCAATTAAATAGGCATATTAGTTAGGTATACTTCTTTAAGTATGGTGAAACAAATATTTCGGCCCGAAACTCAATTTAATATATCTGATTCGGTGCTTAGCAAAATCTAATAATATGTGCTTTACAATACTTGAAGAAGTATAGCTAACTAAAATGCCCACTTAATTGATTTGGGACAGCTCTGATTGGTTCCTAATCAATTATGTGTGCCTTTTTGTTAGCTATACTTCTTTACAGCTGTTCCGGAAAAGCTTGACAGTGCGCGAAATTTTTGTGCGATGTCCAACTTTTGATGTGAGGCTAAGGATTACCGATTTTGGAAGTGGATCCGTCGGCAACAACGTCGGCAAGAGTCTTCCTCCCCCAAAAAAATTGAGTCCCCTCAGTGTCCCACCTTTTCATGTCGTTCGCCCGTTGTTGTCCCCACCTTTCAACCCCTCCTCATTGAGGATGCGCAGACTACGTACCCGCAGAGGATTTGCGGGAGCTATCACGCTGCCGTAGTTTTCTTGATTGGCCTTCCAGCTGTATAGACTTCACAGAGAAATGCCCGAGAGGTACATTGTCATAGAAATCATCCTTGATGTATCCCATAGCCAGAGTGCGCACATTCTCGCCGATGGTGCGATACACCTCAAGAGACGGGGTGATCTCAAATCTGATGGAACAACGGTGGCCGCCCCATGAATTTCAAAAGCTCTCTTCCCCAAGTATATCAGGGGCCCGCAGGTTCGACTCCTCCCTACGACCTCTGGCGGGTTCTTCCAAGTTTTTTCGGGGGGAATTCATGGCACGAATTGAATTCCTCGTTAGTTCTTTGCACGCCCACCTCTCGGATTATAATTTTTATTCTTGAAGATCTACAGTACATCGAACATCGCGGAGCACATGAAATCTTCCTACTAGTGTATCCGCTTCCACCCTCCCTAGAGTGTTTGAAATGTTTTATAGGAATAGAGCCGTCGTAGGCCACGGTGGTCGCCCCCAATTAATGGATTTGTGGAATACCAGTGCAGGGAGCTGGAGGTTCGACTCCTCCCTACGACCTAGAGAAGGAATGCAGCGAATTTTTTTCTCTCTGCCGTCTGTATTCAGCAAGTTGCATTTCCTCCCGCCGCACGCTTCTACCTCCCGCTCTTACTCGAAAAGATTTACAGGAATAGAGCCGTCGTAGGCCACGGTGGTTGCCCCTGCTTATTGGGTCTATCGAGTACCATTGCAGGGAGCCGAGGTTCGACTCCTCCCTACGACCTGCACTTGACTTCCTCCAATTTCTTTTTGGGATTTTCATGCCATGCGTTCAATTCCTCGTTAGTTCTTTGCACGCCCGCCTCTGGGATTATAATCCTTATGCCTAAAGATCTGCATGTACGTCTGAATCGGCGGCAGTATTGGACATCGCGGAGTACATAAAATCTTCCTACTACCAGTGTGTCCACTTCCACCTCGCTATCATGTTTAAAAGGATTTAGAGGAATAGAGCCGTCGTAGGCCACGGTGGTCACCCCGATGAATAGCTCCGCCAAGCCCATATTTTCAGGGGCCCGGAGGTTCGACTCCTCCCTACGACCTGTTCAAGAAGGGCCATGAACTTTTTCTTCTGCCATCTGAATTCTGCAAGTTGCATTTCCTGGCGCGCGGGGCCTGTATGTGTCCGTTTTCTACCGCCCTCTCGTCTTCAAGAAATCAGTAGATAAAAGGAGCCGTCGCAGGCCACGGTTTTCGCCCCTGATTATTGTTGGATCTATCGAATACTACTCCGGGGAGCTGGAGGTTAGAATCCTCCCTTAGAAGGAATCCAGTGATTTCTTTTCCTCTGCAGTCCAAATTCTGTCAGTTGCATTTCCTCCCGCCGCCACGCTTCTAATACTTCTCGCTCTTACTCGAAAATATTTTTATAGGAATAGAGCCGTCGTAGGCCACGGTGGTAGCCCCATCAATTGGAAAAGCGTTTCAATATATCAGGGGCCCGGAGGTTCGACTCCTCTCTACGACCTTTCGAAGTGCCAAAAAGTATTTTTTCCCCTCTGCCAGTGTCCGAATTATGCAATTTGTGTTTCCTTGCGCACGCCTATAATATGTGTTCGTTCCTAACTCTTGCTCTTAATCGAAAATATTGATAGGAATAGAGCCGTCGTAGGCCACGGTGGTCGCCCCATCAATTGTACAAGCTTTTCCCGAAGTATATCAGGGGCCCGGAGGTTCGACACCTCCCTACGACCTAAAAAAGAGCAGACGAGTTTTTTCTTCTGCCATCTGTATTCTGTCAAGTTGCATTTCCTGCCGCCACCACGCTTCTATCTCTCGATCTTACTCCAAAAGATTTTTATAGGAATAGAGCCGTCGTAGGCCAAGGTGGTTGCCCCTGCTTCTTGGGTCTATCGAGTACCATTGCAGGGAGCCGAGGTTCGACTCCTCCCTACGACCTTCACATGTCTTGGAATTATTTTTCCTGTCCTCCTACAAAATTACTCAACTTTGATAATCCAAGTCAGCCTCCGAACCCGAAATCTTTGGAGATTGCAGAACTCACGCAACTCATGCTATACTGGTATCTTGTATTCGAGAAATCAAGCAGTCGTAGGCCACGGTGGTGGCCTCCAATTACTGGATCTATAGAATACCATTTCAGGGAGCTGGGGGTTCGACTCCTCCCTACGAAGTGCTGCTACTCAATCTCACCTTTTTTTTTTCTCTCATCTGAGGGAAGACTTACATCGTTCCACCGACTTCGACTCGGATTTTTGCCAGAATTTGTATGTCGCGTACCCGCATAAGGCCAAAGCAATTTCGGGTGAAGCAAGTGGGTGGTGTCTGCTGGCAGGCTGCATCGTTCTCGTATTCAAAAATTCAATTAGTAAAGGGTAGCCGTCGTAGGCCACGGTGGTTACTCCGATTCATAAATGGATGGAACAGTGGATATTCAAGGGAGCCGGAGGTTCGACTCCTCCCTACGACCTAGTTGAGTCGACCAATCTTTTTGTCATACCACGAGTCCAATTAGTTCCTCGTTAGTTCTTTGCACGCCCGCCTCTCGGATTATTGCTGAACCTTTAGGTTTGGCTACCCAGGGGAACTTGGATTTCGGGAGCTTTCACTACATGTACAAACAAAGATTTAGTCATGCAATATTTGTCACAGGGAAAATAAATTGTAATAAAAGGGGGGAAGACATAGAAATAAATCAGAATGCAAGGGTACATTTTTCAACTTCTTCCGGCTGGAAATCTCAGGTTCGAGGCTGCTTCATCTAGTAGAACCAAGGATATCCTCTGAGTGCGACTTTCTTTCATTAGTCATCTCTGCTTTATGTTCGGGCCAGCATCCGGGCGGTGATCCCCGAAATCAATTACCACACTTTGATCTTGCCAGCGCACACCTCTCTCCTTTCCTCCCCCATGTCCTCTCTTGCTAGCTTCTGCAATGTGCCCGTATCTGCTGGGTTTGACGGCCATGCCGCAACCTGTCGTGTTTCTCTAGACTGGGTGGTTGACTCTGGGCTCCGTACACACAACTCTCAAATCTCTGGGCTCCTGATGCTTCCGTGCGATGTCGGCGTCATGTCGATAGTCTTGAATGACGTTCCTGTGACGGCTTCCCTAGCTTCTGACCTGGTACTCGGCTTGGACTGGTTCAACTTTGTTCGGTCATCTGCCCCTGAACTCGTAGTGCATCTGGGTTCTGGTGTCTCGCTTGATGTTCGATCCCCTCCCATTCCGACCATGGAATCTGGATTACCATCATCCGCTAGTGCGTTATAACCTCTTTCTGGTTGTATTCTGGACTAAATAATTTACTCCCAGTCATGCACGCTGTTCGAGGACGCACCAGCGTGGACGCTGCCTCATCCCCATCAGTGTCCTTGGGCGGACCTGGTGTGGTATCTACCCCCTCATCGATGCCCCGTACGCGAGGTATCGATGTTGTAGCTGCTTATACGCATGCAGCCCGGATGCCCCGTCCGCGGGGTGTCCAGACATCTCGTACGAGAGGTGCCGCACCCATACGGGGTGTTCCGAATAATAATGATGATTTAATGCCTGTTGATGCTCACGATGAACCTCTACCCCCACCACCTGCATTGTGTTGTGACGACCCATTTGTCTCCCTTACTGTGAATGAAAAAAATAGTATCGTACGTTTTCTCGTTTACAATCAGCGAGTCCCTTGGGCTGTATTGAGGAAGATGACTCCTCGTCATGTGCAAATGTCTGCGAGAGATTCAGGTGGAAAGACAAAAAGTGTAGAAGCCCTACGCACCGACTTTCTTGCCCATAGCTGTGCAGAAGCTTGTCTAATTTCAAAGTCTGAAGCCACGCTTGCAGGCCTGAGTCCAAATGTTCTTTCACCAAGTGAGCTTCAACAGTGTGAATTAAACCTTGGCCTTCGGTCTAACCCTCAGAAAAGAAAGTCTACAGCTTTGGAAGGCAATGTTCACAAGCGTCCTCGTTCATCCGTTGAGACTTCTTTCCCCATCATACTAAATCAGGACGAGAAAGATCAGATTGTTCGCGAGTTTCGCCAAGGTACTAATAACTCATCGTTGAAGCGGTATGAATGTTCTTTCTGTGGTAAATTTGAAAAGGCGAGTTGTACCAAAATGAGAGCTGTAAATGAGCTTGATATTTCACTGCTTAACAGAGCGGTTGCAGAACTTCGGGTAATATCTCGTCAGCCTAAAATTGAATCATTCGACAGTTCTTCCCTGGTCAGTGGTTCATATGTCCTGTGCCATCTTTGCAATTCTGCTGTCAGCAAAAAATCTTTCTGTTCAATTCCGTTGCGCAGTTATGCAAATGGCCTTTGGATAGGAAAAATTCCGGAAGAGCTGATGGATCTCACATTTTTGGAAGAACAATGTATTGCACGAGCCCGAGCAACGAGATGTATGTACAAGCTCACACTAGGACCCACAGGTCAGCTTGCTGCTCGGGGAAATGTTTGTATATTACCTCAGGACACAACATCGTTCATATCTGCCATGCCGATTCCATTATTTAGATTAAGGGACGAAATCTGTGTGATTCTTGTCGGATCGCCTGACACTGAGGTCACCCATGATATGCTAAAAAGGTCACCGCTGCTTGTGCGTCGCGAGAAGATTCGAACTGCTCTATTTTGGCTGATAGATAATAACCCACTTTATGCAGACCTTGATAGAGATGTTGTACTTAATAATTCCGAGGAATACCCAGTGCATGATTGCCCGCTTGCGGTCACAGAATTTCTACGTACAAACTCTGCAAATAATCAAGGGTCATCGTATACATCCTATTCAGATCAGGCAAATGCTGAGTTGTTTGAGGGAACTGATAATTTTGAACTTACGTCTTCCACACTCGTAGATGTTGATAGTCTTGCGTCGACTTACCAGCAGAGAAAGCTTGATGCTCTCCGAAAGTTGAAGAAACAAGAGACTGGGTTTGTAAAATTTCCATCTGGGAATACACCATTATCAACATCGAAAAATCCTCGGGTATTTGGTTGGCTCTGGCCCACTCTCTTTCCATACGGCGTCGGAATGGTAGATAACAACAATGTCAGAATTTCACCTGAAATTCCCTTTCATCAAGTTGATACCTCACCGCATGTACAACACTTGTTGAGTTTGAGAGATCCACGATTTCAAGTTCACAAGTCCTTCATTTTTGTCATGAGCAACATTATTCAGCGGCGCCAGTCATCATTCAAAGCTCGCCTCGCAACGAATCGATCATGGTTTCCAGTGGTACAAGATTTAATGCAAAAAATTGACGCTGAATGCATGGATACCTACCAGGCTAAGCTCGAGAAAAATCCGTTCGCAAAGCCTGAAAGTGAAGGGGAAAAAGCCGCAGCCAAGGTGATGAGATACATCAGTTATGTCTCAGATCACATCCCTGGTTCAGTAGGCGATGTGAACAGCATGAAGCAGCAAATGCACAGTAAAATCACATGTGATGGTCTACCCCATTTTTTTGCTACAGTTAACCCTGCGGACTCTCATAATCCAATTGCGCAAGTCTTAGCTGGACGGGACATTGACCTGGACAAGATTTTCCATGCACTGGATGGTACAAAGGAACCAGGTATCCGCGCCAAAACATTAGCTGAAAATCCGGTAGCTGGTGCTGAGTTCTTCCACCTGATGGTAACAAAGTTTTTCGAAATAATTCTGGGTACAAAGCGGGCTTCAAATATTGGGATTCTCGGGAAGGTCAAAGGGTGGTACGGAGCCGTTGAAGCACAGATCCGTGGTACACTGCACCTCCATTTATTGATCTGGAGTGATGGTGCCCCTGCTTCACCTTTGGATATGAAAGAACGAATGAATTCAGACACCGAATTCAAGCAGAAACTCACTGCATGGTACGACGATATCATTTGCCAAAGCTTTCCAACCAATACAGTCCCGTATGTTGCAACTGAAGGCACCCCAAAGCAACTCCCTGTTCTCAGTCGCCCATTAGATCCTGATTCCCCTGACTATGCACAGAAAAGGGACCAACAACACCGAGATCTGTGTGAAAATACCGGACTAGTGCATGGACATAATGCTACATGCTTCAAACATATCCCACGTCGCATACACTCTCTCATTGATCCGGATAACGATTGCAGGTTTGAACTCCCTCGTCCCCTTGTTGCAGAGACACATTTCGATGACGATGATGATCTTGTAATACGATGTGAAAATGGACATCTAAATGGCCACAATCCCACAGCTACCCTTTGTCTTGGATGTAATACTGACCTCAAACAAACCGCATCCGGCTCCGTTGCAATGGCCATGGTTGAATATATGGGCAATTACACCATCAAGCTGCAGTTGGACACTGCGATTGTATTTTCCGCTCTCTGTGCTTCGATTAAAGCTCTGCAAAATAAGCCTCCTCAGGATGTGGACGGACAGATTGACAAGTCTGAAATGACTCGATTGATGATGGTTAAAACAACAAATACCTTGGTTGGCAAACGAGAGTTGACAGGCCAACAGACGGTCAGCCTTCTACTCGGTCGGAAGAACAATTACACGTCAGATGAATATCAGGAGCACTGGTGGTCTTCTATGCTCCGAGATATCGCACGAGATGTTTTCGCCGCTAATCTTGAGGATCATTCTGAGACATTACCTGAAACAAGAGAAGAGCTTGAACATGGAACACTAGATTCAGATCAAGCCCAACGCATGATCATCCCGGATGATGAGGACGATGGAATGATGTTACTCACAGCGGAGAACCTCAATGAAGCTCCTGGAACTGAGGACGATGCCCGAGAGAAGAGATATTCAAACTTATTCAGTGACATATTCTATCGACCGTCTGAGCTTGATTCAATGTGTGTCTGGGATATTCTAAGAAATTATGTCAAAGAGAAGAAGCCCAAGTCAAAAACTCAGCGAAAGACATACCTACAGTTTAAGCAAGGACACCCCCAGTACACCACGCACTGCCTAAAAAAATTAGACACACCTGTGATTCCTGTTTTAATGGGTTACCGTATCCCTCGGAGTGACTCTGACAATGACCGGACCAAATACGCTGTAGTCATCCTCACGTTATTCAAGCCATGGTCAGACACAAAGTCTTCTCCTCTCAAGTCTCCAGATGTAGCTTGGCTAGATGCGTTCAATGATTTCAAACTGTCCATGTCACCCGAACATGCAAGAATTTTGCTCAACATGCAGCTCTTGTATCAGACCCGAGATGCCAAATTTGACTTTGCAGCAAAACGTAGTAAGCGGCTCGCTGCATTGACGAGAATGGCAAAGGATACAGGAATTGTGGGAGATGAGGAGGGCGATGTGGAATACGATCCTGTGTGGGAAAATGCAATGCAAACCACCGTTGACCCAGACGAATCGGACACAGACAAGGCAGCATTTACCAGAGACACTAGAGCGACCCGGGATGCACAACAAATCACTTTGCAGGCTAGTAATGTAGGTTTTTATTCCGTGGTAAATCCGCCAAGCACCGAGACATGTGCCAAGTTTGGCCAAAGATCGCGGCTAGGAGATGAAGAGGACATTGTCATAGCAAGTGTCGCGGCTAAAGATCTCTTGAAGGAAAAGGATTTGCTTATCAAACGTCGCCTGAAAGCTACAGAGAAAATAGGAGAACAAAATGAGCACTTTGATCGAACATCTTCGAGGATACCGCATGCTCTTTGCACAACATTGGCAGAAGAAACGGAGAGAGCACGTAAATTATATGAGAAACAACATATAGGCAACTCGGACTCTGCTTCGGACTCACATTGGAACGCCCTACAGCCATACCAGCAACTATGTCTTGCGCTGATCATCAAGCACACACTAAATGATGAACAAACTCGGGCATTCCTACTGTTAGCCAATAAGATTGGTCGTGAACTAGAGAGTGGCCGCAGGGATTCACCTATTTCCCTTCTTTGTACTGGGCCTGGCGGCACAGGGAAGTCAGTGATTTTTGGGGCATGGAAAGAATTTTATGAAATTACCGGTCATCCTGAACGGCTTCGTTTGACTGCTCCAACTGGAGTTGTTGCTAGTGATATCGGTGGTTGCACGATTCATTCGGAAGCAAGCTTACGAATTTCACCTGCCAAAATGAAGTCCACGCCCACGTTACGCACAAATCTCGAAGAGAGAATCTCACCATTAGAAACTTTGATTTTGGATGAAGTCTACTTCTTGAGTGCGCAAGACCTTGCTCGCCTTTCTGAATATCTATGCATGGGGAAGGGTGTCACTGATTCTATATGTGGCGGATTGAATTGGGCGACCTGCGGTGACCCTTGTCAACTACCACCGCCCGGGGGAAATTCGTTATTTGCGCGTGAACTGGTTCAATGTCATGTGAACGATAATCTAAATGACCTACATGAAAAGGTTCGTCAGGAAGTGAAGGGGGTACAAATTTGGCACCAAGTCGAGCACGTTGTTGTATTAGAAGAAATAATGCGCCAAAGGGGAGATCCATTATTGATCAGCATTCTCAAACGGTTACGCAAAGGTACATGCACCGAGGACGATAAGACGATCCTGGATAAATATGTGTTATCAAATGCAGAGTGCAGTGATTCAACTAAAAATCTCACCGACATTAATAGATGGATCGACGACCCAGCTCACGCATGTCCTTTGATTGTGTATACGAACGCCGCGAGAGATTGTCACAATAGCAACATGGCTGAGGCCTTCGCTACTGCGACAGGCCAAGACTTCCATGTTTACCACTCGCGTGACACGAGGGGGCGCGGGCGGAAACGCCAGCAGCTTAGTGGCTTGGCAGCGGAGGCTGCCTGGTCACTACCTGTAAAAGAAGCCAATGACCTTGGCGGCAAGGTATTTTAGTTAATTTCACTGGTTATTTGTGGCTCTTTGCTCACCAGATACCTGAGGTCCCGTACGTGCCGGGGATGGCCGTATTTTGCACTGAAAATCTTGCAACAGAGCTGGGGATCTCCAACGGGAGTCCGGGAACACTTGTATCAATTGTATACGAGGAGACCGATGGGCGCCGCTACGCGATATCTGCGGAAGTTGACTTCAAAGCGTACAAAAACAGCGATCCTGACGCACCATATCCTCACCGAGTCGTACTCAAACCCATCACCGCCACCATTCACTTCCGCCTCCCAAATTCGGAGAAGACCTATAGCGCAACCCGTTCCCAGCTCCCTCTCATTCCTGCTTTTGCCTTTACCTCGCACAACGCCCAAGGCCGCTCACTTGATGTGTGCTGTATCGATCTAGCCAGCTGTCCGACGATTCAGAGCGCATATGTCATGCTGTCGCGTGTACGATCGCTCGAAGGACTCTGTATTCTTCGTCCTTTTAGGTTGGACCGCATACAGAACCATATCTCGCAGGAGCTGCGAGAAGAACTGAAACGTACCGAGCTCAAGGCCGAAATAACCAAGGCTTATTCTCGCGAGCAGTTGTCGTGGTTCTACAGTGTGGTACCGGAAGGACAGGTCGGGCTCTTGACTCAACCAGACAACAGGTTGCTCGAAGGGTTCAATTTTGACGTCGTAATGGCATGAATGACGGGTACGAGTTTATTTTCCATTAAGTATACATGACCCACTAATTCAATGTCAGGATGTGCTGAGTGCCATGAGTAGTAGAAGGCTCACCTATCTGATTTACCCCACTTTGGGCGCCTGCCGGAATCCCATACACGCGAGTCCCATGCTATCCCACATTCCACACTCGATCCCAATCTATCTCTCGATCGGCACCCGTCATTACCCCAGAGTCGTAGGATTTCACTCACAGAAATGGGATCTAAAAAACTGCGTAGATCAGCGCCAGCCGGACGCGATACGATACGGTGCCGCTGATACCACAATTCTGCGAGCCGGACGCTACCAGTGCCCTACCAGTGCCACGATTCTGCCGAAGGTCTTCCCTTCTCCTGTGTTTAGTCTAGCCCATGTAGCACCATAAGTTTGGTTTCTTGAATAACAGTCTTAAAAACAACTAGAGGAGGCAAGGTTGGTCGTGGTCATCGTCGTAGCAGAGCCAAAAGAGTGTGCCGTCACCTCTGTCACAAGAATGTCACTGGTTCGCACCGGCACGGCCCGCAAGTGCAACCCAAAGCTGCAGAGCCTGCCGGCCTGAATTTGGCTCTTATTCGTGACTTTCGGTTATAAGAACCTGTTTTCTGCCATTATTAATAAGGGAACAACGATAGATAATATTCGTCTATGACGCTAATATTATTAGCCTTAATCTTAGTGAATTCAACTGTGTCCTGGCCCATGGCCGAGACCTCTAGAAAACCGATTGGTGAAATAGTTTAGACAGTCATCTAGTGTGTATTATAATTTACAGTGGCCCAAGTGAAACCCCCCATCTTTTGTGAATTTATTCAACCCGACGCTCCATAGCAGTTTGGCCGGAGCAAACCGGCCAGGACCCGGCCCGAAATTCCACATTCTAGACCGCTTTCGAACGAACTGTCTCAAGCGCGTCAATTTTATTTTTTTTACATCCCTGGTGAAACCTAAACCTAAAGGTTCAGCACCCGCCTCGAAGAGGCCCAATCCCAAGTCATAATCCTTATACCTGAAGATCTACCTCGCTGAAAGCATCGGAAATCGTGCGCACATAAGATAAATCATAAAAATAAACCTTACTACTACTACTAGTCTCATACACTTCAAGCTTCATACATAACTTTATAATTATCGCGTTCTCTGTTCCTGTTCCCCGCCCGCTACGCACCGACCACCCTACGCAACATTCATCCGGTCCTTGATCCGCGCGACGAAGCGCGCGCGGCGGTTTTGATTCCCCCCGTTCGTCGCGTTCCCTGCATCCTCAGCGCGCTCATCCTCCTCTTGCTCGTGCTCGTTCGCGGGGTCGGTGGTAGCTGTGTCCACATCCGCGTCCGCATCCGCATCAGAAAACGACATGGAATTCGGCGCCCCCCCGCGCCCCCCCGCCTCGTGCACGAGCGGCACCCCGCCCTCCTCGCGCAGGCGTGCGCGCGTCGTGGGGGATACCGCGCCTCCTCGGTCTTGTGTGACAGGAGCGGTGAGTGGCGCAGACGAGGGGAAGTCCGCGTCGTCGGGCGCGGGCGCGGAGTGCAGAGATGGAGACGCACGGCGGGAAAACTCCACGTCCGCGTCCACGTCCGAGTCGGAGGAGTACATCCCCGACGTGGCGGAGAAGGAGGAGGTGGTGGAGAGCGGGGGGCGGGCGGGCGCGGCGAGGGATGTGGAGGATGCGTTGAAGAAGGAAGGAGAGGGGGAGGAGGCGGTGCGCACGAGGACGGGCGGGCGCGCGGGGTGCGTGCGGGATGGGGCTGAAGACGTGGGGTCTGGTTAGCTTCCGACTGATTACGGGCAAGGAAGGAGAACGCACCGAAATAGCCATACGCAGCGCGCACAGGATGTACAGTCTCGGGCGACTCCAGCTCCAGCTCCAGCTCCGGCGAGAGGAGCGGCGGCGTCGGCGTTGATGCAAGTGCTGGGGAGGAGAAATCGGAGTACATCCCCGACGTGGCGGAGAAGGAGGAGGTGCTGGAGAGCGGGGGGCGGGGGGCGAGGTGGTGCTGCAGCCTCGGGGCGAGGGCGGAGACGTGCGAGGGCCGGGCGCCGAAGTCGGAGTACGCGCGCACGAAGACGGGGGGGACCGGGCGCGCGAGGCGCGTGGGGATGTCGAGATCTTCCGCCGTGGCGCTGTGCGTGCGGGCGGTAGCTGGGGAATCGTTCACGTGGATGAAAGAATGCGGGGAATAGAGTACAAATAGAGTACGTACCGAAGTACCCCCTAATCTCGGTCAGCGCAGCTCGCGCGGCGTCCAGCAACGCGTCGTTGTTATCGCCGTACAGGGAGAGACCGGGTTTTTTGTGGGGATATGCGCCGGGGAGAGGGGGGTCGGGGGTGAGGAGGGGCGTGCGGGTGACGTGGGCGTTTAGGATCTCGTTCGTCCCGAGAGCCCACTCGTTTGCGGGCGTCGAGGGTAAGGGGATTAGGTTTGGTGCTGGTGAGGCCATTTAGTGTGGACTCGTGCGCAGAGAGATGGCCGAAAGAGCTGGAAGACCAAGCCAGAGAGACCGAACTTTGCAGAGGACGGAACGAGGGACAATGCAGCTACGAGCGAGAAAACACGGCTTGGAAGGGTGGTGTCGGGAAGAACGACGCAATTGTGGAGCGCAAGACAGGGGTTGAAACCGGCATCATGGTGGCAGTTGCTAGGAGGCGAGGCCACCGGAGTGATACAGGTGCAAATAAACGATAGGAAGGCCGGGCCGGATAAAAATATGTAATCGGATCGAACATGCCCTGGTCCGAATCGAACGGGAATCATCTGCTGTAGACTACCTGATACAAGACGTACTCCATACAGATGCACGCCATCGTGCTACCAGGGTTGGTTTCTGTTAGGTTGGAGCGGCTTGTCAAACTGAACATCAGGTCGTATTATATCAGGTTCAAGCAACTTCAAGGACCTTTGAATCAATTCCAATCGCAGTTTTTCTTCCATACGGGCCGTGCGTCGACCCATACTTGCTATCATTTATAGTACTGAGCCCTGCTCTTCCGCCACAGATCTCATAATGGAGAAACCAACACAGTATCGTCAGAGCGAGTCCTTTGTTCAAGTACTATATATGTTCAAACATGTACAGCAGATCCCGCATGCCAAGGGATCTCAGAGTAAGTCAAAAAGTCATCGTATATCAATGGCAGATTCCGCTCTTACCTTAGACTCGTTTTCTGCAATCCAGTACCTCAGGGCGGGGTGTAGGTTCGATTCCTGCCGATGGCATCTGCGGGTTCGCAAAGAGTTTTTGGAGGAAGGGCCTTGGATGTTGTGGAAATTGGAGTAAGATTTTTATATGCAGATCTACGGAAGGATTAAAACTGAGTATCGAACCTGCAACATTGACCGAAAGCCTTATAATACAACGCCGTTGAAGCATGTGAGATCCAAACTGACCCTTCCATTCCAATGCTGGCTCTGGTGCAAAACACTACCAAAAAAAAAGGTGGCTTGCCGTTCAACCCCGCAGATGCCGCAGTTCGAATTAGCACCAAAAAAGAGTTGGTGTTTGAAGAACTGTGCATGCCCACGGCAGGAGTCGAACCTACGTGCCTCTCGTAACCATTTCATTCATTTGCACTAAGAAGGGGAGAGGGATCCCCAGGATCTACACGGGCTTTCCTAAACTGCTGCCACGTTCGCGAGGAGGTCAAGTTGCTCCCTCCCCAATTTCTCAAAAGTGTGATTCGAGCGATAAGTAAATGAATGGACCTGGACCAGGGATAATCTTCTGACTCTGCGGATGGGCTTGTGACCGAAGGGGAAAAAGTCTCTCAAAGACACGGTTGAATGCTCACGGTAGGAGTCGAACCTACGTGCCTCTTATATCCTGGCTTGCGTTTTTACACAGGAAGAGGGATCCCCAGGATCTACGCGGGCTTTCATTGCCTTCATGGAGCTCAAGTAGTTCCCTGTTTAATTCTGACAATTAGGATTGGCGGTCAGAACCCCGGGCCGGATAAAAAGTTGTCTCACCTTTGTTGCTAAGCAAATCCTGGTCCCGAATCGAACGGGAATCGTCTGCTATCATTTCTCCTTCCATGGTTGCCAATTGGTACAGATGCACGCCATCGTGCCTCCAGGATTGACTTCTGTTTGGTTGAAGCGGTTTTCAAGTTGAACATCAGATTCTACCAGGTTGAACTTGGGCTTACGTACCTGTAATTCTAACCACGCTTTTCTTTGTGAGACCGATTATGTTATACAAGCGAGCCATACTCGTGAGCAGTGAAAGGAATCTCGTTTGTCAAGTACTGATTTCATAGCTGAGAAACCAACCCAGTGATTATCGGAACCCACCTTAGGACGGATCGAGTAAAAATGGGCTCGATACTGATGTTAGTGGCCGATACTGAACTCGATACTGAGCGGAGTTTGAAATGTTTGTCATCCAAAAATGATGTGCATGAGTTCGAATCTTACTAGTCGCAAACAATTATTCTTCCCATTTTTTGACCCCAGTGCTATCAAGACTGGATTGTTGCACTCAGAAACCTGAGATTCCTTTAGAGGGTTGAGATACCAGTTTCCTGGCAGAAAATAGACCACTTGTGAATCAGCGGTCCGTCAAAGTCACAGTGGTTAGGCTCAAATGTCTGTTGGAGTAACAACCGAATTGACCCGCACTGCCCCGATAATGCCACGAACAGCCGTGCGCCGCCAAGGTAAACCGTTACTTCGGTGATACTCTACAGCCCTTCCATCACTCCGATGCCCCCGATATTCTCCCCGCACCGACGCTTCCCCTGTACCGACGTTTTCCCTGCCGTTGTTTCTCCATCCGTACCTATCTCCTTTCGTGTTGATAGCCACTCGTTTTTGTATAAGTACGACCGTAATTTTATCGAGACCTCTGCGCGTTTGCAGAGGGTCACTGAGCATCCGCTTCGTCCCTAGGCTCAAAATCCAACAATGTCATGTTTTTTGTACTTCCGCCCCTAAATTCTGGCATGAATGAAGCCCGAGCAATGGTCTGAAGACTTCAAGAAACTTACAACATACTCACAATTGATCAACCCCCGCTGATCAGTGATAATGGACAGTGTGGGTGAATTTCAGACTCCGCTCAGTATCGGAAACTCCGCTCAGTATCGAAGGTTTCCTGGACGGCGCGCGCAGCGCAGAAAAAAATCTGTAAATATTTGGGGAGTGTCCTACCACACCTTAAAGCAGTTAAACTTTTTCTCAGAGTTTTCCAGCCGATGTTGAGTATCTTTGGCGCTTTATTCAGTATCGAGATCAGAGGTGGTGTTGCTTGGCGAAGGGCTCTGATGTGCGGAAGCTTCCGAAATATCTTGGAATAGATCCCCGAGATCCCCGAAACATTACGTAGTATTTTAGTATCTTTTTTCTTTATTTTCTTATTTTCCCTCACTAACACCAGTATCGAGCCTAAAAATGCAGTTATGAGCGAGAAAATACTCGGAAAACTCTCGGCAAGTGGATTACCTCAAAAACATTGCCCACGGTAGGAGTCGAACCTACGTGCCTCTCGTACCGAGTTAACGTCGTCGGATGCGTAAGATAGTGAGAGTGATCCCCGAGATCAACGTGGACTTTCATTGCCTTCGTGGAACTCGGGTAGTTCCATGTTTAAGTAATTCTGGCAAGTAGGATTAGTGGTCAGAACCCCGGGCCGGATAAAAAGCTGAAAAATTCTTTCAATTCTTACCTAAGCCCTGGTCCCGAATCGAACGGGAATCGTCTGCTATCATTTCTCCTTCCATGGTTGCCAATTGATACAGATGCACGCCATCGTGCCTCCAGGATTGACTTCTGTTTGGTTGAAGCGGTTTTCAAGTTGAACATCAGATTCTACCAGGTTGAACTTGGGCTTACGTACCTGTAATTCTAACCACGCTTTTCTTTGTGAGACCGATTCTGTTATACAAGCGAGCCATACTCGTGAGCATTGAAAGGAATCTCGTTTGTCAAGTACTGATTTCATAGCTGAGAAACCAACCCAGTGATTATCGGAACCCACCTTAGGACGGATCGAGTAAAAATGCAGTTATGAGCGAGAAAATACTCGGAAAACTCTCGGCAAGTGGATTACCTCAAAAACATTCTGAAATTGCAAACAGTGCCCACGGTAGGAGTCGAACCTACGTGCCTCTCGTACCGAGTTAACGTCGTCGGATGCGTAAGATAGTGAGAGTGATCCCCGAGATCAACGTGGACTTTCCTTGTCTTCATGGAGCTCAGGTAGCTCGCTGTTCAATTCTAGCAAGCAGGCTTAGTGGTCGGAACCCCGGGCCGGATAAAAGCAAAAATTCTTTCAATTTCTGCCTAAGCCCTGGTCCCGAATCGAACGGGAATTGTCTGCTGTCATTTTTCCTACAATGGACAAGAATTTGTACAGATGCACGCCATCGTGCCTCCAGGGTTGGTTTACGTTCGGTTGAAGCGGCTTGAACATCAGGTTGCATATCAGATTGACCTTTGATTCAATTCCACTCGCAGTTTGTCTTCCGTATGGGTCGCACGTCGAAACCCATACTCGTTATCATTGACTCTTCCACCGCAGATCTCATCGTGGAGAAACCTGCGCTAGCCCAGTATCGTCAGAACGACTCTGAACAAGTCCTTTGTTCAAGTACTATACATGTTCAAACAGCAGATCCCGCGCCAAAAGATCTCAGGATAAGCCAGGAAGTCATCGTATATCAATGGCAGATTCCGCTCTTACCTTCTCGCCTGTGCGATCCGGTACTTCAGGGCGGGGTGTAGGTTCGATTCCTGCCGATGACATACCAGAGCTTGGGGAAGTGAAGAGTTTTTTTGCAGGCAGGGTCTTGAATGTTGTGGAAATTGGAGTAGGATTCTATATACAGAAGCAAGAATATCAGTCTCAGAATGCCGTCGAATCAAACTGACCCTTCCAAGCCGAGCCCTCTGCGAAGAAAAGGCTCGCTGTGTACCCAAGACCAACATGGCCGCTGTAGTGTTGAGCCTTACATCCTCCTTGGAACACAACCCCACCCAAAGATCCAGATCGGGTGGGAGCACGAACACCGGCTGCCTTTCTACTACCTCCTTGAGAACCTGGACGAGTAGTCAGTCAATCTGGATACGGCTATGGTTCCAGGATCGATGTCCACCGCGGTGCATCGCGTTCGTGGCCCTGGGTTGCCGTTCAACGATCCACAGTGGATACTCCCCGCGGATGCCGCAGCTAAAAAGGAGGGAGGATTGGAAGGCATGCCACAGTAGGAGTCGAACCTACGTGCGAGTATTATACAAATGAATATGATAGTAGGATTGTAACGCGCGCGAGATCTGCGTAGGATTCCCACGCCAAGCTTATAGGATCAGGATGGGGACGTGCAATATTCGTAGGCTCAATGGGAGAGCAGCGATGTTCGTAGGATCAGGATAGTTCGTAGGTGGCGCACCGAGTCGCATCAGTGTCGCATCAATGTGATGGTGACAACGACTGTCACAATATTTTTTGCTTCCCGCCACCACCCCCGCAAGTCGAGGACCGTGTTCTGTGTGGGCTGTTCTGGTAAGCTGCTCCCACATCCTCAACATTGACTTACCTGACACTGCAACATGTCAATGTCGCGATATTTGGATGGGGACGACGCACGGGAAAATCCACTGCCACTACAGGCTTTGCAGCGCGAGGGGAGCGATGGCGGAGAGCACGGTAGTGGCGCGTTTGATGTAGTGAGGTGTGTGGTCGTTGGCAACATGACCGTGAAATTTGCTCACACGTCGATGATAAGCCGTGTAATCAAGTACACCTGAATTTGCGCATTTTACGCATTTCCAGCTGTCAAGCATGTGTGCTACATACCTAAGAGGCTTTCGGGAGCTCCGAACGAGTAGCCTAACAAGTCTAATAGCACTAGGGAATGAACCGGGAGGATCTATAGCGGTACCTCCACAAATGGGGCCAATATATGTCTTACTCGAGTAAGGAACTAGACCATCGTGGCAGAGAAACTAGGTTATATAAAGCCTAAGGCTGCTTGCTGGGACACTTACCAAGGAGATGGGAAGGAAACTATCATATTTGCACAGTGGCGGAACCGAGTCCTTCATAGAAGATTGACTAGACTAAGATTGTCCGTGTTTGACACAAAGGACTAGCGCGTTCAGGCCACATGATGGGAATGGCTATTGGGAGAAGGCAGATACTGCCAAGACGGATAGCATCCAAGAATAGAACCGGCAATTCCGGACCTAGGCAACCAGCATCACTATAGAGATCGCGATAATCCTTAAATCGGATAAGGCATCCTAGGTTCCTAATCGAACCATGGATAGACGGGTTGAGCTAACCTATGACTATGGGGTACCGTATTGAAGCTACGATGGCAGGCTAGACGAAGAAGACCCTTCCGGGCTCGGGACATAGAGCCACAGACGAAGAAGACCTTACTTGAGCAAGGCATCAGTTGCCAAGAAGAGCTCCTTGATGGATCAAACCAACGACCGTGTGCAACTGTCAGAGCACGCCTTTACTGGCCAATCAAGAACGAGGGACGCCGACGGAGACAGGAGGCCGTACGAGTCATATTAGAGAGCAAGTAGCGTAAACCAAGTAGTGTAAGCAGGTTGAGAGTAGTATAAATAAGGGGCAGAAAGGGCAGGAACGGGAGCGCATATCCCTTGGAGGCAGGCACCAGAGTTGGTTGTCCTTGTTTGTTCCACTAGATTTGATTAGCTCGGGCCTAGCCCACAGACACCTAGCACCAGAAATAGATTTGGATTTGGATCAGACCTTAAAAATATAAGAAACCTCGAGAACTGGGTCGAAAACCCTTTGAATAAGGCCGAAAGCCGACATCAGTACTGAGCCGAAAGCTCTTTTAAGGCCGAAAGCCGTCAGAACCAGTCTCGTTGAATCATATTGAGTCGAAAGCTCTCTTAAGGCCGAAAGCCGAACATCTGTACTGAGCCGAAAGCTCTTTTAAGGCCGAAAGCCATCCAAAACCTTGGTGTATAACCACAAACCTGTCTATTAGACACCCGAACCCGACCTTGTGTCATTAAACTCTATAAACATCGTACATTGTACCGCATTTAGTCTTGAAATAAGACCAGAACTACCCAGACAATATCCAAGAACCTTACTCAAGTAAGACACCTTAATTGAGTAGCGATCTTAGCAAGTACCCCTACGAGTACAGACTAGCTATAGGGTCAACAAACCGTTGATTCAAACCCCGAACTACCCGACTCAAAGCTCTCAATACAAGAGGAGTGATTGGTTGTAGTGCGATTTGGTTGTTAGTGTATAGTGGATAGTTCATTTGTCCATTTGCATTTAGTGGCTTGATAGCATATTTCCCGCCGTACTTCGAGAGCCCCCGTCTCATCTGGAGCCCACCGCGAGGGGATTATAGCAGAAACTGTGATAGAAACTTGCTTTCGGAATAGGATTTGTCCTTACTCAAGTAGTGAAAGTCGTACTCAAACAAGTGCGAAGAACTCGAGTCTTTCAATTGAAAGCTTGAGTTAAGCTGGTTCATCACGTCACCTAAGACGAACCCAGCTACAAACCGTTCATCTTCGGAAGAAGAGTATCAAGGAGAAGGTTCTCAAGAATTTCAGTCTTGGACCAAACCTGCTCCAAAAACCCGTACAACTGAGAGATCAAAGAGTGCCGGATTAGTTCCAGCTCTTACCTTTTCAAAGAAAAGGATTCCTTCAGCTGCAGACAGAGCCCGTACTACCGCTTCACAGCAAACAGTACAAAGACAACTTGGGGTGTAGGGCCGCTGCATCGCACGGCAAAAACTCGAACTTATTTTTTAAAAAAAAAATTAACCTCTAAGTCGGTTGACTCAAAATCTTGTGATCCCATAATTCGGAAGTTGTGAATACTGTAATGCTACTCATGTTCTCTGAGCGGTAACGGGCAGTTTCTGATCAGCATAGCGGCTCTCCAGCGTAATGGTAACGGAATTTGGACTCGCACCGGAAAGTGGCACGTGACCCTCCCTTGCGCGTAATGTCACCACACTGCATCTACTCCTTCTCAAGGAATCAATAGATTAGTTGTCTTCATTCATTCTGACGTGGTTTTTTCTTTATCGACAGTCGCCGGTTCGAACACCAGCGCCTGCATTTTTTAAATTTTTGAGCCGCCGGAGGCAAAAGCTCCACGCAGTGGGCCCCCGCGGCGAGCGGCAGCCCCGCGCAGCGGTCGGGGTCTGGGGTGGAAAACCCCAGCCGTCTGCACCATGTGCCTAAAAAACTTGCACGTCCTCGCCAACATGTGCAAATCTCTGATGTTGAGATTCTGGACTATCGCCTGCAATATCTCAACCGGCAAATATGCCATCCCGCCATTCACCAAGTCTGAGATCATGATCAGATGAAGTTATAAAGTCGAACGAGCACTCACAGGTTATGGGTACACCGCGAGGAAGGAAATGGACACAATCGTGGCGCGCGGGGGTTTTTGCGTGTATACGGACGGTTCGGGCTTCGAAGGCGGAGTTGGAGCGGCGGCGGCAGTGTGGAACGGCGGCAGAGAAGGGGAGCGGAGGATGAAACACCTAGGCACAGCGGATGAACACACCGTGTTCGAGTCGGAAGTAACGGGAGCTATCTTGGCGTTGGACATCATCAAAGCCACTCCACGACTCACCGACGCCACCATTTTCACTGACTGTCAGCCCGCCATCGCCGCCATCTCCGATCCCAAACCCCAACCCGGACAATACCTCCTCGCCCTCTTCCACACCCTCCTCCGCCGTCTTCTCCGTGCGCGCCCTTCCCTCAAGGTGCGGATTCATTGGGTTCCGGCGCATGTCGGGATCGCTGGGAACGAGGCTGCCGACGCGTGCGCGAAGGAGGCAGCCCAAGGCGCCTCCTCCACGCTCTCGCTCCACATCCCCCTCTTCGCTGCCCCTCTCCCCTCGAGTAAGGCGGCTGTCCTAGCAGCAGGCGCGAAGGAATTTGGTCGGCGTTGGCTCGCAGAATGGTCCACTTCCCCCCGGCACCACCGCCTCTCCCTCTTTGACAGCGCCAAACCTTCCGGCACTGTTGCACGCATGTACACCGACCTCATCCGACCCCAATGCAGCGTCCTCACGCAACTCCGCACATCGCATTTCGCGCTGAATGGCTACCTTCATCGCTTTCACCTCGGCCCCTCCCCTGACTGCGACCTCTGCCTCGTCCCGGAGACCGTTTCCCACTACCTCCTTGCCTGCCCTCGTTATCATCGCCAGCGCCTCGCCCTCATACAGCGGTTGGGCACCGCACGCCTTTCCCTCCGCCGCCTGCTCGCCGCGAAATCCGACCCCAGGCCGGTGCTCGTGTTTGTGCACGCAACCGAACGCTTCCCGCGCTACGCGCTTTAGCGTGCTTTCCTTTTTCCTCTTTCCCTGTTCCTGTCTCATACATATTGCAATTAGCTTACTTTACTTGACTTGACACCCTGCACTCGTACATAAAACCACCCACACCCTCTCAGCACTTCTCTCGCCTTCCCTCCATATCTTAGCCATCCACTGCCTCCTACTCAGGCCAGCTACCTTCCTTTACTGCACTACGTACAGTGTTACATGGGCCCCAAGGGGCCCGCATACACTTTAATGGAATTTGAATTGAAAAATTGAATTGAATAGGTTATGGGTGCTTGCTGCAGTATATGCTGTTTTGTCACTCCCTTCAAATATTTCTTGACCACAGCCCAAGTGCTAGGCGAAGCAAGGCTGACACGGAACAGCTTTATCTGGCTGTATTCTTGAAGGACGTTATCGATCAGGTAGCTCTCCCCAAACATGGAATGCAACCTAGTGACGGAGGTGAACGTCGCTGGACTCCTGATTCAAGTATTTGTCTGTGGGGGCAATTAAATAAATCATTTCCTGGGTTAGTTCCTGTACCTCGAGCCATGGTTGTTTATTCAGAGAGAGAGGGACGTTGAAGCAGTAGTCAGGTAGCTAAGTTTATATATCTTCAAACGATACGGTCCCTATGTGTCCTGCAATAATGGTACCCTAAAATCCACCGATCGATCACTGTAATCGTAATATCTTATTCGAAGCACTGGCCCAATCGGCGTCTGCAATGATTGATCAGGCAAGGCAGTGATTAATGCTCAGTGGCTTACCTGCTGTATTGGCCCTGCATTCTAAATCCAAATATTCCACGAATGGCCCTGGTGTGATCTTTAACCCATCGCATTCCAACGCACCCAGCGACCATACGACTCCGGTTTCGATCTTTCTACCATTACCCTCTAAACCCCACACACCTTCGTGGAACGGGGCAACAAAACACGTTTCGTCTGTAGTAGAACCACTTCGGCTTGAACTTCCTGTTGTCTGCATTTGTATTAAGAGGGACGTATTGATGATTAATCAAAGTGTCGCCTCCAAAATTAAATGCCGCGTAAGGCACGACGATCCCGTAACCGGTCATGAAGGGAAAATTGCAAGTAAGCTTCTGGCGAAAAGCGGCCATTTGAGGATATTTGTCTTCCTCTGCGACATGAGCCGCGATTTTAATAGGGAAAAGGTGTGGAAGCTCGTGAACGTAGAAGAGATCCGATAAGAAGGTTTCTTTTCGACCCTGTCCTGCTAGTCGGGTCAGTCGCTTCTATTTATATATATATATTTTTATTGTGGACACGTACTATTTTGAATCCTGTTGTGATTTCGAAGAATCTGGAAACCGCTCCAGCAGCAAAATCATGGACGAACATATCTAACACGTCAACGTCGGTATTTCCACGCGCAGTAAACCCTGGGAATAGGAGACGGTGGATCTGATACCCGGAGAGTAAGCTGTTGGTGTGAGCGAGCATGAAGCGTAGATTGGGCCAAGACAGCCCTATCCTGGCGAATGTCTTCTTCATAAACCGGCCGATGTGACGGTTTACATTCAAGTGTATCGCTTTGCAAGTCGCGCTGTAGTTGTACAACATGTGGAGGTCCATAAACAGCAGAAGACGAGCCCGGACCTCGACGGGTAAATGCTGAAGAGGAAAAGACGCAATAGCAGGGGGCCCAGCATCTTCATTGAATTAGTGTGACCCTAATGACATTGATTTAAACCCACAATTTATCGTGCTTGCCGGATGGGTGGGCTGGACAGTGGCTTTCGCGAGATAAGTTGAAACAATATTCCAATGGTCGTCCGAGTGAAGAGCAGTTCGAAATAACTGATCATCGTCGTACGTTTGCAGGATGGTGTCCAGGATTGACGATTAGGTCATGCACGGTCTTAACCAGAACAGCTTCATGCAATTCCCGACCAATGAAACGATCTAAGCATGGTTGAGTTGACATACGGGCATCGAAATAATTATCACCTGTATCTGGCATTGTAGATAGTATTCTCGTTCAGCCAGGGAACTAACGCGGATACACTCAGTAATATATGGCTTATGCAACCAACTCCTTTACTACCCTGTCGATTGCGATCGAGCACGTATCGCCGAGCACGCCCCTTTAGGTCATTACGGGTTCCTCCGGTGATCTGTAATGTAGGCCGACAAGTCGGCCGATTCGGCAACTCCCGGACTCGTACACGGTATCGGAAGAGAATCACGCAATCGGACTCAGAATTAATAAGGTATTCATTCCTCCACGAGGGTCCGCGTTTCTTTCCATCCCTTTGGTAACCTCGGGATGTTAGGGAATGCCTTTTTGTTTATCAAACTGTATCAGGTTCCAGTGCCTTCTACTCTCTCCGGCCACGTAACTCACATTGAAATACTGCCTGAACCCCGACACTTTCGCTTGAACCAGTTTACGATCCTCAGATGGGATTACAAACGGCAGTACGGTGTAACCGCGCACACAGGGGAATCATATGGTAGAATTGATGTACCCAAAATGCACCCCTGAGGTCATCGTTCGATTCGGGGCGCTGCTGCTCCTCATCCCCTCTCATTGTATTCATTTGTTTGTCAACTTGAATTCTACAAACTCCTGGCATTCATTGTTCAGTAGGAAACACACAGTATTCTAGACTCTTTGTTCTCATCGTACAGCAAGGAGCAGAATCCCAACAGGTACAACCGGTCTCTAAATTATCTGCTAGGAGTCGACTTGAACTACAGCCACCGTATGTCACGATTTCGATCGTTCCAACGCCACGTGACCAGGACGATCTCGATCGGGTGAAAGGGGTGCACGGAGGTATCTTGCCAGCCGGCGAATGTTGGGAGCTGGTTGGCAGGGGACTCTAGATTGGAAGGGGCTTCATAGGGCGGTGCATCTGATAGACGGGATTGGGGCACGTGGGACTATGACATCATAGGCACATGGAAGGAGAGAGGCGCTGCGGCATGAGGCCTAGGGACCGCTTGCGTTGTACATTTAATTATATACGACAGGTTGATCGGTTTCATGATATTTATAGAATACATGCAGAGTACATGCACCACTGTAGAATAGTATAAGTAGTGTAGCTTGACGCTGTATTCTTTAGTCTTTTATTCCAGTTTCTTCTTCGCTCCTCTTACCCTCCACCCCCCAATCCCTTGTCACTCTGACTTGGGACGGAGACTGAGCCTAGTTGTGACATAATAAAAGACTACCTTTCTTACCTTCGTACCGCCCCCCACCCGACCATCCTTTCCCTTTCCCCCTACCCTCTATCCACTACTTGGTTTCTTACCTCTGCTTGGACTCTCGTATTTGAAGATCCATTTTCCTTACTCCCCACCCACCGACATTCTCCTTCGTCCACTGCGAAGTAAAACAATTGCAGCGCCAACTGTTTTCGGTCTATCATACAGACAGACGCTAGGCCACGGGAAACGTTGAGTCCGTCCCAAGCCACATAGCAGTCGTAGGAGTGCCAGCCGGACCTTCGGGGAAGACTGCCTCGCTATCGCCGGGAGGGTTGTAGAAGACCCGGGATAGTTCTGTTGCAAGTGATCGTTACAGCCCCACCCACCGCTCCGTGCGAATACAGCACGGCCCGTCGCAACGTATCGCGACACTCATACCCCATCGGACACCTCGTCCTCATCATCTCGATCCTCATCCCCACCATCACCCCTATCCCTGTTCGAACCCCGACCCCCCACACCACCAAACCCGTATTTTCCTACACCCGTTGTAATTCCCCTTCGGCCCGCCATGCCGAGTTCCAAAGTCATCCTCGCCAACCCCCCGCCGTTCTTCAACGGCAACAAAGCCAAGTGGAATAACTTCCACGACACCCTCAGCACCTACATCGCCGCATACGACGATGAGTTGGACACCCAGAAGAAACGGGTGTTCTTCACCATTTCGTTCCTCCGGAACGAAGACGGCTCGGACTGCCTTGCGGCAGACTGGGTCCGAAACTGGAAGAAGCGGACGTTTGTCGCAGGAGTCCTTCCAGTCACCTACACCCACTCGGCACTGTTGGCCGATTTGGAGAGCGCGTTTAAGGATCAGAACCTTGCGCAAGTGGCGCACCAGCGCCTGACGGCGACGCGGCAGGGAAGCCGCTCGCTTGTCGAGTTCATCCAGCAGTTCGAGCTGGATGCGGAATTGGCCGGGTACAGCCCAAACTCGGCCAACACCGGGTACAACGCGTTCCTGGTGGAACTCCTGGAGGACTTAGTCGCCAAGGAGTTGGTCGAGCAGGTGTACGCGGGCGGGAACCAGATTCCCGACACGTACAAAGAGTTCAAAGATCGCCTGATGGTGATCAACGGGAACCAGGAGCGGAAGAAGCTCCGAGCGGCTCAGAGGAGCCGAATGTTCTGGACACCGGCAGCTAAGACAGCCCCGGTTGTCAAGGGGAACAGTCCAGGTTTCGGCTCGGCGCCGAACTTGGCAAAGAAGATCGGACCGGGGGAGGTTGCTCCGATGGATGTGGACAGGGCCAGGCAGAATGCCCGCCCTTTTGTTTGCTATAATTGTGGCAAGGAGGGCCACATGAAGCGGGAGTGCCCGGAGCCTCCCAAGAAAAAATTCAATATCCGGTCGATTAAGGCCGAGGACTACTCGCAGGAGGATTTGGAGGCCCTGGCGGCCATTCTCCGTGAGAAGGGTTTTTAAAGGGGCCCCCGCTTGTGGCCAAAGCGGCGCCCCCTGTTCCGAAATTCGAGCGCTATTTAAATATTGACAATGTAGTTACCAAGGACTCTGATGATGATGATATATATACAGATGTAAATGCTAGTCTACGTAAGAGTATAAACGATTTTCTAGTAGCTAGTGTAGAAAAGCAACAAAAAATACGTATCTTGGAGAATCAGAATCGGAAACGTAATTTAAAAAACAAAAAGATGGATGAAAGGAATAAGGAGTGGAGCTCCTTCAAGAAAGCGTTCAAAAAGGCCCCTGGAACCCAAACCAGTGAGAAAAATAGCGAGACTAAAAAGGGCGGCGATGCCGCGAGGGCTCAATCCCAAACGAGGGAGGAAGCGCCCAAGGAGAGGACGGAACGGTATGGAGCAAAGCCGATAAAGGTGCCGTTCGGCTTGAAGAAGGCCGAGGCGGCAAGGTGGTTGGCGCGGAGGGCAATGGGAATATCGGAGAACAAGCTCAAGGAGGAGCTGAGGGAACTCCAGAAGCAGAGGAAGCATCATGAGATGCTGGTTCCCGTCACATTAACGGCGTTGGATACTGGAAAGACACGTGCTGTCAAGGCTCTTCTCGATAACGGTTGCACCACCACATGTATTGATCGAGATTATGCCAAGGCTGAAGGCTTCGAACTCAAGGAGCTCGACGTGCACATCGTCGCCCGCAACGCTGATGGAACGGAGAACTCTCGGGGCAAGATCACTCACTATGTCGAGTTGATCATGTCAGTTGGACCCCACCATGAGCGCCAACGATTCCTAGTCACAGGACTTGGAAAGGCTCGTGTCTTCATCGGGTACGACTGGTTGTTCAAGCACAACCCCGAAGTGGACTGGCGATCACAAAAGATCACTTTCTCACGCTGTCCGTCAGAGTGCAATATGACGGGAACGGAGTTCAGGACCGGAGTGGGGAAGGAGGAGGCGATTGAGGAAGGCGAGTCGATCCTATTGGTCGACTTCGCGGAGGCTATTGATTTGCGGTTGAAAGAGACCCAGGCGCAGAGGATGGCGGAGGAAGCAGGGAGAGAGCGAGAGAAGATGACGGAGGATCAGATCCCGGAGCAATACCATGACTTCATAAAGGTGTTTGCGAAGGAGTCCTTCGATGTGCTCCCAGAGAAACGGCCGTGGGATCATGCAATCGAACTAAAGCCAGGATCGAAGGCTGTAGACTGCAAGATCTACCCGTTGTCTCGAGAGGAGCAGGGGAAGTTGACCGAGTTCTTAGAAGAGAATTTGGCGAGTGGGAGGATCCGGCCGTCCAAGTCACCGATGGCCTCGGCATTTTTCTTTGTGAAGAAGAAAGACGGCAGCCTGCGACCTGTGCAGGATTACCGGAAACTCAATGAGATGACGATCAAAAATCGTTATCCACTTCCGCTAATCTCGGAGCTAGTCAATAAACTCCGAGGTGCCAAGATCTTCACGAAGCTGGACATCCGCTGGGGCTACAACAACGTCCGGATCAAGGAGGGAGATGAGTGGAAGGCAGCATTCCGAACGAACCAAGGGCTGTTCGAGCCCCTCGTAATGTTCTTCGGACTGACGAACTCGCCGGCAACATTCCAGACCATGATGAACGACATCCTTCGCGAAGTAATCAACGAGGGAAAAGTCATCGTCTATCTGGACGATATCCTGATCTTCACAGAGGATCTGGCAGAACACCGAGCAATTGTGAAGCGAGTGCTCGAGATACTTCAGAAGAACAATCTGTTCTTGAAGCCACAAAAGTGCGAGTTCGAACGCACGGAGATGGAGTATCTAGGTGTGATCATCTCGCACAATTCGGTGCGGATGGATCCTGTCAAGATCAAGGGAGTGATGGAGTGGCCGGAGCCGAAGAACCTTAAACAGGTTCAGTCCTTCCTCGGATTTGTGAACTTCTACCGGAGATTCGTCCGAGGATATAGCGAGGTCGCCAGACCGCTCACACGGTTGACGGGAAAGGAGGGATTCTCGTGGGGACCAGAGCAGGTTGCTGCGTTCCAAAAGCTGAAGGATCGGGTCGCGGAGGACGCGGTGCTGGCATTGCCGACTGATGACGGGAGGTTCAAAGTCGAAGCCGACGCGTCGGAGGGAGCAACGGGAGCAATCCTGTCACAGGAGCAGGATGGAGTGTGGAGACCAGTAGCGTTCATGTCACATGGATTGGACGAGACGGAGCGGAATTACGAGATCTACGACAAAGAGATGCTCGCAATCATGCTCGCGCTAGACGAGTGGCGGTCGTTACTGAAGGGGACCAAGCACCAGTTTGAGATTCTTACGGACCACAAGAATCTCCAATACTTTAAACTACCGCAGAAGGTCAATCGGAGGCAGGCACGATGGATCACGGAGCTGTCAGAATATGACTTCACCTTATCGCATCGTGCAGGGGCGCTAAACAAGAAAGCCGACTTGTTATCGCGCAGAGCAGATCACGACCAGGGGAAGAATGATAACGAAAATGTCATCCTTCTCAAACCGGAGTATTTCCGATCACAGGACATAGTGATCGAAGGACCGGAGGTTGAGATCTTGGAAAAAATTAAAAATACAAAAAAAGTAGATAAGAGTGTCAAACTGGCGCTAGAAAAGAAGTTGCCCGGATGGGAAAAAATAGAAGATATTATATATTACAACGGACTTATTTACGTACCACGAGATGAAGAGCTTCGCGATAAAATTATTGGACTACACCACAATTCCCCCCTCTTGGGCCATCCCGGAGAGAACCGGACCCAGGAGATGATAGAACGTAATTATTGGTGGCCGCGGATCGGCAACCAGGTTTCCAAATATGTAAAGGAGTGCGAAGCGTGCCAACGGACGCGGGTGCAGCGATATCAGCAGGGAAAACTGAACCCTCACAAGATCGCGGAGGGACCCTGGCAGATAATATCAGAGGATCTTATCGGTCCTCTGCCGATCAGCAACGGCTTTAACGCCATACAAGTTTGGGTGGACACATACACCAAGATGATCCACTGTGAGCCGACCAATATGGAGCTCACGAGTGAGGGGATGGCCCGCTTGACGCGGGATAGAGTGATCCGGTACCATGGGGTGCCGAGGAAGATTATCTCGGACCGGGATCCGAGGTATGTGTCTGGGTTCATGCGGGAGTTGAACCGGCTTCTCGGGATCGAGATGAACCCGAGCACAGCCTTCCATCCAATCACGGATGGCCAGACGGAGCGGATGAACCAGGAGATCGAGAAGTATCTCCGGGTGTTTGTAAATTATCGGCAATCAGATTGGGCGGAGTGGCTTGCCTTGGCCGAGTTCACACACAACGACAAAACTAGCTCGTCGACGAGCATGTCGCCGTTCTATGTGAACACCGGGTACCACCCCTGGAAGGGGATAGAAAACGCAGTCGAGTCGCGCAACGAGGCTGCAGACGATTTTGCCAAGAAAATGAAAAAGATCCGCGATGAGGCGGCAGCTGCGCTGGAGAAAACACAGAAAACCATGAAAAAACAATATGACGTGCATAGAAGAGATGCACCGGAGTTTAAGGTCGGAGATAAGGTGTGGCTGGATGGCAGGGACATCGCCACTGATCGGCCGACAAAGAAGCTGGACGATAGAAGGCTGGGGCCTTATGAGATTCTGGAGAAAGTTGGAGCATCGGCATATAAGCTTAGATTACCAGAGACGGACAAGTCACACCCGGTCTTCAACGAATCAAAGCTGACGCTGTACGTGGAGCCGCCGGCACACAGACGGGAGAACCGGCCAGCACCGGAGATCGTGTCAGGACACGAGGAGTACGAGGTTGAGGAGATCCTTGATCACCGGAAGCGTGGAAGAGGGGGTTATCAATACCTCGTGAAGTGGAAGAACTATCCGCTCGGGGAGCGGACGTGGGAACCGAAGCGACACTTGACGCATGTAGGCGAGCTCTTGCACAGATATAATGTCGAGCACGGCCTAGCGGTCAGAGTTGTCGGGATGGACAGGGTTATCGCAGGAATAGACGCGATGCCGGAACAGGAGAAGGTGGCGCTAGCCACGGAGTTACGGAGGAAGGGCTTGATGCCACCAAAGGAGGAAGTGCCGGCTCAGACGGAGGGTTTACCCGTCCTACGCCAAGGGCACTGGGACTATTTAATTCACCGGTATAAGCCGAAGATGGAATCGATCGGCTATCCGACACGCTATTTATGGGACCCGATTACGGACCGAAGGAATATTATAGAGAAATTCCCTGTGGACGGGGAAAAGGGTTTTTATCGGGACACCTCTGTCGAGGTTTAAATCTATTTTCGACTTCCAAAAGCCCGGACTATCCCTCTTTTACTACCGTTATGTTGGAGAACCAGTGCATCACCAAAATCGGAAAAAGATCATAAGGCCATATCAGACGTTATAAAGTCCGACAGGCATAAAACGCATAACAGCTTGATGAAGAATTCAACAAGCCTTATGAAAGATCTATTTTCTGTATAAGGGCCATCAGCGTGATGAGATCTTGAAGAATTGATTAGATATGGACATGCTCTTCAAGATTCGTATCGCATGAGCGGCTTAATAATACCATATTTTCATGGGAGGGAGACACCAAGCTGTTACTTCATTGTCATGCACTGCTCCATCCACAATGCTCAAATCTCAAAAAAGAGGTACGCAGTTCACAAAGGAAGGATGGACAACACAAAAAAATGATATTGATTCAATAAATACTATTTTCGGACAGAGAGCGTTAAGGACCTCGTAGCATGACCAAGGCTTGCTACAGGGTCTTTAACGCTCTCGACGAGTCACGTGATATAATCCGACTAAGCAGTGGTACTAGCGCCGGCGGCGGGGGTCTCGACGGTGGCGGGGGCAGTGATCTCGACAGCGGTGGGGGCGGGGGTCTCGACAACAGTGGGGGTGGGGGCGGGTTCGGCCTCAGCAGCCCGCAGGGCAGCACGCGCGGCCTTCATTTGCTGGAGGTGGCTAGGACCGGCCTCGCCAGCAGTCGCGGCCGGTTTGGGCTTCGAGCTTGTGCCGAGGACAACTCTGTAAAATGATTAGCAAATACGAACTTCGAGCGACGGCAAAGAAGTACTTGTTCCACAGATCGATGATGCCCTGGCCCCACACTTCGTCATCGAATAGCCCGTGGATGGTCCAGAAGAAGTCTTCATAGTCGAAGTCGCCGTCGGTTTTGCCCCATTCTTGTTTCGATGATAGCGCAAAATAAACCTGACATGAAGGATTGAGAGTAGAATGATTCAGCATGAAAATACCACGCACCTGTGTACAGAGACCTGCAATCGCCCGAGAGTCGAAGGTGGTCATGCCAATGATGCTGGCATTACCGGGTCTACCCTTATGAAAGCCATCACCTTCAAGCGCGGCGTCGGGGCCCATGTAGATGGCCTTGGCAGACTGGCAATAACATTAGCATCTTCTCACGACTGCAATAGCCACGTACCCGTAGTAAAATCTCTCCCTTCAAGGCATTGTCGAAGACCGGCACCCAAGCTGGGTCGTCAGACTTTGTCCCAACCGGAAACTCCTGGTCCAAAGGAAAGATAAACCTTGGAAGCTTGTCTGCAGTGAGCTGCTTGTCGCCGCCGTCGATGTCGAGATATGTGCTGAAAGCAGTCAGTCTGACATCGAAAGCAAGTGCAGACCATACCTTGCAACCGCATCCCACTCAATTGGCGTGAGGGCCTTCGCAAACTCTGGGTGGGCCATCCCACGGTGGGCCTTCGACGTCAGATTGGGCAGCGGCGGGTCCAGCGGCGTCGTCGGGTCTTTGTAGAGAAGCCTGGGGATTATTCGCTTGAGGTTGGCCGTGTCCGCCGAGCGGACACTGTCCATGCCCGTTGCGATCTGGCAGCATATTCAGCACCACGACAAGGATGATCAACCCAAGCAAGTGTACCTGTTTGGCGATGGCACGGCGTATTACCGGCTTTCTCGACAACTCGAGCATGTACTCGTGGAAGCCCGGGAACTTGAGACACAAAATTCTCCAGGCCCGGTCGAGCTTTGGACTAGAAAACGAGTCAGCAATACTCGAGACTAGTGGACGGTCTTACTCGGGGTCAGCCTCATCCCCCGACATAGCCGTATCCATGGTGCAGCCATGCTCGATGACAAGCCCAATGTTGACAAAGGGTCCAAGGAGGCGACCAATGGTCTGACCATACACGACGTAGTCAGTCTCCGGCTTGGATTTCTTGCTTGACGGCTCCGAAGTGGCGTCATCTTCATCGCTGGGTCGCGCATGCAAAGAGGTCAGGGCTAAAGACTTCAAATCCTAACAAGGCAATACACACCGCACGCGTTTCTTTCGACCACGACCGCTACCCTTGGTGAAACCATGGATAAGACTCTGCAAGCGCGCAATTTCTTGATTCTTGGCTTCGAGTTCCTCATCTGTTATGACTGGGTCAACTGGAGCATTGGTGCGGTCCTGCAGCGGTGCTGGAGGGCTCGAGCTGGCGTCCGCAGGGCTGGTATTTGTCGACATGGTAAGGCTAGAGGTAAATCACGGGGTGCCTGAAGGAAGCAAAGACGACTCAAGTACTGAGTAGGCGGGGGATAGTGGGAGAGGGCAAGGTGGGTTTGATGGGATGGCGCCTTTTATCTGTGCTGCGCGATCGTATACAAATCCGGAAAGCTGAGACATCAACCTCCTGAATTTCTCCTCACGTGGGCGTATCGTATCGCGCGGCCAACTGTATCCGCTGATGCTTGATACCGGATATCGATGTTCCGAGTCATACTCACAGATTCCTTAGTCTTTTGGTGAACGC